>QJNY01000019.1:0-320433 GCA_004155945.1 Monosporascus sp. mg162
CCCCCCCCCCCCCCCCCCCCCCCAACGGAGAATTGCAACACTTTGACAAGTTTAAGTAATATTAGTTGACGATTATAACTTAGTTACCTAAATTTACATCTGCCCTTACCAGATATGACTGTTCGCACTTTATTGCTTAAAGTTCTACGATAATACTGCTAATATAAACTGTACGAGTAGGTTTAATAGTTGGTTAAGCCGATAGCCGTCATACTACGACGCAACAACCACGGGTCCCAACATTTTACCATGGACCTTTCAAGGGTAACTGAATATAGAAGAAGCCCGTCCAGCTATTCTTTGGGCCGTACGAGTTGTGGTTGTTATGTCGCAGTGTTAGATATAGGGGACATCAGTTCTATTGTATTAATTAGCTAGTTGCGTGCGCTCTTGCAACGCGTACTGATCTTTGAAGTAATCTTATCACGGAACATCTATGTTCCGATTAGAGGGAATCTTTCCGTATATGGGATGCTAGCGTACTCCCTGTTAGCTGATATACTCCTTTAACGCTTTAACACAGTTACGGCGTTAACCGTTACACTTTTATCACTTCTTAAAGTTATAGGCTTTTAATTTACTTTTCCTCCAGCGATTAAATCCTTCTCATTAGCGAATTTCTTCTTCGAAATTATTCGTAAAGAGTTTCTCAGCCCATAGAGGACTTCCGTAATATCTATCAATTTTAACTACTTTTTAAAATGCGTAAAGTGTTTACGTATTAACGCTTTTATTAATTTATCAGTTCGTATATCGTCTGAAACCGTATTATCTATTTTTATTCTATCTCTTTGCACGGCTTTTCTGTGCTAATAGTTATAGATATGTACATAACGCAATTACGTTTATACGAAGGCGATATCGGCGTTGATAATCGTATAATTTATTCATTGTTGTAATATATAATTAATGGGTTTGTATTTTAAGTAGATTTTAGCTTTTAAGTAGTTTAAAAGTAATAAAGCTTTCTTTACAGCTTACATAATAGATAATAATTCTCTTTTTGTTATAAGAATAATTACTATATTTTGTCTATTCGATCATTATTTCCTACTTTTTTAAATAGCTTTATAACGTAAGCTTCGAAGCTTTTTCGATCGATCGTATTATCAGTGAAAAAAATGTCGTTTTAGATATTTAACCAATCCTGATCCCCGAATTACAGCGTTAGCGTTTTGGTTCCGATGAGGTATAACATAACTTGATTAGCAGTTTTATAATATACGTCGGTAAGGTTTAGGTAAAATCTGATAATCGGGAAATTGTAAAATTTATTTTACGTTACGAATTAACTGATACGTACAGGCTGAAACCGATCTCTTTTTAGTATTTTTAAACGAAATTTAAATAACCTAGATTAGCGTTTCGTAATAATTTGAGGCTCGTTATTAATGTATCTAAAAGATTATTTATATTTTCATGGGTTAAATTAACTAATCTATTTATAAAGTCGTATTCAAGAGGATAAATTTTTCTTTGAGATATTTTTAATTATTTCGATTCCGAAAAGCTATTCTAGTTTTCTGCCGTTTATAAGAATTTATCGTTTCTTTATTTGCTAAATTATCTAATTCACGAGGTTTTAACTTTCTTTTTTGAAATATGCTGTAACGATATCGTTTATAAATAAAATAATAAGCACCTTTTAACGAATAAAACAACGCAACTTATGAGAAACTGAACGATGTTCCAATTTCATAAATATTCCAGTAAATTTCTTTTTTTACAACGAAGTTAGCTTCCTGAATTTATATAATACGTTCTTTTTTAAACGATTTATCAAAATATGAATATTTTAAAGATATTTTAATCTATACTTTATAAAGTATCTTAACGTTAACGAAAGCGTTTACCGCGTTTTATTGCTTATGCTTTAAGTCGAATTTAGCCGCAATAACGATTAACATCTTAAATCAACCTTTTAATTCAAACAAATACGTATATATTTTTATAAATATGTTAGCAGTTTTAATAATTTGTTTTAAAGATATTAAAAGGATCAAGCGGGTTCTGTTTATAGCCCTGGGATTACAATGATTAAAAAGCTGAAAGTTATATATAACTGCTCCCTTACCTTGAGTTATAGGACCGATTAGAAAGCAACTAAAAGTCCTCCCTAGCTCAGAGAATAGCAACACTGTGCCGCCATGGTAGCATCTTTCGGTTCCGTCTTTTGGTATTTTTGACATCAGAAAATCGACATCTAGATCTACTTATTTTATATTGCATTCGAATCACCGCTACGCTTCGGTACAGAAAGCTAAAAAAGGAAACAGCTTCGTCGACACGTCCGACGTTCGGAACGGCAAGCTTGGCGTCCAGGCACTTTAAAGCAAAGAGCTGCGAATCCGCTCGGCCTTAAAAGAAACGGTGGTAATGTTTCCTTAGTCGCTAGAAAAGCGCCTGCCTATGCAGTAGCCCTAATTAATTAAAAATGAAAAGGCTCGTCGACGCGGTAATATTCGAAAGAATTCGAAAACTACCGAAAGAAATTCATCGAAAAAGAGGTCATCGGAAGAGAGAAACCATCGAGAAAAAGCCACGTTAGCGTTTGGAAAAAGTAAGAATTCAGCTGGAAAGCTTCGACTTGAAACAACTGGCAATGGAAAGCCCACCGTAAAATTTTTAACAACGAAAACACTCTACGGATTCGAGAACAACGGAAAAACTTTTAAAAGCGATATCGAAGGGCTGAAAATACAGCAGAAATATAACGAAGTTGTATAGTGAAATATTCGGAAGCGTACTTTATATCCGAAGGACCTATAGATATATATAGGTCGGACGGAACAGAAATGGGGCAAACCAAATTTTTCATGTCTCGAAAACGCCGGCAAGGGTCTGAATAACTTTATTGCAACTCTAAGGCTATAAGAGTATATCGGCAGTTGTGGTAATTTGTTGAAAAGATAATAAAAGATATAAACGAGTTCTGTTAATAGTCCTAAAAGTGTGAAGATAAAGGAACTTAAAGCTATATGTAGCTTTTTCTCCACCTTTAGTTTTAAAACACATTAAAAAACAACTAAAAGTTCCCCGCAGCCTAGAAAATAATAACACTTTGCCGACATGGTAGCATCTTTCGGTTCCGACTTTTGGCATTCTTGATGGCAAAAAAATCGACATCCAGATCTATCCATTTTATATTACATTCGAAGTACTGCTACGCTTCGGTATAAAATGCTAAAAAAGGAAACAGCTTCGTCGGCAGATTCGACGTTCGGAATAGCAGGCTCGGTGTAAGGGCGCTTTGAAACAAGGATCTGGCAATCGGCTCGGCCTTAAAAAGAACGTCTTAAAACTCTCTTAGTCACTGGGAAAACGCCTGCGTACGCAGTGGCCGTAGCCGATTAAAAGTGGAAGAGCCGCCGACGCGGTGATATCCGAAAGAAGTCGAAGGAATCCGAAAGAAAGATCATTGAAAAGAGATTATCGAAAAAAGAAAGCAGCGAAAGAAACTATGAAAAGAAAAAGCTACGTTAGCGACTGGAAAAAACGTAAAAGCTTAACTGAAGAGCTTCGGCTTGGAACAACTGGTAACGGAAAGCCCGCCCTGGTTTCGGTAGCAACGAAAGCACGTCGCGGATTCGGTAGTAATGGAAAAACGTTGGAAAGGAAACCGGAGCGCTGGAAATATAGCGAAAAGTTAACGAAGTCAAATGGCGCAGAATTCGGAAGCGTACTTTATCCCCGAAGGACTTAAAAATATGTATAGGCCGGACGGAACTGGGGTCGGGCAAAACGAATTTTTCATAGCTCGAAAGCGCTAGCAAGGGTCTAAATAACTTCATTGCAATCCTAAGGCCATTAGGGCGTATCGGCAGTTATAGTAATTTGCTGGAAAAGTATTGAAAGAAACAAACGGGTTCTGTTTATAGTCCTAAGATCGCAAGAATAACGAAGCTAAAAATTATATATAGCTGCCCCCTTACGTTTAATTATAAAACAGATTAAAAAGCAATCAAAATTTTCTCCAAGCCTGGAAAATAGCAATACTTTGCCGACAAAACGTTTTTAAATCATTAATTACCTTATACGGCGAAACATATCTTACAATTTTAGAACTAGTTATATTTATTAAATTTGTAAACATATATATATACATGGTTAAACTCTCCCTAAAGGAAACGTAACCGTGTAAACAAAATTGGATAAAATGATAAATTGCTACCTTAATTCCTAGGCTTCACTAAACCCATCCCTCTCGCAGGCGTCTTACTCCAAGGCGACTTCAGACTGCCTTATCCCGCTGCTCCTATCTACGTCGATTCTTATCGAAATTCTGGACGGTCTTCGCAATCCGGAGCAGCCGGGCAAACCATCGCTCGTAGTTCTCCAGCGTACACCGTTCCAAAATCTGAACGTCGAAGTTATTAAGCGGGTTACTATCTTCCTTTTCCAGTTTCGCCAATAGTTCCGTTATAATCGTCATATTCTTCGGCATAGAATCTTACAAAAATCGATTACCGTCACTTTTTCGAATCAAATCGTATCCGAAAATCAAAAGTCGGAATCGATCTTCTTGGGAAAAATTTTTTAAGTCGACAGTAGTATCGACAGTTTTAACTCGTCCGAGAATTTGGTAGGAATTGTATACCGTTAATGAAATAATTTCTGTAGAAATTCTGCGGTTCCGGATTACCGGTATCGCATATTCGGACTTGCGCGGCATGTTGTCTTGGGTAATTCGAGAAGCTGTGGGAACGATCGAATGGTAAGACTGGCGAAGGCTTAGAAAGCCTTTTATACGCAGTTAAGGTTTACCGTTAAGGTTTGCCTTTAAGGTTTATTCTGAAGATTTATCTTTAAGGTTTATCTTTAAGGTTTATTTTTAAGATTTATTTTTAAGGTTTACCGTTAAGGTTTGCCTTTAAGGTTTATCTTTAAGGTTTACCGTTAAGATTTGCTTTTAAGGTTTATCATTAAGGTTTACCGTTAAAGTTTGCCTTTAAAGTTTATCTTTAAGGTTTATTACGTAAAGCTTATTTCCTAAGTTATATTATTTGACTCTGCCGAACCAGCCAACGGGTATAAGGTTTATCAAGGTCGAAGCTTATCGGCAACCACGTATTAATCGGCTTTAAAGTAAGGCTTTATGGAACTAAGGTATCAATCTATCCTAACCGTAAAAACCATTAATCAGTTATCGTGTTCGAAAATACTGGGTATAGTATTTATCGTGCAAATTACATCGTGTAATAATTTTCTGTGTATTTGGCTCAGCCTAGAAAATAAGGCTTGAACCTATTCGACCTTGCATATACCGTTAAACTTGATTCTTTTTAGCAAAAAATTTAAGTAACGGCTTCCTAAAATTGCAGACACTTTAACTTTATGAGTAACTTTCTTCGGTTTTACGAAAGAACTTTTTACAACATCGTAGCAGAGCGGGCAGGTTTCGCCTATATATCCAGTTTCGCAATTTAAGAATTTTATATATTTTCGAATTAAAATCTTTCCGATTAAGATTACGCGTGCTTCGAATGATTAACTTCTAAAAGCCTTTGGCAGTTCACAGACTAGTTATTAAACATAATTATAAAAAAGCTGATTATTCAGCGTTAAACGCAGTTTTTTATATTTTGTAACCGTTTTAATAGGATTTCTATAATACGAAATATACGTGATATTTGCCTTTTCGATCCAAACTTTAAAATAATGATAAGTACGAAAGATGGTGATTAGTCTTCGGGGTTGCGCTCGGCGAAAAGTGCTCCTAGAAATACAGATGTAGGGATAACTAATTGATCAGCCAAGCTATGCCTCTAGCCCGGCACTCTGTACTATTTCAATACCTAATTATAATAACGATTATGCCGTTAACAACTACAATTATTTTTAATAGTTTTAAGGATTAGAATAAATTTAAGAATAAATTTAAAACTAAAGTTAAAGTATTACGTACTACAAAAGCAAGCTATATACTTTTTGGCACGATTAATAACACATTTAATTTCTTAATTACAAAATGTTATATCAAGCCAAATTAATCGAATACTTTTTTGCTAACTGTATGCCTAGCGTCTTCCAAATATACACATTATATTAAGGCTTATTACGGACGTTATACTGCCATTCCTCCCCTTTAACCTACCCGTAACAGCTATCTTTAGCAACTATTATCAACATTTTCTTCCCGCCACCTTTTTTACTAACCAAAAGACCTTGTTTATTTTATACAGCAAGCATTTCTCTTTTTGGAAAACCTGAACTTTAATTTCATAATTGCGTAAGCATCGAATTGTTATGAAATTAAGCCCAATACGCCTTATAAATACGTCCTACAATATACCAATACGCCCCGCGAAAAATACCCCGTACGAGCTACCCAATATGCCCCTCAACGGGTCTATAACACGTTTATAACACGCCTTCCGGCGTATTTTCCAACGTATATCTTTAACCATCGGAGCCGAATAGGAAATGCTCGCGTGAATGGGTTACGGATTCGCTTAATAATCACTTTTTCGTCGGTCGGCTTCGGTTTTTACGAAATCGGGGTAATATTAGCTTAGACGTATTGGGAGCTGGTCGTTTGCGAACGGGTTAGGACAAGAAATAGCAACATGGCATCTGAAATAAAATATAATATAATATACACGCTTAGAAAAAAGCTAGAAATACAGTTATCAAATAAATATTCGATTAATTTGGCTTGATTTGATGTGTTATAGTTAAATGAATTAAGTATATTACTGATAGTATTAAAAAAGTATACAGTTCGCTCATATGTATAGCTCGCTTGTATGCTACATTATAATTCGTAGAACTATATTGATTTTAATTAAAACTTCCCAAAATTTGTTGAACTTACAGCGTCCGATATCACTTTTTATCTAAAAAAACGAATTCACTATGTAAAGTAGACAGCTAATATTTCTTTCGAAGGAAATTTATAAATCGAAAAAGTCGATCGAACGACTTATTCGATAAATATCTTAAAAAGAGCGATTAAAGACAAATAAACTTATAATTAAAATTTTATGATTTATATTTGCTAAAATTAGGAATATAAGATTTACCGAATAAACTGTACCTAATTTATAAAATAAGGTTTAGATAACCTTTTTTACCGATTAAGTAATTTTACTTATTCTTAAATAACGATTGTAAGAGTTGATACGTTGAATTGAAACGATCCAGAAAAATTTATAACAGGCTGTTAGTTATCATTATTTGATGCGAATAGGGAAGACTATTAAAGCAAACCCTGGAAATCGCTAAAAAAAAAGTTGATAAATAAATAACGAAATTATAAAAGATTGTGGCTTCAAGATGACGGTAAGAGATTCTCAAAGCGATTATGCTAGTTTTCGAGACGAACTAGTAGCACCGATTTTACCTAATTAATCGAATTCTTTTATGTTTTTCAAACTGGGGGATATCGAATATGGAACGACTAATTACTCAAAAGTTAATGCTAAATTTTTAAACGATTAAACTATAACGAATTTATAACAGTTAGCGAATAACGTAAAGACGGCATTTCCGACCTTTTATAAGACTTTTGCTTACCCCTTTAATTAAGAAGATCCTGGTTAGGAAGAAACTAAAGATACTAATATTTAGCTGTATAATAAGGCTTTAAAAAAGGCCCGAAACGAGGGGGTTATAAAATTTCTCAAAAGGGCCGAAATAGCAGAAAGCGAAAATGCTAAAAGTTGGATTCGTAAGGTATACGTTTTAAAACCTATTTCAAAATTTATTATGTATTACTTCGATATTTTAAGTAGTTATTAATAAAGCTTTAAAAAAGTGTTCGCTTTGATAATGCGATAATAATATCGATTTAAATATATATCGCTGCCAATTAATTTCTAAAGATAAAATTTAACCGTTTATTAAAAACTATAAAAGATTAATTACTTGAAATCATTAATTAACTTTTAAAAGCATTAAATCGAGTTTTAGCCTTATTTTTAATTTAATTAACGTAATACGATAAATATCGCGTTGTAACTTTTAAAGAATTCATTTATTTCAAACCTAAAGTTTATGATAAAGCTTTATACAAGCCTGCAAGACATATTAGTTTGCGGGACATTTTTTTTACTATTCCAGGCCCTTAACTTTTATTATCTATTTTTCAACAACAATAATATAGAACGATTTACAAAAACATCTAAAATAAACTTAGCTGTTTAGGCGAAGATACGAAATCCGAAGCTTAATTATAAAACGCTTAACGTTTCGAATAAGCGAAAGGAACAGATTAGCAAGCGGGACAGACAAGCGAGCGGGACACTTTTTTTGGCATTTTGCATCTACCCATTTTTAATCATCTATTATTTAATACTAACGTTATAGAACGCCTTACAAAAGTAGCGAAAATAGACTTAGCAGTTTAAGCTAAAAAATGAGACCGAAAACTTAATTATAAAAAGCTTAGTTCCATCTATAAGGTCCTATCTTTTACCTTAAAAACGCGATTTAACAGCAGATACGCCCGAACCGACATTATCCCCAATTCGCGAAAGTTGACGGCGACCGAAAAAAATGGATGATCGACGGTATGCTTAATCTAGACGCGCGAGCGTTTTCTGTTCGGCTTTAACATATTGAAGATATGGCCAATATGCTGCTTGCGCAACGCCTTTAAATCAGAAAATTAATAAATAACGGATCCTGTCCGAAAATCTAAAAACATTTTGTAAGTGGTTCGAGTTTGTTCGGGATATAATTGCGAAATACGGTATCGCAAAAAAGGATATTTACAACTTTGACAAAACTCGATTCTTGATAGGACTTTTTATAGCAACGGGCATAGTAATTACTAATGCTGCAAAACGGAAAAAACCTAAATAAGCATAACAAGGGAAAGAAAAATGGGTTATAGTTATCCAGGCTATTACTTCCCAAAGCTGGGCTGTACCGTTATTTGTTATCATGGCGGAAAAAAAAATTATCTTAGGTCCTAATACCGCGATAACCTGTTGCCAGTAATCGATTAAAAGATTACTTTAAATGATAATAGCTGGATAACAAATAAATTAGGTTTCGAATGGATCCAGCATTTTGACCAACATATTTTGGACGCGTACGAAAAGTTCGAAACGTTTTCTTATCCCCGAAGGCCACGAATGCTATTATTCGATAAAATTCGAAAAATATTACGCGAACTACGGTATTATTACGTTTTACATACCGGCGTATTTTTCGCATCGGCTTTAACCCTTTGACTTATCTTATTTTTTCGTTTTAAAATGCGCTCATTCGCGGTATAACGAAAACTTAATGCGACGTTATTATACCCATATTGGCAAAGAGGATTTTCTCGCCGGCTTTTACGACGCGTTCTAAGCTGCTATGACGTCCGATAACATCAAATCTGGATTTGCAAAAGCTAGTTTGTTTTATTTGGTTCTAATAACGTTTTTTCCGAATTGGAAGTTTTTTCAGTTGTGCCTACGCCCACCGTCTCTTTGCTAACCTCCGCCGGTTTTATTTTCCCTCCCGCGGAAACCTTTAGAAATATCCGTAAAGTAATAAAATAAGGACGATACATATAAAGAAAAATTAAAAATTATTAAGGTAACTTCTTAATAAAATTGCTTAAATCGGCTAATTTTATAACAAAAGGTTATATGTTGTTGTTTTATAAAGCCGCTTTTTTCCCGGAAGAAAACGTCTAATTACGCGAAACAAACTATATTTTGAGCAAACGCCGGAAAACTGGAAATAAGCGCTTTTATAAAAAGGGAATATTTACTGTACAAGAGGGATAAGCTTTTCTGGCGTAAAAAGAAGGAGGTGGTAAAAAAATGCAGCCAATAGTAGCTGGAGGGGGTCGTTGCAAAAGGGTTAAACCAAGGAACGGAAATGTGGCGTTTGCGGCAAGCCCGGGCATAATGCGCGTACTTGTGGCGAAGTTACAGATACGTTTAGGGGAAAAGAATTGGATTGATTTGAATTAATACGATGTCTTGTTGTTAAGTTATTTGAATTTGTTGTTGCAACGTGGCAAAAAGTGTCCCGCTCGCTTGTTTATCCCGTTCGCTTATCCGAGACGTTAGTTTTATTTATAAGATCGCATATTTTCCTTTAAAACCGTGATTTAATAGTAAACGCCTGCGAGCCGATATTATCTCTTATTTGCCAAAATTGACGCCGACCAAAGAAAAATCCACTGTCGAAAACATTTTTAAGCTAGATGCGCAAGCGTTTCCTGGCCGATTTTAATACGTTGACGATATGGCCAATATACTGCTTGCCCAGTACGTTGCAAAACGCGTTGGAATTAACTAGGCGTCGAACTTTGTTAAACGGCCCAAAAAGAAAGAACTAAAAAAATAAGAAAAGTGAGACGCGTTTAAATCGGAAGATCGGTTATTAACGAGTCTTATGCGAAAATGCCGAAACATCTCGCAAGTAATTCGAGCTTGTTCGGGCTACTATCGCAAAATACGGCATCGTAAAAGGGTATATTTACAACTTCGACAAAACTTAATTTTTCATAAAGCTTCGTATAATAACGGGCATAGCAATTAGTAATGTCGAAAAAACGTAAAAAACTTAAGTACACTTAAGAAGAGAATAAAGAATAAGGTATGCAAAGTGGAATACATTTAACCCTTATTTTTCAGGCTGAAACAAATATACAGAAAACCGTTATACGATATAATTTGTACGATAGATATTATAGCCAGTGTTTTCGAACACGATAATTAAATAATCGTTTTTATAGATAGAATAAATTCATACCTTAATCCTATAAAGCCTTACTTTAAAGCCGACTAATACATGGTTGCCAATAAGTTTCGACTTTAATAAATCTTATATTCGTTAGATACTTCCACAGCGTTAAACAAAAAAACTTAAGAATTATTAAATTTAGCGCGGTAAATCTTAAGAAAAACTTTAAAGGTAAACCGTAAATACAAACCTTAATAAATAACCTTAACTACGCATAAAAGCCTAGCATTCTTCCGAGCCTTCGCCAGTTTTACGGTTCGATCGTTCGTACTGCACCTTTTCGAATTACCCAAGACAGCATGCCGCGTAAGTCCGAATATGCGATACCGGTAACCTATAACTGCAGGATTTCCATAGAAACCGTTTTATTAACGCTTTACAATTTTTACAAAATTACTGGCCGAATTAAAACTAACGTGCTACACCATTGAACGGTCCAAACCAGTAAGCGGACCTTTTCTTAACACTTCGCAACAACAAATTCAAATAACTTAACAACAACATATCGCATTAATTTAAATTAATCGGATTTTTCTTGGCTAAATGTATCTACAACTTCTTTACAAGTACGCGCATTATGTCCGGACTTGCCTCAGACGCCACATTTCAATTCCTTGGTTTTAACCCTTTTGCGACGACCCCCCCCCCTCCCAGCTGCTGTTGGCTGCATTTTTTCACCACCCTTTTTTTTGGGCCAGAAAAGCTTATCTCTTTTGTATAATAAGTATTCCTTTTTCTTGAAAACGTTTGTTTTTGGTTCTGGGACGTTTGCTTAAGGTATAATTCGTTTCGCGTAATTGGACCTTTTTTTCCAGCAGAAAAACGGCTTTATATAACAGTAATATATAATCTTTGTTTATAAAATTAGTCGACTTAAATATTCTTGTTGGCGAACTACCTTGATATTTTCTGATCCTTTTTTGCAAGTATCGTACTTATCTTGTTACTTTACGGATATTTTTAAGAGTTTTCGCGGAGGGTAAAATAAAACCGGCGGAAGTGAGCGGGGAGACGGTCGGCGTAGGCACAATTGGAGGAACCTCCAATTCCGAAAGAACGTTATTGGGATCGAATAGAATAAGACCAGCTTTCGCGAATTTAGATTTGATGTTATCGGACGTTATGGCAGCTTAGAACGCGTCGTAAAAGCCGCCGAGAAAATCTTCTTTGGCAATATAGGTATAATGGAGTCGTATTATGTTTTCGATATACCGCGAATAAGCGCGTTTCAAAATAGAAAAACAAGATATATCAAAAGGCTAAAGCCGATGCGAAAAATGCGCGGGCATACAAAGCGTGATCATATTGTTGTTGGCGTAGTATTTTTCAATTCTATCGAATGATAGCTTTTATGTTCGTCGAAAATAAGGAGACGTTTAGAACCTTTCGTACGCGTCCGAGTATACTTGTTAAAATGCTGGATTTATTCGAAACTTAATTTTTTTGTTATTTAGCTATTATTACTTAATGCGGGTTTTTAATCGGCTGCTGGTAGTGGGTTATCGCGGTATTAGGATATAAGATGATTTTTCCCCGCCATGATAATAAGTGGCGGCATAGCCCAACATTGGAAATTGACAGCTTGGATAATTGTAACCATTTTTTATTTTCTAGGTGCGTTTGTTTAAGTTTTTACGTTTTTCGGTATTGGTAATTACCCTGCCTATTACTATAAGAAGCCTTATTAAAAATCCAGTCTCATCGAAGTTGTAAATATAATTTTCTGCGATGTTATATTTAGCCATTATAACTAGAATAAGTTCGAACTATTTCCGAAATACTTCTGGATTTTCAGATAAAAACCGTTAATAATCGATTTTCCGATTTAAATGCGTTTGGAATTTTTTTTCCGTCTAACAAATTTCAACGCCCAGTTAACTTTAACGCGTTCTGCAACGCGTTAGACAAGCAATAGATTTGCTATATCTTTAATATGCTAAAGCCGGATAGGAAACATTCTCGTATCTAGGTTAAGGATTCGGTCGAAAATAATTATCTAGTCGGTCGGCTTTGGGTCGTACGAAATGAGGGTAAAATTGGCTTAGACGCGTTAAAAGGTAGTCGGTCGCGGGCAGGTTGGGAGAAAGTAATAGTAATATGGCGTTCGCAATAAGCCTTGATATAATGTGCAAATTTGGAAAAAAGCTAGAGATACAGTTAGCAAAGAAGTATTCGATTGATTGGGATTGATTTGATGTGTTGTGGTTGAGTTATGTGGATAAGTTGTTGCGAGGTGCCCAGAAACGAGCCGCTCCCTTGTCCGAGCTGTTTGCTTATCCGAGACGTTACGTCTTTTCTAGGGAGAAAAGAATAAGTTATAGTTATCTAAGTTATGAATTCTTAGAGTTAGGCTATGGTATTATTTGTTATTACAGTGGGAAAAGGTTACCTTACATATTAGTGTTGCCATTATCTTTTATTAATAGCCGATGAAAAAATTACATTAAATAACAATAGCTGGATAATAAGTAAAACAGGTTTCGAATAGATGCAGCATTTTAATAAACGTAGTCGAACGTGTACGAAAAATTCGAAACGTTTCCTTCTTTTCGACGGCTACGAAAGTTATTATTAGATAAAATTCGAAAAGGATGTACAAACTACGACATTATTACATTTTATATATTTACGCTTTTTTTATTTTGAAACGCTTTGATTTGAGGTAAATCGAAAACTTAATATAACATTATTATACCTAGATTACTAAAGAAAGTTTTTTTGCCGGCTTTTACGACGCGTTTGAAGCTATTACGACGTCCGATAATATTAAATCTAAATTCGCGAAAGTTGGTTTTGTTTTATTCGATCCTAATAACGTTTTTTCCGCATTGGAAGTTTCTTTAATTGTGTCTACACCGACCGTCTTCTTGCTAACCTTTCCCGGTTTCATTCGTTCTCCGCCCACAAGAATCTTTAGGAATATTAAAGAAGTAACGAGGTCAGGACGTTATTTCCAAGGAAAAACTGCAAATTATTGAGGTAGTTCGTTAACAAAGGTCGCTAAATCGGCTGGCTTTTTGATAAGAGTAACTTATTACTTTTGTACGGAGTTGTTTTTTTTCGGAGAAAAAACGTTTAATTGCGCGAAACGAACCATACTGTAAACAAACGTTTTTAAGAAGAAGAAATACTTACTATACAAAAGGAAAAACCTTTTCTGGCTAAAAAGGAGGGGGTAATAAAAAATGCAGCTAATAGCAGCTGGAGAAGGTCGTCGCAAGAGGGTTAAAACCAAAGAATGGAAATGTAGCATCTACGGCAAGCTCGGAAATAATACGCATATTTGTAAAGAAGTTGTAAAAACGTCTAAAGCAAAAGCATCCGATTGTTTTTAATTAATACGACATGTTATTGTTAAGTTATGTGAATTTGATATTGCGAGGTGCCAAAAAAGTGTCCCGCAAGCTTGTGTGTTCCGCGAGCTTGTGTGTTCCACGAGCTTCAATGGGACGCTATATATTTTTACCCTAATTAATAAATTTCTAAAATATAAGATAACGATTTAAAGTAATTCAATATACGCAGAAAACACCATCGTTTCGATTAAGACACAGAAAAATAATTATATGCTTTAAAATATTAAAAACCCAATAACGTTACATCTATACAGCGTAGTCTAGGACGAGGATATTGCATGCAACTTAATATCTTTCCGGCAGTTTCGAAAAAAAAAGCCATAGGGAAATAACTGGAAAACTATCAATTTCATCCGAAATAAATATAACTTGATAATTACTATCTTAATATGTAAATCTATCAGTTCGTTAGCAAAAATATTAGCGCAGTACTTATTATATAACCTTCGTATCTTACAAACGAAGCGCCAATTTATATACAGCGGAGCTTTTGCAAATCGGTAATGCTACGATCTAGTACCTATAATTGAGATATTTAAAGCCCGACGTACTTATTTAGTTACAGTTTTATATAAAAAGAATTCGTTTAAAAAGTTTTGTAACAATCGAATGCCAAGTATATAGCAAGGTAAAGGTTAAAAAGCGAATGTGCCGCGAGTCGAAAAAAGAAACTTTCCGTTCAGGATAGCGAATCGTATCGATTTTACAAATTTCAAAGAAAACCTTAAAAGATATAGATACGTTATATTTACAACTGGTAAGTACTTAGGTCTTACTTCGGATATTTACCTTCAAAATCGAAAGCAAGATATATTAATTACAGCGTTCCGATATTTTCTAGAGCATTTAAAAAACTAGAAAAAAGCTTTTCCGTAGGTATTCGAATACGATAACGAGAGTTTTAAAAAATATTAACTTCGAGATATGTTCCTGTTATCTTTGTTTAGTATTAAACTTAAATCATTACTATTAGACATCTAGGTTGAGAACGGAGATGCAAAACGCTTAAGAGGTATAATCAAGAAAAAAACAATTACCATACGAAATAGCGCTAATTACATTTGTTTATAATCGTATATATTAATAAAGGGGCAATATATTGCTTTAATCGTACTTTTAATTACGCACCTTTTTAGCAAAGCTTTTACGAAGTTTATTACATTTACCTAGCCTCTAAAAAGGTCGTTGCAATATTTAATCGGAAGCGTTAGCAAACTTACCTGCACGTATACGGCTTTGTAACTTTCGTTATAGCAGCTACCGCTATAAAAGAAGAACAAAAACTTATAAGAAAGCTTTATATATATTAGAGAAAACGAATTATAGAAGCTATTACGGTAGGTAGAACTACTGAATTAGGCTCTAAGCTATTTCTATAGACATATTTTAAAGTAAAACCAATTAAAGAAAAAGATTTAGTAACCGATTAAATAAAAGAAGTAATTTCAATATAATGTAAACGTTAAAAATGTACGGACTAGGAAGAAATAATCTTATTTATATGGAATTAACTACCCTTATACGACCGCTATATTCGAATGATTTCAATTTCTTAAATTATTACCTTTTTAAGCGTTACTTTCATAATTAATATGATTCGACTATTATGCCGGCGAAAGTTGGACAGGTAGTTTTAAGTTTCTGTCGTACTTTTTAATCTATAATAACGGTAAAGAAAACCAATATATTTTATGGTTCATTATTACAAATACAATTTTGCGTTTACTTTATTACCGGTTTACTCGGCTATTTAATTATGACAGGCTTTTCAAAAATGCTTTGATCGGAATTAAGTTTCCCCGTCCTAATTCAAGTAATTACTAAGAAAAAGATACTAACTCTTGTTAGCTGCCGACGGACCTCGATTTCTAATTAACAAGTCGAAAAAAAGGAAGAGACGATATCTTGATTAAAAGTATCCCGATGCGGATATAACTCGATTACGACCATGGCTACGATTATAATAACTTAAGCGGTATATAGTTAACAACCGCGATTGGAACAACGACGTAACCTTTTGCACGATTAATAAAAAAGCTCTTAAATTAAAGCTTTCATATATAAACAACTTTATCCGGACAACGGCGAAGGAGTACTAGCGTGTATAGGTAACCGGTTTTAAAGTATAGATTAATTACCCAAGTTTTAAACTGGTTACGTAATTTAGAATACTATACGTATTAACAAAAGGCTTACGTAGTAACATAAAATATAAGATTTAATTAATAAGGGTTGAAAAATATAAGATTACGTCGCTGGCGACGTGGTTATTGAGATTTGGACTAACTAAAATAAGTGGAATAACGACAAGATTGACGATATGAACAGGATAGCGAATACAGGCAGAAAAAGGAAGACGGCTATAGAGCTATTTATTTTGCATGCGAAAAGAAAATATGGAAAAAGGAATAACGTTTCTTAACAAGATGCAGGAGTTAAAAAAAGATATTACGAAACATATTCTGGACCTTCCTGGCGCTAATCGGACAGCATCTTATTTGGTTATTGTTAGGCGGCATTATTTGGGACTTACTTTTTTTCTTTAACTTAAGTATTGTAGTATTTTAGTTAATAATAGAAGTATTAATTAGCAAATTAGAAAAGCTGCGGTTAGAGAACTAGCAACGCAGCGATAATTAAGATATGGTTATTCGGATAAATAGTAAAAAAAGGATATTACTTACTTTCTAAGTTCGAAGGAAAGGGAAAATATATTCAAGATAATTATTGCGGACAGTTATTTACTTTATGCCTAAACATATTTCCTTTAAAGCAATACCTTAAAACTTAAGTAATTTTAGGACTAATAGCTTTGATTAATCTAAAAGGGCTTTAGTAGATTTTTAAAAGCCCATCGAAGCTTTCTGAAATTGCTACTTAGGTCGAAACATAATACGCATTATTGCTAGCACTGGTCTTCCTTATGCTTACGAAAAATTAAAATCCTGCTTTAAATACGACCGTCCACTACCGATTAACAAATAACTCTTACAAAAATAAGTTTAGTAAGGCCAAACCTAAACCCGAAAGTAATTTGATTAAATTCTTAAAGATTGCTAAAAATACGATTATATAAATGCTTCCGAAAATGGTTATCAATATACCACAAGGACGAGAAATTACATTAACCCAGAAGTCTTTAAAGTTATCCACGGAACTGGATGTATTTACACCGGATGTCATATTTTTTTAAACCTATTAATCAGTTTTATTACGATTTTTCTACAAAAATTATAAACAAGCTTTCGTTTTTTATAATCCTTCCAGATGTATCAGCCTTTTCGAACCTTCGCTTTTTAAAAATTGGAATTACCGATTAGCTTAAAAAGGTTAACAGACTATTTATGAAGTATAAGCTTAAAGAGTTTAAGATAATCGCCGAGTTACCTTACTAAACCGACAGTTTCTTTATGAAAAACAGGGTCAAAGCTATACTTAATGGAATAACCTAATAAAAGAAAACGTTTAAACGTATTTTAAAAATCTTTAAGCTGTAAAACCCAAAGTAAATTCGGACCGCTAAGGATCGATTAAGAACTTTGACGAAATAAGCTTAACGCGGTATTCTTAATCATGTTTATAAATATTATTTAGAACATGCTGCTAAGGTAAAAAACATCCTGGAAAAAGCTAAGTACAAGGGTAAAATAATTACTAAGGACAAATATGTAAAAAGCTTACTAAAAGGGTTATCTGGTAGTTATCTAGAAAGAATTTTTAACAATTCATACATAAAACTAAGGGATCTGTACGTAACAAGCTACGACAATGCTTCGATATTAATCAAAGCTTGGGCTTTAAATAAAGCAGAACTTTTTAAACCTAAAAAACACGGGCGAGAGTAAGGAAATATCCGGTTTAATATTAATTAAGAAGAAAAAAAGCGGTTTTATCCGATTTAACAGCCTAAGTAATAACGACTAGAAAACCTTTAACCGTAACAAAAAGCGTCCAACCGTACTGATCAGGTGTTAAAAATTACTGATACGCTATAGGACCTAAAGATCGTATAAGTACGACAAATTTAAAACTTTAAAGCTTTTTTATAAAAAAATATGCAGCCGGAAAGCAGCCCATACATCATAATATTACGTTCCGCTAGGATAGGAAATACCTTAAGTATATACCTATAGTGCTAAACCCTCGATTAATTGAATTAATATCCAGCCTGACGAATTTACTCGATTAAGTTCCTACCGTAAACGAAATAATTACCGAAATCGAAAAAGTTATCGGGGCAGTTATTAAGAACATAGTAAACGTTTTAGCAACCTTAATTAAAGTACCTATTGGTTTTACTGAAAGCCAAGGTATAACAAATATAAGTAGCGTTGGTTTATCAATATAAAAAGTACAGGACTGGTTTCACGCGACGATAGTAGTTATACCATTTTCCTTGAAACTCTAAAAGATAAAGCTACATTAAGTAGAATTTAATTTTTTTAAGTTTTAAAAAAACCAAGCGATTAAGTAGCAGATTCCGATTTAGAAAAAGATTTTAGAATGGATCCATGGTTCGCCGACCTTTCTACCCGATTTAAAAAGAAAATGCGATATATTGATCTGCGAGATAACATCTTTTAGGGCGTAAATAGTTATTTATCTAGCCTTAACCCGGATATTAATAATCTAGCTAAAGCTTAAAAGCTTATTATAATCCTAAAGCCAAATCGATAGAAGCTCGACATTAATTAAAACAGAGTAACCGAAACTAATATATTCTATTTCATTAATTATAAATGAAAACCGTTTTATAAAAAGGTATTTTTACGTAAATAGCTATAAAATAACACTGTCGAAAGTAAAGGTACCCGGCATTTGGAGGAAACCCGAGCCTTGGAGATCGACGACTCTGATCAGCTAACGGTATTTACCAGCGTTAAAATAGCTAAACGATTTAAAGATAAAGAAAACGAATTTAGAGGTACGAAGAAAAATAAGACTGGATACGGAACTGACGACGATGACCTGATATACGAAAAATCTTCGTTCCATAATATGGAACTTGGCGTCCAAACAAATAATAGTTTACAAGAAAATGTTAATACTTTGCAGATAGATAATATTACCTAAACGGATAACATGTTTAACTATAAAGGCTTGGTCTATCAGTATATAATTAAATTCTGGGAAATGAAAATTCGAGAAAGCCTTGAGCGGAAGCTTGAAATTATTTAGTCCGAATTAATCGAAGTTTGCCCAGATTTCGGAAAGGCTTTTAAGAACTTTATGGCCGCTAAAATTTTAAAGGTATTTAGTTACAAAAATAAAAAGATAATCAAAATAAATAAACTGAAATGCGAGGATTAAAAGATTTAGAAGTAAAAAAACCCCCTAATATCGTTACTATCGATATTAGTTATAAGGCAGAAAAAAGCCAAGGTTTTATCGGTTCAACAATGTAGTCTTGCTAAATATATCATCCCGTTATTTAAACTGGCAGTCAAAGTAAGCTATAAAGGTAGTAAAAGCCTAATTAGTGAAGTTATCGATATTAAAGTCGAATTTAGCGTTATAATCGCGTTGTACGTTAAGCAATATGGATTAGCCATGTAATAAACCTGCATATTATTTATGGACTTTAATTCTCAAAAAGGGATTCCGTTCGAAAGAATTGTCGAAACGCCCGTTTAGCTAACTGGCCGATTAATTACCATTCCTTTATTTGTCGTTAACGACTATTACGTTATGTAGCTATTAATACTGGGACTCAACTTTATGGCCAAATCGAGGATAACGCTTAATATAGACCCGGACGTAATAAAAGGAACCTTAAAGTTTGACCCGTTAAAGATTATTATCTACTTGATTTTTGCAGAAGAAGTTACGCGCAGTATTCGTATTAATAAAAAGACTAAAAGAAAGCAGCCGGTAAAACAGTAAGCCGCTTTATTAGCGAAAGCAGGCCTATAAGCGAAAAGATAAATAAGTACGTTATAGGCTTTTAAATCTTTTCGATTAAAAATACTTATGCTGATTAAAACTCGAAAACTATTTAGGAAGTTATTGATAATAAGTTGGAACCCGGAAATAAGATTTAAGTTAATTTAACGATAAGAAATTTGTGTATGCTTTATGTGGAATATTATAGAACGGAATAAAGGAAAAGATTAACAATAATCGGACCGTCCAGATGAATACGATATACAAACCAAAATAAAAGAATATGGTTCCTGTCAACGACGTACCCTTTAATAAATTAGTACCACCTAGAAACCCGAATTAAAAGGCCAAAAAACTCGAAAAAGTTCAGCAAGCCATTGATCAGGATAGAAAAAAGCCCGATCAACCTAATACACCCTTAACTGCTATATTGCCTAAATTTACCATCATACTCCGAGGGACCCGACTTATTAAGGAACGCGCTGACGAAGTTCGTAATTAATTAAAAACAAGTTTACCCGTACAAAGAAAACCCTTTTTAAAGAAATGCTTTTTCGCGAAAAAGCTACTTTAGCCTAGGATTAAGAAAAATATGGCAAAATCAAATTAAGTGTTACACTAAATTATAAAATTCGAACGATCCCTTACAAAACGTAGCAAGTTAAGGGCATAACAGTGCCGGCGGGCATCAAGAATAAGCTAATCGAAATATTGCAAGTACGTATCCAGCAAGGTATTTTCGAACAGTCCCATGCTGTATATAGGAATACTTAGTTCCTAGTCGAAAAAATGATAATAGTTTCCGATTGATCAATTCGGCGACCAAACTAAATGCTATTACTTTACGAAATACCTTTATGGCGGACAACTGCGACGAACCTTTTACGAATTTTACTTTATACTTTTTAGTTACCTTAGTAAGCTTTTTTTTAGGCTACGATTAGGTTACTTTAATTTTAACTGGCAAAGGTTTTACCACTTTCGCGATACCGTTAAAACTTTTAAGGTATACCAGTATATCTTAAAGGTTTACTAATGTTATAACTTATTTTTGCCGTATAATTAGGAGGATTCTCGGCGATTTAATATCTGATATAACCCGGCTATTCGTCGATAACGTTAAGGTTAAAGGCCCGAAAACAAGAGATAACGACCAAGAGATTTTTCAGGAATTCGGCGATTCGTTTATAAGCATATCGTTAACATAGACAAAACCCTTTTTAATTGCGAGCATATTAGTATAACTATTAATATAAAAAAGCTTTAATAATGCTAAGAAATCGTTATTATAACCGGATTTATCTGCGGAACGAATGGGCGTCGACCAGATATAGCTAAAGTAAAGAAAATCTTAAAGATTTAGCTATATAAAAACGTTTCGGAAATTAAAGCTTTTTTAAGTATTGATATTTATTGCCGAATATTTATTACGTACTTCGCCATTAAAATAAAACCTTTTATAAGCTTACTACCGTAAAATTAATATTTTATTTAATTTTCCGATTAAAATCGAGTAATAAAAAGCGTTAAAAAAGCAATTACGACTATTCCAACTTTAATTACCCTAAATTATAACCTTAATGCCCGAAAGATTATTATAGAGATAAACGCAAATAAAGAAAAGTTAACAAGTACTTGGGGTTAATTAATTAATAAAATAAAGTATTTTGCGCGTCCTTAAAGTAATACCTAAAAGGGTACTAAATTAAATTACGACGTTGGCAAACTAAAATATCGAACTATTTTTTAAAATTTTAAGAAAATTCCAGAATTATACTTCTAAAGTCCGGTTCGCATTAGAAATTAACGTTAAGGTATTGGTAATTTAGATAAATAATTTCTTAAGCTTTTTACTTGGTACTGTAGTTATTTGTTAGGTCGTAGATAAAGATATTAACTTCGAAATTAAATATATCCTTAGTAAAAAGTATTTAATTACGGACGGCCTATTTAAAAAGCTTCCTGGAACTTTTAACGCGTTGAGCGACTAATAAAAAAAAGATAACTTTATTAATATCCAGCTTAATATTATTCGGCTTAACGTTATTCTAATTGGCATAGCTTTTATAGCTATTAATACGGGCCGGCGACAAGAACCTTTTATTGGAAATTGGTTTAAAAAGTTGTAAAAGTACGTGAGGTCCTTTACGATACAGGATTTCCTTAACTGGTTTAACAATATTCCAAAAAGGAAAAAGAATAACGTATCAGACAAGCGAGCGGGACAGACAAGCGAGCTGGACACTTTTTGGCACCTCGCAACAATTAATCCAAATAACTTAACCACAACACATCCAATTGATTCCAATCAATCGTATTCTGTTTCGCCGTCCGTATCTACAACTTCTGGACAAGTGCATGCATTATATCAAAGCTTGTTGCGGACGCCATATTGCCATTCCTTCCTGCCAACCCGGCCCAACCGACTAACGCCTAACGCGTCCTAGTTAATATTTCCCCCATTTCGTACGATCCAAAGCCGACAGACTAGATAACTATTCTCGATTAAATCCTTAACCGAAATACGTGAGCATTTTTCGTCCGGCTTTAATACGTTGAAGATATACGTCGCAGAACGTATTATAGGACGGGTTAGAAGTGCGTTAGGAACGCGTTAAGGGGTATGGGGGGTCCGTGCGGGGTGTCTTGCGGGGCGTCTCGCGGGGCGTATGGCAGGACGTGTCGGGCTTGATTTCGCAATAACTCGAAACCTACGCAATTACACGATTAAAACAAACGTTTCCCAGAAAGATGAATACTGTCGGATATAGGGGACATCAATTGTGTTATATTGATAATTAGTTGCAGGTGCTTTAAATCGCTTACTGCAGTTTATATAAAGATTAGCCACGGAATATATGAGTTCCGATCAAAGGGAGCCTTTCCGTATATGGAGGTGCTAGCGTACCCCCTGCTAGCTAACACACCCCTTCAACGCTTTAACGCAGTTACGGCGTTACGTTACACCTATTACTCCTTAAAGCCATAGCTTTCCATTTTACCTTTCTTCCGGCGATTAATTCCTTTTGATTAGCCAATTCTTCCTTTAAAATTATTCGTAAGGTATTTTTCCGCCGTTCGAAGGTTTCCGTAATATTTATTAATCCTAGCTGCTTTTTAAAATATTTAAAAGGTTTGCGTAATAAAGCTTTAATTAATCCATTAATTAACATATCGCCCGTAAACGTATAATCCATTTTGATTAAATCCCTTTTTACGGCTTTTCGTAATTAATGGTTATATATATCTACGTACCGTAACTTCGTTTATAATAAGGCGACATCGGCGTTAATAAGCCGTATAATTTATTAATTATCGTATTACATATTTAATGGTCGTATATCCAGGTTAATTTTAAACTTTTTAATTAATCGAAAACTAAATAAGGCCTTTTTTGCAGCTTATGCAAAAAATAACAATTCCGCTTTTATTATAAAAGTAGTTATTATATTTTACTTATTCGCCCGCTATTTTATTATTTCTTTAAATAATTTCATAATATACGTTTGGAAGCTTTTTCGATCGATCGTATTATTTACGAAAAAAACGTCGCTTTAGGTATTTAATAAATCTTTATTCCCGAATTGCAACGTTAAAGTTTTAGTTCCGATTGAATATAATATAATTCGATTAGTAACTTTACAATATACGTTATTAGGGTTTAAGTTAAATCGGGCAAATCGGAATACCGTAAATAATATATTAAGTTGTATATTAACTGCGACGTATAAAATAAAACCGATCTTTTTTTGGTATCTGTTAACGGAGCCTAAATAAGCCAAATTAAGATTCGGCAGTAACTTAATGTTTATTATTAACGTATTTAAAAAGTTATTTAAACTTTTTTTTAGGATTAAATTAACCAGCTTATTTATAAAATTTAATTAGGATAACCAAATTTTTCCGTTAACCTTATTTTTAATTATTTCGATACCGAAAAAGCATTATAAATCCTTACCTTTTATAAAGGTATACCGTTCCCGTATTTGTTAAATCAACTAATCGGCGAGGCCTTTATCGTTTTTACGGTACGCTATAATAATATTGTCCATAAAGAAAAAAATAAGTACCCTTTAACGAATAAAACAGCAAAGTTCGTAAAGAACGGAATTAAAGCTTAACTTTTTAAATATTTTAATAAAGTTTTTCTGCTATAATAAAAGTAATTTCCTTAATCCGTATAATACCTTTTTGATTAGGAAAATTTTCCTACGTTAAGGATATCCTAAAGGCGTTTTTATGTATATTTCGTAAAGTAAATTCGCGTTAACGAAAGCATTTATAGCGTTATATTGCTTAAGCTTTAGGTTAAATCTAACCGCGATAACGATTAAAGCTCGAAACGACTTTTTAGTAAATATAGATACGTATATATCGCTACAAGTATTCTTTAGTTATTAATCGTTTCGTACGACGAAATAGGCCTTACATTTTTGTAACCAACCATATTTATCGAACTTATAAACGTATACCTATATATACTTTAAAACCTATTTTCCTTTAACATTTCTGGAAAATTAATTAATAACCTTCCAAAACTTTATTTCCTTATAATTTTACAAATAAACTTTTTCGGCTTTACGGAATATTTTTCCTAACGGGTATATACTTAGCTTTTTATAACCTTGCGGCAGTAACGGTAAATTACGCCTATATATCCGGTTTTATAACTTAAATACCTTTTTATATACCAAAATATTATAACTTTTCCGATCAAAGTAACGCGTATTTCGGGCAATTAACTTCCCTAAACTTCCGTAATTTACCGGCCGGTTATCGTACGTATTAACAAAAAAGGCTAAACGTTTTGCATTAAATGCAGCTTTTTATATCCTATAATCGTTTCTAGTAATACCTTTTTGGTACGGAACGTACGGAAAGCTTACGCCGATTTCCCGTAAAGTACTTTCGTCTTTTACCGTTATTTTGAATTAAATAATATAAAAAAAGTTTAAAGTTATTTCGATTTTTTCCGTCGGCGCAATAATCGTAACAATTATTAAGGTAAACGTTAATAAAAGTAATAATCCAAAAAATAAAAGTAGCTCGAACATAACGGTCGTATAAAAGTAATTAATCCTTAAAAAACAGGCTTATTTTGCTTTATTTTATGCGTTTTTTACGTTAATACCTTTCTGGATCTATTTTTTTTGTTCAGCCGGTAACTAAATTATTCCGTTTAAATCTTTATTTTTTTTTTGCAAAAGTATACAGTAGCTATTAACCTAATCAAATATTTTTACTTATCGGAATAACTTTTGTAGCTTTTTTGCTATAACGTACAAAAAGTTATTTCTTAAATCTTTAATATTACCTAAAAAAGTAACCTTTTCGTTAAATTATATATCTCGAATAACAATAATTTTATTAATTAATAAGTTCCAAATTTCGTAAATATTCGTAAATCGGTAACTAACAAAATAACCTATTTATGCTTTAAAATTCAACTTTTAGAATCTTTGCTTTTTTTTTATAACGGCAGCTGTTATAACGTAAGCTATATAGCTATACGTTTACAAATAAGCTTATTAAAGCTTTCGATTAAATATTGCAATACCGTCCTTATACGCTAGGTAAATATAGTAAACCTCGTATAAGCTTTGCCAAAAAAATGCGTATTTGGATATACGGTTATATAAATATATTACCGCTTTAAAGATATATACGATCAAGAACGAAAATAACTTAGCGCCATTTCGTATCGTAATCGCTTTCTTTTTTATTATACCCCCTAAACATTTTGTATCCTCGTTCTGGGCCTAGGTATACGGTATTAAAAGCTTAAATTTAATACTGAAAAAAGGCAATTAAAACATATCCCGAAGTTAGTAATTTTTCAAAATTTTGTTATCGTATTCGATTACTTATAAAAAAACCTTATTTTAGTTTTTTAAAACCCTTATAAAATATCGGAACGCCGTAATTAATATATCCTGCTTTTAATTTTTAAGGTAAATATCCCAAATAAAACTTAAGTACCTATCGGTCGTAAACATAACGTATTTATACTTTTTAGGGTCTTTTTCGAAATTTATGAAGTCGACGGCGATTCGTTATCCTAATCGGGAAGCTCCTTTTTTCGGCTCGCGGCATATTAGTTTTTTAGCTTTCGCCTTGTTACATACTTAGCATTCGATTATTATAAAACCTTTTAAACGTACTCCTTTTATATAAAACTACAATTAAGCGATAACTTTAAGCCTTAAATATCCTAATCTTAGGTGCCATATCGTACCGTTACCGATTCGTAATAATTTCGCTATATATAAGTTAACGTTTCGTTTATAAATTGCTAAGGTTACATAAATAACTATTACGTTAATACTTTCCAGGACAAACTAATTAAACTTGTTTATTAACGTAACAACCATTTGATTGTACTTATTTCGAATAAAGTTATTAATTTTTCTATTATCCTACCAGTACCCCTTTTTCCGAAGTTGCCGGAAAAATACCAGGTTGCATACGAAGTTTTCGCAATATGCTACGTCGTACAAACGTAACGCTTTCGTACCATTAAAACTTCGAAATAACACATTAACCTTTCCGTACCTTTTAATCGGTATAAAGCTATCGCTTACGTATATCCCGTTGCCTTATACGGTTAATTTAAAATTTAGGAACTTATTAATAAGGTTAAAAATATATATCGTAATCCCTAAATCCAAAATAAACGAATTCCTTAAAAGGTAAAACGTAACGTTTTTTACGTTACGTTAATTAAAAATTAAAAAGCACGCTAAAACTCGCTTTACTTCTTATAAAAATCAATCGGTTTTTTAAATATTTAGCTTTTTCATAAACTTTAATAAACGGTTAATTTTTTCCTTAAAAAACTAATCGGAAGCAATTCGATTTTGGACGAATGTAATTATCCGATCGTTAAAGCGGAAATATAGTAAAGCTTTACCAGGGAATACATAAGAGCAATAAAATAATATATGGAAAAGGTTTAAGCAAGCCTTATAACGAATATTTTACGTATCCGATTTCTAACGCTTTCGTTTGTTATTTCTGTCCGTATTAAAACCTTTACGGCCATTACGCTTCGATTTACGTCCTAGGGTCCTTCCTTGTTATTAAAAGTTAATATCTTTAATATTGTCCTAATTAAGATTATTTTAATCAAAAAGGCCTATAAAGGTTCTTTAAAAAGTTAAAAACGCTTTTTTAATATTTCGTAATAATATAAATAAGGAATAAATTATAATCCAATAATCCAAAAATCTAACAGCTACCTTTTAATAATTAATCGTATCGTTATCGATCTCGGTTTTCTTTACTATCTGGAAAGTAAATATCCAAGACCTCATAATTGGAACTATAGCTATATACAAATCGTTAGCTTATATAGTTACTGTTTTCGTTTCTAGAACGCTATAACGTCGTCCCTAAGCCATTACTTCTTACCATTTTACGATCCATTCGTTTAGCTTCTTTGCCGATTTCGAAGTTTGCTTTAACCTTTCACGGTACTTCCGTTAGGTATTGTTTATAAGCCTATTATCATACACCTTGCCGGTTTCGGCCAAAATGGCGTACCATTCCCGTAAGTTCTTTTTCGGAAAGAAACTTATTTCTCTAATCGCTAAAAATACAAACTCCAGGACCCATTTCGTAAAGTCGATAACGCTTTTACGAAAAGTATCGTATTTTCGATTTTCGTAAATATAAGCCATATATTCCTATATATAAACCTATTTACCTTCGGTCGTCATCTTAAAGATATTTATCGGATAACTCGTATAATCGACTTTTTCAACTTATAAGGTTTTTTCAGTAAATAAACTAACTGCCCGTATAATCGTCTCGCGAACTCATTTCTTTGGATAAAAGGTTATATCGGGTTTAGTAGGTCTAACAGGCCATAAATTGTCCTAATCAAGATCTATATAATCCCAAATTTCGAACGTATACGCTCTGGTTTCGAATTCGCCTTTAAAACGATCCTAATCCTTAGGTCCCTTATAAATAACGGAAAATGTTAACGTTAACGCACTAATCGCCATTTTAAATAATAAAGTATATCAGTAATTTGTATTAATGTACTACCTATACCGTCTTAGGAGCAGCTGATCAATTAATAATAACGCAATTTTTAGCGGATAAGACTTTTAATTATCGGATATAGGGGACATCAGTTATGTTGTATTGATAACTAGTTGCAGGTGCTCTAAATCGCTTACTGCAGTTTATATGAAAACTAGCCACGGAACATATAAGTTCCGATCAGAAGGAGCCTTTCCGTATATGGAGGTGCTAGCGCACCCCCTGCTAGCTGACAAATACTTGCTATATAGGATGAACAAGCTCTTTTAGCTAGCAGAAAGGTTGTAGCAAGGAATTGCTGCTAATAGCTGCTAAAGTTGGTCGGTTGCGGGCGGGTTAGCAGGAAGGAATGGCAATATGGCGTCCGCAACAAGCTTTGATATAATGCGTGCACTTGTCCAAAAGTTGTAGATACGGACGGCGAAACAGAATACGATTGATTGGAATCAATTGGATGTGTTATAGTTGAGTTATTTGGATTGATTGTTGTGAGGTGCCAAAAAGTGTCCAGCTCGCTTGTCTGTCCAACTCGCTTGTCTGATACGTTACTTTTAAATCCGAAACGTTAAATTATTTTCTTTATAACGGTATTTTTAACGTAAAGCAAATAAATGATACGGCAGTCGACAAATAGTTAATAACAAGCAAAAGCAATTAACCGTTATTAGATAATTTTATAAGGATTAAAGCTCTAAAAGAAAGATTCGACTTATCGTTATATAGCAGTTTTATATTATTGACGTAATATGTTTGGCCATATTCGAAAAGTAATACTTGCGCATATTAAATGCTAGAAAGCAGTCGACCGACGTTTCGAAAAAGGCCATAAATTTTCGTGACCAATGAATATACCTGTTATTTAGGTAATCGATGTTTAATTTATGCTTAATAACGGTGGTTATAAAGTTACTGTCGAAGCTCAATACGAATTATCCGATTATTTGGAAATTAAAACTTTACGATTAGTTACGTTAATCGCGATTAAAAGGCTTTTGGATAAGTAAGGATTTTATGAATATAATATCTTAATTAAGATTAAGGTTAACGGAAGCTTGAAAAATAAGGGCGAAATTATTAAAGCTTATAACGTATTAAGAATTAAAATGAAAGTTAGTGCCGCGTATGCAGCCTGGCAATAAGGCCTAGTCGAAAAAGGACACCTTCCGATCGTTAAAGTTTTAATAAAAGCGACGAAGAGAACTAGCAAAGGATAGGTTAAGCTTTTGCTTAAAATTCTCTTCGCCGACAATACCATTGCGAAGAGTTATGGCCTTAGCTCTTATGAACTGCTGTACGGACAAAAAGCGTTTTCACCGATCGAAACGATTCTGCTGACATGGAAAATTATAACCTAAAACCCGAAAATTCAGAAAAGAAATTTAATTATGTAAAAGGTTTGGCTTTTAAAAAGGAAAGCTAAAAACCTGGCTAAAGTTACTAAGATAATGGCTGATTAATATTGCAGAATTACTAAACTGGCGAACGAATAGGATAAGAATAACATGAAAGGTAAACCGTTAAAAATAACCGATTTGGTATTATTATATCATACGTTACGATATATAAATATATTTAAAGATATAAAGTTAAAGTACTAGGAAATTAAATTATATTTTATTAATAAAATTACCGGTTGAAATATTTAGTACTTAAAGAAATTAATAAAACGAAATTGTAAAGCATTTTCTTATTAATAAATTAAAACAATTTATGAAAAATGAGAAAAAATATAGGGAACCGATTAATTTATAAAAAACGATTAAACGTGATTATTCGCTGATCAGCCGGACGACATTATATGGGATATCTCGGATATTGTACATATCGAATTACCTGAAAATTAATAACCTAAAGCTTTATAACTTGTAAAAACAAATATTAATAAATACCTAATGGCCGACTTCAAGGTTATAGGATTAGGGATAATCGTAATACGGTAAAAAAGACCCGAATAGGAGAGCGGAAAAAATTAACGCGATTAATTGCGAAAAACTAAAGTATACTAATTCCTTTATTATTCCGCCTACCGATTTTTTATACGATAACTATTATGTTTTATTCGTAATTAATACGTTTTGCTATATTTGCCCGGAATTAAAGATTAATAACATATTTTTTTCCCTTGTTTCAAAGTTAATTCTTATCGAATATCTTAATAACGGGACAAATTTTTGCGCGAATATCCTTTTTAATTCGTGGTAATCGTAAAAAGCGGGCCTTAGATCCCTTAAACCGTTCGTCCCGGAAAACGCAGTTATGTTATTTAATAACCCCGATATAATTATTATAGGCTTTGTTAAAAAAGCCAGAAATCGATTAATACTTAAAAGATAGGTACATGTCGTATTATTTAAGATATTCCGATATTATATGTTATTTTTCGCAAAGTTCGTAAAGTACTAAGTTAGATATACCGAAATATCTAAATAAACAAATTAGTAACGTATTTAAGGTTTTTAGCAAAAGTAACTATAGAATAACTTAAGGATTACACGATAAGTTTCGACGTATACTGGATACGTTATTAAGTTTTTTTATTAAATAGAAATACCTAATTATATTAAATTAGGTATTTGGGGCGACTAAAAGTTTTTACCTTCGATTTGCTATCGTAAGTATTGACCAATAATTGGATTACCGATAACGTTAATAAACATAATTCCGAATATTTCTATTAGTCAACGGGTTTCATTAATGATGTTACGGAAAAAACCAAGTATTTATTTTGATATGCTGAAGTATAACGTAATGTTTTAGTGCTAATATATAGTTCAGGGATCTGATTAATGGTATAAAAAGTTGCTGGGATTATCGAAGCCGTTAACAAAAACCTGGCGACAGGATTATTACGCGGTATCGGCATGTTAATTAAAATTACAGTAGCGGATATTAATCGTCGACCATCAATTATTTGTTTAACGATACCAAGAATTAGATTAGGCTCTAAAGGTATTTTAACTACTTTTGTTAGTGAAAATATATATCGAACCGGCTAAGGTTTTAAAAGTAATAAATTATTTATAACCGGTATCTTTGCTGCTAGAATATTTTAATTAAGGCCTATATTGCGGAATTTATAACTGGAAGGTAGAGGTAAGGGTAAAAATGGGTGTTCGACGATATATAAAATTTTATAATTTACGAATATTATTAGGATTATATAAATGTTTTAAATTCCGAATATTACCCAAGAGCTTATCGATACGACGGGTTAATAGTTTGGAAAATATGGATCAATTTGATACCGCCAAGATTTTACGACGTTGATTAAAGATGCGGTTTAGGATATTAATTTTTGTCTCGACCTTAAGATTGACAAGCTTCTTAATACCAGAATTAAAAGCTTGTTACCTAGTTTTGACTTTTTCTTAATGGATAGTTCTTTTATAAGACGCATAAAATTACCTGGATTTGCATTTTCGCGAAAACCTTGAGGACTACGTAAATTTGGTAACTAACGAAAATTTATAATAATGATGCTTAATGTAATAAAAACAATTATTTATAGTTAGGTGTATATTAAGTTAAGATAAATATAGTTTAAAGGGAAAAATTGGAATGGTATTACAAAAAAGCTGAAAAAAAGTGTACGTACGAAAACGAATGCATATACCTAATTAAAAAAAGCGACGACGACGGCACCTTCTTATACAATTTCGGATAAAGTTTTCTGGGATTTTTTCGGCGCATACATTTTACTTGCAAAAATTCTATACATTAGCTTTATTTCCATTTAATTAATTAGACGTAACGTGCTATACAAGCGAACGGCTCACACAAGCGAACGGCTCATTTCTCGGCACCTCCTAACAACACATTCAAATTACTCAACCACAACATTTCAAATCAATTCCAATCAATTAAATACTTCTCTGCTAACTGTATCTACAGCTTCCTTCCAAGCATGCGCATTGTATTAAGTTCTGTTGCGGACGCCGTATTACTATTCCTTCCTCCTAACCTATATGCGACCGATCATCTGTTACGAACCAGAGGTTCTCCAAGATGAGAATGCTCCTCTAGGATTAGCGCGGACGAGCTCCGGGTAAACTACGGAGCTCGCCAAGACCTTGGTGATCTAGTGTGATCTAGTTGATCTAGGATAAGTGGGGTAGATCACGGTAGATCACATAGATTAGAGGCATACTTACCAAAAGATAGGAGGATATATAACGAACGGTTTTCCTATGTAAATAGCATCCAAATAGATTCGTTTTTTAATTATTAATCTAAGTTTTTAATCAAAGGTATCGTTTTTCGATTAAGGGAAAAATCCGCAAATCTTTTTAGCGAACAAACTTCTGAATTATTTTTTGTTTTATTGTTACCTGCAAATTAAGAACCTTTTTCGGATACTGCTTATACCTCCAGGTGGTCGTATAATAGGTTCGTTACATTTTGATAGCTTTTTAATTAATAGCCGACGAATAGTTTAAGGCTTAGTTAGGTATAAGCTTTCCTGAACCCAGTAAAGACGATATTACAGAATGGCGTTTAGAAGATAAACGACATATCCGATCGCTATTACTAACTAATAAGGGATTAATATTTGGATAAAACATTTTATTTTTTATTAAAAAAGTTCTTTTTTTAATTCTTTAATCGACAACATGGCCCCTTTTATTATTCGGTCTTAAGAAGGACTTTTTTCTTTTTTGTAACAATCCTTCCCGGTTTTTAAGGAAACCATTAAAGTTTAGAAAAACGAACCGGAAAAGGAAAGAAAGGAATCCGATAGCCCGAAAAGCAAGGAAAAAGAACTTACGATTAACGACAAGCTGCATACCTTAATAACTAAACTTCAGGCGGTAAAAAGGGAAAATGCCAAATTCGTTCGACAGCAAAAATCTTCGACATTGCCTTTATTTGGCGTAAATCAATCCCGCGAAAACATTATTTTACCTTTTGCTTATTATGGAATGCCAAAGGTTAAAGGCTATAAATTAACCCTTTTAAAACCCTACGACGGTACCACAGATATGGAAGGATTTTTGGTTCAGGCCAGATTTTACCTTAAGTTTTATAAAAATTCTCTGACGGAAAATTATTAAAAGGTAATAGTTATTTTTTAACTGCTTGCTGGAAAAGTTCTTTTATAGTCCGAACTTATTATGAACGACTACTTTATAAATTACCTTAACCAATTTTCCGACTTAATTAATTATGTTTTCGGTAACTATAAACATTTTAAAAAAAGAATACGAACTTTATTTAAAAATTCCGACAGAGAACAATATGCGGTCGAACAGTTGCACCTTTTCCAGCAAACTAAGTTAGTAACCAAATATGCGACTAAATTTAATCGCCTTGTATTAGTTTCCAATCTTCCGGAAAACGTATTGTTTTATCTTTTTTATAACGGCTTAAAATTACAAGTTAAGGATGAAATATATAGAATACCTAAAACTGGCCCCTTCCAAGATTATATTAACAAAACCATCATTGCCGATCGACGTACCTTTAAAAAATATTTAAAAAAAAAGAAATCCGACAGAAAAAGGGACGATCGAAGTTTTAGCAGCAAGTTCTAAAGAAGTAAAAATAAGGACAGAACCTAAAAGAAAGTAAATATTACTTCTAAGGAGCTTAAAAAGGATAAATCGAATGTTAAATGCTTTAATTATAGCAAGAAAGGCTATTACAAAAACAAATGTCGTTCTTTAACTAAAAGGAATTCTAGGAAAAAAGGGATTCCTTAGAAAAAGGCCCGAACGGCCGAACAAAAAACAAACAGCGAAAGCAAAAAAGAAAAAAAAGTTAATTCTACCTTTTTCCAACAGGAATATACCATCGCGACGACCCACTATGAACCGAACGGCGACCTAGAGTATAAGCGTTACCCGATTTGCCAAAATCAAACAGTTAAAGCTTGCAAGTATTATCCCGGACAACCAGCTTTTAAGGTAGCTATAAAGCTAAAATGCAGATATCATTTAGATATGCAAAAGTGCGAACTATACCATAAATGCGGCCAGAAGCGCCCAGAATTTAATAATTATAGGCTAAAGGCCCCTAAACCCGAAAAACCCCCAGAACGGGCGGTATACATCAAAACCGAACAAAACCTTATTAATAGGTACAATCTTCTTTATTTTTCAGCTTGTACCGATAACGATTATTTGGTCTATTTTCGAGCTAAGGAAGATAACGATTATTAGCCCGGCTGGGACGAAAATACCCTTACCGAACCTGATAACGACTACAAATGCATCGAAATTTCCCGATAGCCCGAATACCCTCGATCTTGTTATTTGCACCCCGATTCGGAACAAAGCCGAAGAGCTATTGCTTAGGGTTGCTTATGCTATACCCCCATACTATGCTTGATGCATAAATTTCTGGATATAGGAACAAGCCCTGCAGAAACCTTAATTTCGAATTAGAAGCCTTTTTAAACGTTAAAGGTAAAAATCACTAAGATGAAATGTTAAATTGGCCAACGAAAATGGTATACTTGCATAAACGACAAATGTACCAAACACGTAGTTAAAAAAGCCCGTAAATGGAAACGTCTTTTAACGAACAAAACTACGAAGTTAAAAAACGGCAAAGGCCTTCGAAATTAAGGCATCGAAAAGCTTTGCGAACCAAGACTTTATGTAAAATAAAAAAAAGATTACGAAGCCAGATCGAAATTCCTATGCAGTACCGAAGCCAAACCTTCAAAGCCATAATTAACTTTGGAGCAAAAGGCAACTTCATTTCGCCAGCAGTGGCCGAAAAACATTATATTCCTTAGAGATATAAACTAAAATCTTACAAATTACGGACAATTAATGGAAATCTTTCCCAGTACGATGGTGAACGAATCCTTAAAGAAATTGAAAAACTTTTAATATGGATTTAAGGGTATTAAAAGCATCTTATTTTGGATATCGCCGACATTTCAGGTTATGATGTTATCCTGGGAATGCCATGGCTTAATTTCAGCAACCCATTAATTAACTGGAAAACTCGCCAGCTTTCTTGGAACTACGAATTAACTTTTATTAAAAAAAGGTCCAAAAAAGTTTGCTATATAATCCGAAAAGCCAAGGTATTAAACTTTGCCAGTATTATACCCCTAAAGTATCAGTAATTTAAACGAATTTTCAAGCACAGAAAAAACTACGAACTGTTTCTATACGGATAATAAGATTATCGCATATTTATTAAAAAAGGACATTACCCCAAGTTTTATAAAATCTACTACATAAATCCAGAAAAGGTAAAGGCCTTATGGAAAAGCATTTAGTTGGATCTAAAAAAAGGTTATATTTAGCCATCCGAATTTCCCGTAAGTTACCCTGTACTTATAGTACCTAAAATCAAAGATGGCAAGCAGAAAATCGATTAAGATGGAGATCCGGTTTATCGACGCGTGGTCGATTATCGACAGTTGAACGATATCACTATTAAAAACGGATATTCCTTAACCTTAATAAATACCTTAAGGGAAAACGCAAGCAAAGCCAAATGGTTTACTGCATTAAACCTTCGAAACGGGTATTACCGTATCAGAATAGCAAAAGGAGAAGAATAGAAAATTGCCTTTCGAACAATATACGGGCATTACGAATACCGAGTTATGCTTTTAGGATTTACTAACGCCCCTGCCAGTTTTTAACGCCTGATTATAACCATACTTAGGAAATTCCTAGACAAATATGTTTTTGTCTACCTCGACGACATCCTCATTTATTCCGAAACGCTGGAAGAGTATAAGAAACATATTTTCCAGGTTCTTGAAGCTTTGGATAAAGCAAACATCCGAATTAATCCCGTTAAAAGTGTATGGCATACGCAGAAACTAGATTATTTAGGATTTACCCTTACCCCCGGTCAAATTCAGATCTAGGATTCCAAATTGGAAGCAGTCAAAAACTGGCCCATCCCTGATAAGGTAACCGTTACCGATATCCGATAGATTTTAAGATTTACGGGTTACGTACGCAACCTAATTAAGGGATATGGAAATATTGTTAAACCTTTGACGAAACTTATTACTAAAAAATATGTTGGAAAAAAATTCGAATTTCCAAAGGAAGCTAAAAAAGCTTTTCAGTTACTAAAGGACGAGATTACCAGAACGCCAATAATAAGATTGCCCAACGCCAATCGAAAGAAACGCCTAAAGATAGACGTTTTAGATTATGCTTTGGGCGCAGTTTTAGAATAACAAGAAGATAATGGGAAATGGTACCCAGTGGCTTATTATTTTAAGGCCCTTCGAGACGTAGAGCTCCGATACAAGATTTACGATAAAGAGCTGTTAGCGATTATCAACGTTTTTAAGGAATGGGAACCTTTTTTCAGTGGAACCAAAAAGCCTTTCGATATTTACTCAGATTACAAAAACCTTATCCGGTTTATGACGACTTAAAAGCTAAACAAACGCCACGAGACTTAGATGATTTTTTTGTCAAAATACAATTTCCGAATTTACCATATTAAGGGAAAAGAAAATATCCAAGCAGATATCTTAAGTCGTAAAGGAAATTACGATTCCAAGGTCCCAAAACGCCGAATGCAAGTGTTGCAACAGACTAAAGACGGTACCTTACGGTTATGTAAAATACTGAAGCAACTTATCCCAAAACTTTTGACGAAATTCCGAAATTCCTATAATAAGGAAAAGCAAAAAGAAGTGTAACAATTGGATGGATAACCTGAAAACCAGCTGTTGTACCGTAGCAAAATCTACATCCTTCGAAACTAATAAAAGCAATTCGTTAAAGAGTTTTACGAAGATCTATTATACGGACATCAAGGTATTTTCAAAACCACCAAACGATTGTAGGAAAAATACGATTTTCCAGGACTTCGACGAATTGTTAAGCAGGTAGTTAAGGATTGCAATATCTGTAACAAGGCAAAAACAGCCCGATATAAGCCCTATAAACTTTTACAGCTTATAGATATTCCAGAAAAGGCTTGAAATACTATTGTTTAGGATTTTATTACCGGTTTACCTTTATCAAAAAATCCCGTTACTAAAATTTAATATAATGGAATATGGGTAATCGTTAACAGACTTACCAAATATAGGTACTTCCTACCTTTTAAAGGAAACGTAACGGTAAAACAACTAGTTTACGCCTTTGTCCGATATTACTTCGACAAATATAGGATACCAGAAAAAATCATCTTAGATAAAAACAAGCTTTTTACATCAAAATTTGGTACCAGCTTTTTTAAGCAAATAAGTGCCAAACTTAAACTCTCGACAGCATACTACCCATAAACAGATAAACAAATAAAACGTTTAAATTAAACGTTAAAGTAATACTTAAGAAGTTATATCAATTACCAGCAGGATAACTAAATTGAACTTCTTCCACTGGCTTAAGTAACTTATAATACCTTTATTAACGAAGATATAGGTATTTTTTCCCATACAGCGGTATATGGTTACCAAGTAAAGATTTAACGGCTAAAACAGCCACTAAACGAAGCTCTAAAATTAACCGCGAAAGCTTTTCGAACAAAAATAATAACGACTAAAATTCAAACAGTACAGGTCCAACTATAAAAGGAATTGCGATTCTTCCAGCAAAGGATAACCCAGTACTATAATAAAAAAAGAATTAAAGGATTAATTTTGTCGAAAAGAAACAAAATCTATTTGCTACGCCAAAAACAAAACGCAACTTCGAACATTTTTCAAATCAAAACGAAAAGGCCCAGCGATAAGCTTGATTTCAAAAAACTTAATCCGTTTAAAATCGATAAAGTTATTTCCAGGATTAACTACCGACTGTTATTATCCAAAACGATAAAAATATACCTTATTTTCTATATCTCTTTGCTTAAATCAGCACTTAAAAACGCCCCGTTGGAAATTAGTCTGGAAGTCGAAAAGGACGACGATAAGTACGAGGTTAAACGAATACTGGACTTTAAGGTAATTAAAGACAAGGTCTAATATTTAATTAAATGGAAAAACTACCTATACGAAAAAAACATTTAGGAACCCCTTAAGTACCTAACGAATACAAAGGACCTGGTTAAGACGTTTCACCGCCAGAATCCTAACCGACCGTCTCTAATGCGGCCAACGTCGCAGGGGATAACGGCCCAGTACTTAAATCCAGCCTTAAAACGCTTTAATCGAAAGAAATAAACGCCTTTATTATGGCGTCCATTTCAGAAACAAGCTAAGCTTGCTTTACTTTTATACGGCGCTGTTTTTCTTCCAATTTTTTTTATTCTTTCAGTTAATTTAATTCATATCCTTTTTTCAAAATCGCAATAGCTTTTTTCTTTAATACGTTTTGTTAAAAGCGTAAGTATTTTAGTCGCCCAATAAATTCTTGCGATTTTTCTTTTTGCCGACGAAGCGTTTCTTCCTGACGTTAGCGCAATTTATCCAACTTTTTCTTAATTATTTCCTAATACGCCAAAAACCCATTTTTGACTTTACGCTGCTTTTGCTGTAACCGATTACGTTTTTTATTAATTTTCGACAAAAAATTCATGGTTAATACGTTATAAAATGAATGTTAACGACGAATACAGTTGTTATAATTCGGAATGCCGACCGTATAAAAACAATTAAAATTATTAAGGCAAACGTAATTCGAATAAGGAAATGCTTTAACGTTAAAACTTTTAATCGAATCAGCTTGATTATTTCGGGATTCCCGTTGGTTAAAACGAAGTTTCCCTTTTTGCTTATTTATTCGACTTATTATAATAAATCCAGTTAGCTAAAAAAAAACAGCAAAAAGCGGTTTCAAACAGAAAAACATTTACCTTTTTTTTATTTTTGGGACAAAGATTTTTAAAGAAAGGGAATAATGTTACGAACTAAAGGTTCTTTAAGATAAAAATGCTTTTTTAGGACTAACGCGGACGAGCTCCGGGTAAACTACGGAGCTCGCCAAAACCTTGGTGATCTAATGTAATCTAATTAATTTAGGACAAGTAAGGTAGATTACGGTAAATTACATAAATTAGAGGCATACTTACCAAAAGATAGGAGGATATATAACGAACGGTTTTCCTATATAAATAGCACCCAGATAAATTCGTTCTTTAGCTATTAATCTAAGTCTTCAATTAAAGGCATCGTTCTTCGATTAAAGGAAGAATCCGCAAATCTTTTTAACGAACAGACTTTTAAATTATTCTTCGCCCTATTATTACCTGCAAATCAAGAACCCCTTTCGGATACTGCTTATACCTCCAGGTGGTCGTATGACAGGTTCGTTACATCATCTTCAGTAGCTGTTAGCAGTAATTCTTTGCTACGACATTTCTACTGGCTTAAAGAACTTGTTCATCCTATATAGCAAGTATTCATCTTTCTGGAAAACGTTTGTTTTAATCGTGTAATTGCGTAAATCTTGAGCTATTACAAAATCAAGTCCGACACGACCTGCCATACGCCCTGCCATACGCCCTACAACGCCCCGCAACGCCCCGCAAGGCGCCCTCCAACGGGCTCCCTAACGCGCTTTCCAACACGTCTTACAACACGCTTCTCGATATATCTTCAACGTACTAAAGCCGGACAGGAAATGCTCGCGTATATAGGTTAAGGATTCGGTTAATAATCGCTTTCTCGACGCTCGGCTTTAAGTTACTTAATATTATACGTAAGCATATTAATCAGGTTATCCTTAATTATTATGTCATTGTCCAAGAAGCGTATTATGCAAGGTAAAGACGAAAGCTTTAAAAAATTTAATATTTCGAATTTTGGAAAGTTCGCATAATCAGCTAATATACCTATATGGGAAAAAGATGACATGATATAATTTTTTAAAAAGAATGCATAATAATAGTTCCACCCCTAATCCTATAAAAGAAGTTACGCCTTGAATTCGTTTTAACCGGCCTATTTGTATATACTTAATAAATATACACGGTTAGCGTTTATAGAAAAACATTGCCCCGCCGCTATATTGGTTAACGGAATGTTAAAGTAATTTAATAACTGTAAATTTATGGCAATCTTCTCTAATCCTTTAAAACAAAACTTATTTATATTCCGAAAATGTTATAGCTTTTAACCTAATAATCGGCCAAAACGTACCTTTAAAATCCTAGTTGTTATTTTAAAAGCTGGACAAATATGTCACAGCAGGCCTAACAACCTGGAGCTGGCACACCTTACGTAACCCACCCTCCTTAATTAAACCCCTCACTGCCTTCATTCTATATAAGGGCCCTAGGCCCCTATCTATCCTTATAAAAAAACAAAAGTCTGTTCTATCCTAATCCTACCCCATAGGAATAAACTAATTACATCTAACTTAATCCTTACCGTAACAATTCAAACTCTTCTACCCTAAAGTCACCTGTAACCCTAATCATGGCAATTATACCACTTAATACCTCTATTAATACCTCTACAATCATACCTTCCAGCAACACAATAGCCGAATCTTCTACCCAAGGCTTTTCGGAAAGCCATCACACAAACCCTGCCGAAAGCAGCCGGGAACATCAACGAAACTCTGCTGATACGTCTACGGGTCCTCACTCAAAAGCTCAACATATACCTTCAAACAATCAAAACCCTACGACATCCAGCAATCGAACGCAAAAGCAAAAGGAACGCTATAATAAAAAGATGAAATAACATCGACGTAAACGCTCCAAACTAGCCGCGTTAGCGAAAAAAGTAACCCGCCTATCAAAGGCCTCGAAAAAGAATCGACGACTCACTCGTTAAAAGGATAACTCCTTATCTCATAACTCAGGCAATCCATCTAGCTCAGAAAATAACTGGAATATATTTACCTTAAACCATAAACGAACGTCAAACGATTCGAAATCGGAATCAAATATGGATCTAAAAAAACATATCCAATTCGAACACGACAAACTATCCCTCCGGTTCTATTACGCTAAATAAAAATCCTGGATCGAAAAATATAAGGCAATCTTCAAATATTCGTTACATAAGTTCCGAAAAGGACAAAGCAAAATCCTGTTTGTACGAAACAAAATAAAACAAAATTACAAACGACTTTTTAATATACGAATCAAGTTCGGAACTATTAAAGAACGTATACGTTTAACAAAAAATTGGAAGGCGTTTAAAGTATAAACGAAATCATATATTCAATTATCGAGAAACCTAAAAGCCAAGCTAGCAAATAACTTAAAGGAAGCCCGCCAATAACCGGGCCAAAACCTCCGAAAATTCGACTATTACCTTATATTACTAAAAAGCTAGAAAACTACTTAAAAGTTAAAAGTGGACCGGGCGAAGTTTTATTACGTTAAATTACTTCCAGCCTTTAAACAAAACATCGTAAAATATATAAATTACTTACCTTAAAAACGAAATAACATAATGAACTTAACGGCCCGACGATAGGACTTCTTAACAAACGCTAAAAAAAAAGATCGTAATATAACAACCAGCAAAAAGCGCTAACGAAAAAAAGATGATAAAAATCCGGATACCAAACGAAATTATCCTAATAATAAAATTAATACAGAACTTTAATAAAATCCTTTTTCTAATCGAAAAAGCGCTAGTAATTAAAAGGGACGAAGATTTTAAAAAGGTTAAGGGAATTCGAATTTTAACCGGCCCTACGATTATACTGCTAACGATAAAACCCTAAAAGCAAAGGCTTAACCCTTTACTTCATAACCAAAACGGACCCCTAACTTTAACAATAACGCTTACTTTAAATGTGGAAAAATAGGTTATATTCAACGCTATTACCTTAAAAAAATGGAGCAAGAAAACGGGCCAAAGGCCTAAGTACAGCAATTAAACTTAGGCCTAATCTTTATCCTTTCGTTCTTATTTTGCGTACCTTTTATACTCCATATATAATCATTTTCCTAGAAAAAAAAATCCTATACATACTAATGTTAAGTTGGATTCCTGCGCTGCTGTCGATTTAATCAGTTACAGTTTTATTTTAAAGCATAAGTTGGTACAAACCCCTTATCGAACTGTTGGCTTAAATATTCTTGGAAATATATTTATCCTTACGTACGGAATTTACTAAGTTAAACTTATTCTTCGAAATAAAAAAGAAACTACCCGTTAAATTAAACGCCTTTATATTGTTATTAATCGAAATCTAAGGAAAAACAAAAATCTTATCTTACTATTATAAACAATATTAGCAGGTTAACATATTATCCTTAATTCGGCTTTAAATTAATAGTACTACGGTCTTTATATTTCGTCTTTCGAATTACTTCCGCCAAAAACTTTCGCAAAAACTTACAAAAACCGGGCAACTTACTCCGTTATTATTACGCTACCAAAATTAATATATATTAAAAATAAATCCGACGATATTTCGGCTTCGAAGCTTACGAATATCGAAAATCTTCCTGAAACCATTCGAAATTATACAAACTTTTTTAACATTAACAATACAAACACTTAACCTAACCGAAAAAAAAACGGATCATGCAATTAATTTTTTACTTAGCATTAAGTCCTTTTACTTTTCCATATATCCTTTAGCTTATAACGAACTATAAAAGCTGAAAACTTACATCGAATAAATAAAAACCTACGGCAAAATTAAAAAATTAACTAGCTTTACTAAAGCCTCTATTTTTTTCGTATTTAAAAAAGATAAAGAATTACGCCTATATATAAACTACCGTAAACTTAATAAGATAACGGTTAAAAATCGTTATACTCTCCCACTTATTTCGGAATTATTTAACTGTATTACAGGAATTAAAATCTTTTCCAAAATTAATCTTAAAAATACTTATTACCGAATCCGTATTAAGGAAAATAACGAATAAAAAACTGCGTTTCGTATACGTTATAAGCATTATAAATTCCTTATCCTACCTATAAAATTAACTAATACTTTTACCACTTTTCAAACTTATATTTATTAAACCCTTTAAGGCATTCTTAATTATTTTTATATAATCTACCTTAATAACATATTAATCTTTTCGACAAATAAAGAATTTTATACGAAATACTTGAAAAAGGTAATCGGAAAGCTATAAAATACCGATTTTTATGCGAAACCTTCCAAGTGCTAATTTTATCAAGCTTTTGTTAAATTCGTTAAATACGTAATCTTAAAGGACGGAATTTTTATGGACCCGGCCAAAATAAAAACCATCTAGGAATAACTGAAATCCGAATTTATTTATGCTATATAACAATTTATTAAGTTTTGCAACTTTTACCGCCGTTTTATTAAAAAGTTTTCACGGATTATAACTCCTTTAATTCGTTACTTAAAAAAGCCTATACTAAAAAGGAAACTAAGGCAAAGTTTCTTAAATAAGCTAACGAAAAAAGCTTTTAAGAAATTCGTAACTGCATATAACAAGGCACCTTTCCTAATACATTTCGACCTTAAAAAACAAATATTGATAAAAACCGACGCTTCGAAATATGCCATATCTAGAACTTTATCACAAAAAAATAATTAAAAAAGGTAACACCTAATTACGTTTTAGTTGCGAAAGTTTAACGATACAGAACTAAATTACGGAACGCCCGATTAAGAAATGATAACTATCGTAAAATTTTTCCGACATTAACGTTATTATTTATAAAGCAGCAAATATACCGTAAAGGTTAAGTTAAACTATTTAAACCTACGAAGCTTTATAAATATTCCGAAACATAATAGCAAATAAGCCCGGTAATATATACTATTTGCACTTTTCGATTTTGTAAGTAAACATTAATTAAAAAAGCGAAACCCGGCTAATCCAACTTCGAAACGTCTTAACTATATAAGAAAAAAAGCGGATAACTTAATGCTACTACCTACGCTCGAAAAAAAGCTAACGGTAAATTTTAAGTTATCCCCAGCATACTCCAAGCCGGAAATATTGGCTAATACTATCTTTGCGGAAAAGACGCCCGAAAAGCGTAAGGTTTTAACTTAAGTAATTACGCGTAAACGGGCGCGGATAACGAATTAAAGCTTAACCAAATTAGAAATTACGGAAACGCCATAAAACCCAGCCCAATCGCCAGTTCCGGAAACATTCCTTAACCTTATTCGCATTATTTAAAAACGCAACCCCGAATATAAGCAGATTTAAAAAGGACTTGTAAACGATATATCTATAAATCCTTAATAAAATATCGGTACTAAAAGATTAATTAGGTACAAAAATCGATTATATATCCCAAACGAAAAGGCCGTATATTACTAAATCTTAAATATGTACCATAATAACTCTTTTGCTGGCTATTTCGGTATAAAAAGGACCTAGCAGCAAATCAAACAATTATACTTTTGGCCGGACCTAAAAAAGGATATGCGAAATTATATTAAAGATTATGTTATTTGCTTCGGAAATAAAGCGAAACATTACTAGCCCTACAGCAAATTACAAACGTTACCTGTATCTTTATTACTTATAAGAAAACTAGCCATAAATTTTATTATTAAATTACCTTTAGTTTAATATTAAAGCCGTGAAGTTGATGTTATCCTAGTAATAATAAACCGATTTAGAAAAATGAAATTTTTTTTCGTAGTTACCACTATTATTATTAATGCTAAATTTGCAGAATTGTTTTATCGAAAAATTGAATATTATTATAAAGCTTTTATAAGGATTATTTCTGATAAAGGTTTAATATTTACTAATATATTTTGGGGAAAACTTTGTTATTATACTAAGGTTAAGTAAAAACTTTCGATTACTTTTTATCCTTAAATTAATAAATAAACGGAAAAAAGAAACCAAATATTCGAATATTACCTCCGTTACTTTATCGGAAACCAACAGCTAATCTGGCCTAAGTTATTACCCGAAGCTTTTTTTGCAATTAATTTTATAGTTAATAGTATTACTGAAAAAGTTCCTTTTGAAGCTTTATATAGATATAAACCTGAATTTAGGACTTTTCTCAAAAACCAAGGTACCTTGGCAAGGGTTCCTGCAATATATGCCAAAATTTAAAAGCTGAAAGAAATCCGAAAAGAATTAAGGGAACGATGGCGAAAAGCGAGCGAAACGTATAAGAAATATTATAATAATAAGCACAAATCTTTTACACTTAAAATGGGATAAATAATAAGGCTGTTAACAAAAAGCTTAAGGATTAAGTACCGTAAGTTAGTTCCCAAGTATATTAGACTATTCCGCGTAATTAACAAAATCGGTTCCTAGGTATATCGCTTAACCTTTCCTTAGTAATATAACCGTTTGCATCCTGTTTTCTTAATTTAACTATTGGAACTTTAAACGGCTAAAACTAATTATTTATTAATAATACCTGAATTAAAAAAAGATACCGAATGAAAGGCTAAAAACGGTATAAATTAACGTACCTTCTAAAAGCAATTATGGTACGAAGTAAAATAAATAAGTTAACCTTTCGAATATAATTAATAGATTAGCAGCGAAAATATGCAAAACGCCTAAAAAATTATTATTAGATATTATTAACGACAGAAATAACGAAGGAATAAGTTATTTTATATTCTTATTATTAAGAGATACCGAAACGCTAATAATACCGCCCCGGAAAATTTATGAAATTACCATAAAAAACAATACGAATTATATATCTTTAATTACAATATGAAAGATCGAACTTAATTTTTTAAAAAGTTCGAAACTGCCTTAAAACCTTACCGAATTAAGTTAAAAGGTTTTGCATATCCGTAGCGAAACGAACCAGTTCGTTATCCCAGTTATTATTATCCTTATTTTCCGAACCGAAACTAAAGGTATTATCGTTACGGCAGAAAATTTTCTTTATTTCTTAAATAAAGGCCATATAAGCCGCAAGCCAGGTACTAAAATTGCGGTTCTTAGGTAGCAAACGCGGAAATGCTTGGCGACGGTAAACCTTTTTTTTAGCAACAGGTTAACCCTGTTAGTTACGGAATAAATTCGCTAAAGTATTAAAGGTATTTATAACCAAAGGTATGGAAGCCGTATAATGAAAAGAAAATAAGGTACGGCGATTAATAATTATTAACTGGTATTTACGATAAGTTACCTGGAACCGATAAAATATTAGTAAACCACGCCCGGAATAATAAGGAAAATAGGGCGATTTACCGTAATAGTACCGACCTTGCCGGTTAGACCAAACTTTGCCCGGTAGGTAAAAAGTACTTAAAGAAAGGCCTAAGTAAAGCGCCACTAAGCAGCAGCAAAAAGGATACGTTGGTTAAAACCTGCACCCTAAATAAGATTGCTATCGTCGTCCTTACCTTATTGGTCGAATATCTTAACCGACCATTCGATAAACTTTTGAAAGCGGATTATATCGAAATTTATGGCGGTAGGGCATTTTTAAAGATAACCGATACGTTAGTAAAAGTAATACGAATAAGGGTCGTATCAATTTACAGGTTCGTATATATTATAATTATTAAAGCAGCCAATATAAGCAAAGGAATTTAGGGATTTAAACGTATAGGAAATCTTAAAAGGGAAATTTCGGTAAAAATGGAAAGTATTTTCGGTTTTGCTAAAATAAGGGCGATATACGTAGGCAGTAAGGATAGGAACTGCACAATAAGGACGCGAACCATAACGGCGGTTACGTATTTTTTGGCTTTGGTTTCGAAAAGGTATAATAATTAATTTAAAAACAAAGAAATAAGGACAAAAAACATATAATTAAAACCCGAAAGGTAAGCAAATATAAAATACTTTAACGAACGCAGAAGGAAATAATGTTAAGTTTATAAGGGAAAGAAAAACGTTAAAAGTTAGGAAAACTGAGTAATATTTATATGTATATGTACGGAATTAAATTAATTATAGGTAAGAACAAACGCAAAATAAGGCAGTTGCTTAAAAGTATCGTGCATATTTATAAGTATAATAAACACTACCCCAAATAGCCCAAATTATAATAACAAAGATATATCACTTAACGATGTTATCTTTACCTATTACATACATACATAATGCCGGGCCGGCATTACAAAGAAGGGGGGAGATAATTGTCACAGCAGGCCTAGCAGCTTGGGGCTGGCATACCTTACGTAACCCACCCTCTTTAATTAAACCCTTCACTACCTTCATTCCATATAAAAGCCCTAGACCCCTATCTATCCTTATAAAGGGACAAGAGTCTGTTTTGTCCTAACCCTACCCCATAGGAATAGGCTGGTTACACTTGACTTAAGCTCTACCGTAACAAAATAATCGTACATAACAAGTTTAAACCAATTTATAATAAGGCCGAAAAAGCGATTATTACCGAAAACTCAAAATACGTATAATTTATCGCTCAAATCTAAATTCGAACAGATAAAGGTCCTATAAAATATTAAGTTAATATGTTATACGTTCGATTAAAACGTTTAATATAGATATTCGACATTTATACTCCCCATAATTACGCCTAGTTATTATTCTAGTTATACCGAAAAGCATAAAAAGATTTAGGACTTAACAATTTGCCTACCCATATAGCAATCGTCAAAATACTTACCTAAACTAGATATTATATTTACGGACTATGGATTGTTTATGTCTTATATATTGTTACCCGCAACCCTTTAAAATAGGGAAATAAACTTATAACCGATATAACAAGATTTAGCAAATATCGAATAAAGTACACCATTACCAGCATAATTAAAGAATACCTGGACCTTAAACCAGAAAAGGAAAACGTTAAGAAAAACGTAGAAAAATGGCCTGAAAAACTCTTATTTTTACTAGCTGAAAAAGATAACAATGAAGCAGATTTTAATTAATCTGCCCGACTATTTTATGGTAGACGGCGTCAACTAAAGCAGCATTTTAATTAAGTTCGTTGATCATTAGTACGACCACCTGTAATATTAATACCGTTTTCCCTATCAATTTAAATTGGCTTATCGAAATCTAAAACTATATATCCTAATTTGATACTTACGAAATTATTCTTCGAGATAAAGTACAAGCCCCGACCGAAAATTGGTGATCAGCGAGCAATGGCAATGGCATAAGGTGAATATGTTATCCCGTACAAGTGGGTAAGAGATATATTCGAAAATGCCGGGCAAAGACCTAAACCATATTCCCTATAAGGATGGCCAGGTTAGGCTAGGTACAAGACAATAATTAATACAGAGAAACTAAAAGATAGGGCTTAAAAGGAGAAAAAAATGGCTAAGCAACAAAAGGATTTGGCTAGACGTCGAAAACGAAGTCCTAAGTTAAATGTAATGAAGGATAAGCTATGTAAGCGTTAACCAAATTAATGAATGAGTTTTATATATAATCCATAGCGTTAGGAATTTCTCGCGTAATGTTTTTTTTTTGTTTTCAAAGTAGATTAGGGATAATTATCTTTCGAAAAGGAAGCTTGAAATGGTACAAAATAGCGGGCCAGGGGCATGGTTTGGCTTATCAATTAATTATCCCTACATCTGTATTTTTAGAAGCACTTTTCGCCGGGCGCAATCGCGGAAATTATTTATTACCTTTCGAACTTATTATTATTCTAAAGTCTAGTTCAACACCACAAATACAGTTTTGCGTTTGCCTTTATTACTGCTTTACTCGGTTATTCAATTATGATACGTTTTTCAAAAATGCTCTGATCGGAACTAATTTTCCCAGTCCCAATTCAGTATATAGATAATTGTTATTAATATACAGCTTTTATCGTTTTAACAACAGCTAATCAATTAGTGATAACACGAATTAAGTAAATAATATTTTTCATTATTAGATATAAGGAATATTAATTCTATTATATTAATTAGCTAGTTGTGTCTATTTTCTCAATGAGTACTAATTTTTGATGTAGTTTAGCCACGGAACATCTATGGTCCAATTAGAGGGAATCTTTCCGTATATAGGGTACTAGCGCATTCCCTGCTAGCTGACACCCAGCCATAAAAGCGTAGCGGTTGGAAGGTTTTCTGCAATTAAGAATTTTAACTTGGATCTTTAATATTTCTACCAAAACAACTCCAATTCGAAGGTAATATATATAGATAAAAAACGTTTTTAAAGCTGTACATAATTCCCCCCTTTGTTTTTCCAATAATTTTCCATTTTCGTTTTATTTAGAAATATTCCAACAAAACGTTCGAAAATTTGTATAAAACCGCTGTAATTAAGCTTAAAAGATTACAACTTGATGTCAAGACTAAAAGGACGTGGCAAGTAAAGAGGCGGTCGGAAAATGTAGAATATAATTCCAACGTAGATCTCAAACCATATAACTGGCTTAAATCCGCTTAATGTGTTTGATTGGATTAATACAGGCTTAGCGCTTTAAGCCAGTTAAGCCAGGACGATGGCTTAAAAGACCTATAGGGCTTAAAAGTATCCTATTACTGTAATTAATATTAAGCCGATTTGAGCCCGTTAAGCCAGAGCTAACATATATACGTTCGTTAGTTCTACAGGTTAAATAATATCAGCGTACAAAAAAAATTAATTACCTCGATTTATAATTGTTATTACCAAAGATAATTATCGCTTTATTACTTTGACATTTTACGATATTATTATTAACATAAACCGTACAATTTAGGTTTAATAGTTAGTTAACTTTCTAGTTGTCATACTTTATAAGGATTTATTCAGTCATACCGTTAAACTTTAAGCAATATTAATTCCACTAGTTATGTCGATTCCTTAATTAACTACTATCGCCCAATTCGCGGAAGCATTTTAAATTATGAAAACAATTTTTTTTTTTCGAAAAGTATAATAATTAATTCTAGAACTAACCTGTATATAACGGGATAAGGCATAGAATAACGGCTCCCGGAGTTTATAACGGTATTAGTAACGTACAACCGTTCTTTACCTAAGCTAGGGCTTACCTTTACTTTCACCGACTTTCCATGATTGACGAAGCTAACAAAATTATTACCATTACCGGAAGCCTGAAAAGAGATGATTTAATATAATCCGAACCTAGTTTTAAAAACTATCTGGAAAACGCTGAGGATACTAGGGCTAAGTTAACGAATTAATTGTTCGAAACTTATTTTAATTTTAAATAGAAAATCTAGAATATATATAGCAAGTTAGATAAAAAAACGGACATCGGCCTTAAAGCTATTGCAATTGAAGCTAAAAAATAAAATAAATAAATAAAAATAATCCAGGACGAAGTACGCCTTTTTATTTAACCAAGTAACTTTTTAAATTAAGTAAAACATCGACAACACTATAATAAATAGCTTTTAATGTAAGTTAAAAAAGAATATTAAAACAACTTAATGCGTCTTAAACGACCAGCAACGTTCGATTAATACATTAATAACGCGATCAAAGTTAATAATCGACAGTTCGAACGATGTATAAAAAAGGTTGATAGGTCCCGAAATAAGGATAGTTCGAAGATAATTAAAGAGAAAAAGGTAATATACCTACCTTTTATGGAACTTTTCCAGAACTTACCAAATTCGAAATTACTTAATAAAAAAAATAAAGGATTTATTACCTGCTATAAATACAGAAAGCTTGGACATATTACACGAAAATACAAAAGTTTAAAGAAATATATATATTAGGCTTTAATTCTTAAAAAGTAGCACAAAAAACAAAACATTAATAAAAACGATTAATATAGCCCGCATTAAAAACAACGACAACCTTTTATCTAAAATGCAATAAAAAATGCCAAAAACGAAAGGGTTATCCCAGATAAAAGCTAAAAATCTAAGCCTATTAAACATACTATTATCTACTAGTTGTAAAAATATAAAGAATAAGAAAAGCTAAATGAAAATAAGCTACTTTTTCGCGTACAGCAAAAACGGCAATAAAAAAACAAGCAGTTAATACTTGATACATAGCTAAGGAATACCAAAAATAGAACAAGGACCTATACTTAGAAAAGCCCGATTGGCACGGAAGACTTTGCGCTATCAACCGTCGGAGACCGTAATACGACGTATATAAGGATAAAAAAGAATATATCGTATAATGGATTATACGTACATAACGATAAGGTTTCGATTTTAAAAATCGAACCGGAAAAAATATTAAAGACTAAAGGTAATACCGGTACACCTACGAAAAATAATAACAATAAAGAAAATCGACGAACAGGCAATAATACGAAGCTAGCAAAAAGAAAAGTATTACGCGGCAGGAAAGTTCTAATGCTATAACGAATAATGCAATTACCAAACGCAAAAGAAATTAATCGAAAAACAATAACAAAACATTACCAGAAAATAATTACCGATTTACAACTATAACTAGCTTTTACGGAAAACCAAGAAAAACGATTAACTATTAAAAAAGAATTTCGCTTCTTTTTTAATAAAAGCTGAAGAACCCAAAAATCTAAATATATTACTAAAAACGCTTTTCAGAATTAAGTAAAATATTTAACAATAACGTTACGACGTTAGAAATAACAGTTAAAATAGATACAAAACGAAAACACACAATTCAGAAAAAGAAATTCCAGCAGTTCGAAAACAGCTTAAAAGATCCGAACTATTTATAAAAAAGCTCCAGACTGGGCAAAAGAACAAAGATAAACAACAGCACCTTAAAAGAGCTTTAACCGTGATAAGAACAACATGGAAAAACTAGTTATAGTATAAATACGAATTTAAAAAAGCGATATACGCATTTATAAACTGCGGAACGACAGAAAGCAATTAGATCGCCCTAAAAGTAATAAATAAATTACAATTACCATAAAAGAATGAAGATAATCTTTCGGAAGTTAAAAATTCCGAAGCTTAAATACATAATTATGACGATAAATAAATCCGACGCGAAATTAATCACTTTAAGATTATTATAAAAAGAAAAAAACAAACCCTTAATTTTGATTTTATCTTTATAAAAACTACGACTTAATTCGAAATTTACCATAATTAAAGAAATATAACCCCGGTATTAAATAAACAATTCGCAAAATAAATTACGATATATTATCCAGCGATTAGCCAAAAAACTAAAAGTCTTAATATTTAATCAATAAGGTTAACGAGTACAAACATAAGAAAACGGTAAAACCTTACCACCTAAGGCAATACGGCATATTATGAAAAATAAAAAGTACAACCGAAAGATATAACGTATCATCGCTAACCTCAAAGCAAAATTCAAGTAGATAAATAACGATCTAAAACGACCGCCTAAAGGACTACCGGAATAAATAACTAAAGCATCTGTATAATATTACAAGTAAGACAAGTTATTTAAAAAAGAACTTAATACTAAATTACTCAAGCAGAATAAATGAAACTATAAAATAATACGGAAAAGGAGTAAAAATATAACCTTCTATCCGATATACAATCTATACTATACAGAATTACATACATTCCGTAATTACCTCGAAAATAAACTTCGTAAAAAATAAATAAAACGTTCCGAATCCCCAACCGGTTACCGTATATTCTTCGAAACGGCGGGAAAAAAAACTTCGATTTGTAATAAACTATCTACAACTTAACGATATCACAATCAAAAACAGAACGCCGTTATTATTAATTACCGAAATAAAAATTCGACTACATAAAACAAAATGGTTCACAGCTATCCACCTTCCAAATAGCTATAATATAATTCGAATTAAGAAGAAATCCGAATAAAAAACAACCTTCAAAACGGAATATAACTTAGAGGAATACTTAATTACCAATATAAAACTAACTAGCGCACTAGCAACTTTTCAACAAATAATGAACCATATATGAAGAAAACACCTAGATATTTTTATTGTTTATTACCTCGATAACATTCTTAACTATTTAAAAAAGGAAAAAAAGCAGAAAGAAAACGTGCATCAGATTTTATAAGCATTGCAGGACGCTAAACTTTTAGTTAATATTAAAAAGCGAGTTTTACAAATAAAAAGTTAAATTTCTAAGACATATTATTATGCCATAACAAATTCGTATAACGTCCCCCACCACCGAACGAACCAAACCACCGAGCGGTCCAAAGTTTAAGACCTCGAAACAATAAATCCAAATAGCTCAACTACAACACATCGGATTATATCAAATGTAAGAAACATCAGTTGTGTTTTCTTAAATAACTAGCTGCAAACGCTCTAAAACGCGCACTCCTCTTTTTATGAAATCTAGGCGCAGAACCTATATATTCCGATCAGAAGGAGTCTTTCCATATATAAGGTGCTAGCGTACCCCCTACTAACTAACACACTCCCTTAACGTCTAATGTAATTATGGCGTTAATTATTACCCTTTATTACTTCTTAAAGCTACAGCTTTCCATTTAACCTCTTTTCCAGCGAATAAATCCTCATAATCAGCCAATTCCTCCTCTAAAATCATTCGTAGGTTGTTTCTTCGCCTATCGAAGGTTTTCGTAATATTTTCTAATTTTAGTTATTTTTAAAGTGCTTAAAAACTTCGTATGTTAAACGTTTAGTTAGCTCATTAGCTAATATAATGCCCGTAAATGTATAATCTACTTTGATTATATCTCTTTTAACGGCTTTTCTTAACTAGTAGTTATATATATTTATATGCCGGAGCTTCTTCTATAATAATGCGACGTCGATATTAATAAAACCTATTATCTATTAATTGTCGTATTATATATTTAACGGTGCAGCATCAAGAATACCTCCTAGCTTTTAAATTAATCGAAAGCTAAATAAGGCTTTTTTTATAGCTTATATAAGGAATAACATTTCCGCTTTTGTTATAAAAGTAGTTATTATATTTTGCTGATTCGCCCGCCATGTTATTACTTTTCCCAATAAAGTTATAACGTAAGCTTAAAAGATTTTTCGATCGATCGTATTATCTGCAAAGAAAATATTGCTCTAGGTGTTTAACGAATCTTTACTCCCAAACTGCAACATTAACGTCTTGGCCCCGATCAGGTATAATATAACTCGACAACAGCTTTATCATATACGTTATTAGGGTTCAAGTTAAACCGGGCGAATCGTAATACTGTAAAGGCTATATCAGGTCGCGTATTAATTGTTACGTATAAAATAAAACAGATTTTCTTTTGGTATTTATTAATGAAACTTAAATAAGCTAGATTAAGATTAAGTACTAAGTCGACGGTTATTAATAGCGTATTTAGGAAATTCTTTAGGTTTTTTTTCTTTTTGGAACTAGGTTAACCAGTTTATTTATAAAGTCGGATTATAAAAGCTACATTCTTCTTTCAGGTCTGTTTTAAATTACTTCGATGCCGAAAAACCACTGTAAGTTTTCACCTCCTATAAGCGTATACCGTTCCCGTATCTATTGGATTAACTGATCGACGAGGTCTTAATTTTTCTTGCGATATAATATTTATAATATCGTTTATAAAAAAAGATTTAAGTACCCCTTAACGAATAAAACAACAAGCTTCGTAAGAAACGGGGCGAAATCCCAATTCTAAAAATGTCCTAGTAAGGTTTTTCTGCTATAACAAAAGTAACTCCCTTAATCTATATACTACTCTCCTAACCAGAAGAATTTTGTTACGTTACGAGTACCTTAAAGAAGTTTTCATATATACTTCGTAAAATAAATTAGCGTTAATGAAAACGTCTACAACGTCAGACTGTTTAAGCTCTAGATCAAATTTAACCGTAATAACGATTAAGGCTCGAAAGGATTTTTCAGCTAATATAAATACGTATATATCGACATGTCATGGTGCCAACTAGGCTTAATCATCCTCACTATGTATGAAGCACTCTAGAGCTCTAGGAGTTCTGTCTTTCCCTTTTAGTTCCCTAAATATCAATTTCTTTCTTCTGTCCTAAATATAGCTAACCTAACTCCCGTTAGCAGTCCGTCCTATAACATGCCATAAACGATTTTAAGCTATTAATCGCCTCGTAAGACGAAACGTACCTTGCATTTATACAACCAGCCATGCTTATTAAACTTATAAACGTACACCTACATATACCTTAAGATTTATTTTCCTTTAGTAGAAAATAATCAACAGCCTTTCAAAACTGCATTTCCTTATAACTTTACAAATAAGTCCTTGCGGCTTTACGAAACATCTTCTCTAACGGGTATACATTCAGCTCTTTATGGACTTATAACGGTAGCGGTAAATCGCGTTTATGCACCAGGTCTAACGACCTAAATATCTTTTTATATACGAAAGTATCATAACCTTTCCGATTAAAGTAATGCCTACTTCGGGTAATTAATTTCCTCAAACTTCCGCAATTTACCGGCCGGTTATCATACGTACTAACAAAAAAAGTTAAACATTCTATATTAAATAGAATTTCTTACACCTTATATTCGTTTCTGATAACACCTTTATTATACGGAACATACGGAAAGCTTACGCGTATTATCCGTAAGGTATCTTCGTTTTTTACCGGCACTTCAAATTAAATATTATAAAGAAAGTTTAAGGTTAATTGGATTTTTTCCGTCGGCGCAATAATTATAACAGTTATCAAGGCAGACGTTAAGGAAAATAATGGACCAAGGGACAAAAATAATTCAAATATAACGGTGGGATAAAAATAATTAATCCCTAACAAACAGGCTTATTCTTTTTTAATCTGTACGTTTTTTACGCTAATATCTCTTTAAAGGCATTCCTTTGGCTTAACCGGTAACTAAATTATTGTTTTTAGATTTTTATCTTTCTTTTGTACGTATATTAGGTAGCTATTAGCCTAATCAGGTATTTCTACCTATCGGAATAACTTTTAAAGCTCTTTTTTTGTAACGTACAAAAAGCCGGCTTTTAAATTTTTGATATTACCTAAAAAGATGGCCTTTTCGTTAAACTGTACGTTTCGAATAGCAATAACTTCATTAATCAATAGGTTTCAGATCTCGTAGATATTGGTAAATCGGTAGCCGCCGAGGTAGCCAATCCCTGCTTTGGGATTTAACTTTTAAAATTTCTATTTTTTCTCTATAACGGCAGCTATTATAACGTAGGCCATACACCTATACATTCGTAAGTAAGCTTATTAAAGCTTTCGATTAAGCATTACAAGGCCTTTTTATACGCCAGGTAAATATAATAAACCTTATATAAGCTTTGCCTAAAAAAGTACGTATTTAAAGGTACAGTTATACAGATATACTACAACTTTAAAGATATACACGATTAAAAACGAAAGTAACTTAACGCCATTTCGTATCGCAGTCATTCTTTTCTTAATTATACCTCCTAAACATTCTGCACCTCCGTTCTAAGCCTGGGTATACAGTATTAAAGGCTTAAATTTGATACTGAAAAGAAGCAACTAAAGCATATTTCGAAGTTAATAATTTTTCAAAATTTCGTTATCGTATTCGAACAGTTATAAAAGAACCTTATCCTAATTCTCTAAGACTTTTAAAAGCTATCGAAACGCTATAATCAGTATATTTTACTTGCGACTTTTAAGGTAAATATTCTAAATAAAACCTAAGTATCTTTCGGTAATATAAATAACGTGTCTATATCTTTTGAGGTATTTTTCGAAATCTATAAAGTCGATGGCGATTCTTTAACCTAATCGGGAAGCGCCTTTCTTGGGCTTGCAGGATATTAACTTTTTAGCTTTCGTCTTACTACATACTTAACATTCGACTATTGTAAAACCTTTTAGGCAAATTTTCTTTTACATAAAACTATAATAGGGCGATTATTTCGGGTCCTAAATGCCGTAACCTTAGGTGCCAGATCGTACCGTTACCGATTCGTAATGGTTTCGCTATATATAAGTTAACGTTTCGTTTATAGGCTGCTAAGGCTAGATTAATAACTATTGCACTAATATCTTTAATAACAAATTAATTAAATTTGTTTATGAACGAAATAATTACCTGATCGTACTTATTTCGAATAAAATTATTAATTCTTTATTATTCTATCAAAATCTCTTTTTCCAGAGTTGCCGGAAAAATACCAGGTTACATGCGAAACTCTCGCAATGGGCCACGTCGTACAAACGTAACGCTTTCGTACCGCTAAAGCTTCGAAATACCATATCAACATTTCTGTACCCCTTAATCGGCACGAAACTATTACTAATGTATATCCCGTTACCTTATACGGTTAACCAAAAATTTAAGAATCTGTTAATAAAGTTAAATATGTAAATTGTAAACGCTAAGTCCAGAATTAATGAACTTTTAAGGGGCAAAACGTAATAGTTATCGTACAGCATTAATCAGAAATTAAAAAATAGGTTAAAATTCGCCTTACTTCGTATAGAAATCAATTAGTTTTATAAATAATTAGCCTCTTTATTGACTTTAATAAATATTTAATCTTTTTTTTTTAAATATTAATCGAAAGCCGAATTTGGACGTCTGTGATTACGCTATCGTTAAAGCGGAAGTCTTTTGAAGCTTTACTAAGGAATGTATAAAAGCATTGAGATAAGTTATCTCATCGAGATCAGGCCCTATTTTTAAGGTTATAGTTACGTCTGCGGCGTAGCTGTGGCTAAGGCTTTCTAAAAACCTGTAGCTCCAAATACCAACACACAAAAGTACCCCTAAAAATATCCACAAAAAAACAAACCTCAAAAATACGGCCTGATATCAAGTTGTAATATTTTGGCTCCGTTATATACGCTCTCATACAAATCTTCGAAACTGTAACTTGGAAACTGGCAAATATAATAATAAGAGAAATAAATGGAAAAATAATTACTACATACAGCTTTAAAATAGATTGCTAACCATCTATATAGCTTTCTAATCGAGGTTAATTTAACGGAAATATTAAAGAAACAAATCAATATTTTCGTTGTACACACCTCCCCCCCCTTCTCTCCTCTAGCTCCAAAACGCAATGCCCTCATGGCTACGACGCAACAACCACAACCCGTACGGCCAAAAAAATAACTGGACGGGCTTCTTCCATACTAAATTACCCTTGGAAAGTTCATAGCAGAATATTGTAACAGGTAATTATTGCGTCGCAGCAAGAAGGGTGTTCCGGATTCAATTAACCCCAACCTTCTCATAGCTGCAACGCAACAATCACAACCTGTACGGCCGAAAAAATCGATATACGGACTTTTCCCATACAGAATATACTAAAAAAGCCCGGTACACGATGGTACGACCGGTGGTTATTACGTCGCAGCGATAAAAACGTTGCGGTCGTCCATTTCCCAGGTCTAAACTTACCCATATTAGCTGCAATTATAACCCCGAAAAATTGGAAAAACAGCTATATGTATATTAACCTATATTAATCGCGTCTACGAAGTTATATACTTATCGGGCTTAATTTAAATACGTAACGAATTGCTTTCAATTTAAATCTTTAGATTTTTTAAAGATATAAAAGGAAAGCTATCAAATATAAAGGATATCAAATGTATTGTATTAATTGGTTAATTGCGTACAATCTCGCAACGCGTACTAATCTTCGAGGTAATCTAGCCACGGAACATATATGTTCCGATCAAGAGAAATTTTATCGTATCTGAATACTAACGCACCCCCTGCTAACTAACACACCCCTTTTATACCTCGACGCAGTCACGGCGTTAACAGTTACACTTTATTACTTTCTAAAGCCGCAGCGTCCCATTCTACCTCTCCTCCGGCGATTAAATCTTGTTAATTAGCTAATTTTGTTTTTGAAATTACTCGCAGGTTATTCCTCGCCTATCGAATGCTTCCGTAATATCCATTAATATTAACTGCTTTTTGAAATGCCTAAAAGGTTTTCGTAACAGGGCCTTTCTTAATCTATTAACTAATATGTCGCCTGTAAGCATATAACCCACTTTAATTATGTCCTTTTATTGCGGTTTTTCGCAACCAATAATTATGTATATCTATATGCCGTAATTTCGTTTGTTACAGGAGCGACGTCGGTATTAATAAGCCGTATTGTCTGTCGGTTGTTGCATTACATATTTAACGGTTTTGCATCTAAGGTAACTTCTAATATTCTGATTAGTCGAAAACTAAATAAAGCTTTTTTTTGCAGCTTAGGTAAAGGATAACAATTTCGCTTTTATTGTAAAGTAGTTATTATATCTTACTTATTTGCCTGTTATCCTATTATTTTTCTAAATAGCCTTATAACGTAAGCTTAAAAACTTCTTCGATCGATCATATTATCTGTAAAAAAAGCGTCGTTTTAGGTATTTCATAAATCTTTATTTCCGAACTGTAGCGTTAATATTTTGGTTCCGATTAGGTATAATATAACTCGATCGGCAGTTTTATGATACGTGTCGCTAGGGTTTAAATTAAATCGGGCAAATCAGAATATCGCAAAGGTTATATCGGGTTGCGTATTAATTGCTACGTATAAGATAAAACCGATCTTTTTCTAGTATTGATTAACGAACCTTGAATAGGCCAGATCAGAATTCGGCAGTAATTTAACGTTCGTTATTAGTATATCTGGGAAATTATTCAAATTTTTTAAAAAACTAAGTTCACTAGCCTATTTATAAAGTTAAATTAAAAATGCTAGAAAAGAATTTTCAGCTTTGTTTTTAATTATTTCGATCTTTAAGAACTATTGTAAATCCTTACCATTTATAAACGTATATCGTTCCCGTATTTACTAAATTACCTGATCGACAAGGTCTTAATTTTTTTTTGTGATACGTTATAACGATATTATCTACAAAGGAACAGATAAGTACTTTTTAGCGAGTAAAATAATAAGGTTCATAAAGAACGGAACTAAATTTTAAATTTGTAAAGGTTTTAATAAATTTCTTTTACTAAAGCAATAATAATTACCTTAGTTTCTATAATACCTTCTTTATTAGAAATATTCTATTACGAGACGGGTTTTTAGAGGTATTTTTATATATACTTTATAAGGTGACTGGCCGTTAACGAAAACGTTAATAGCGTTATACTGCTTTAGATTTAAATCGAATCTAGCCGTAACAACGATTAAGATTTTAAATAACCTTCCAGCTAAATTAAATACGTATATATTATTATAAGCGTTTTTTAGCTGTTTATCGTTTCGTATAGCGAGACGTACTTTGCATTTTTGTAACTAGTTATGCTTGTCGAACTTATAAATATATACTTTTATGTATTTTAAACCTTGTTTCCCTTTAATAGAGAACTAATTAACGACTTTCCAGGATTATATCTTTCTATAGCTTTATAAATAAGCTTTTTCGGCTTTACGAAATAATTCCTTTAACGGATATATATTTAGCTTTTTATAGCCTTGCGGTAGTAACGGTAAATCCCGTTTATATACCCGGTTTCGAAATTTAGGGATTTAATATATCTCCATATCGAAACTTTTTCGATTAGGATAATACGTATTTCGGGGAATTAGTTTCCTTAAGCTTTCGCAGTTTACCGGCCGATTATCGATCGTATTAATAAAGTAACTTAATCGTTTAATGTTAAATGCGGCTTTTCATACTTTGTAATTATACCGATAATCAATATTTCGACGCGGGACGTACGGAAAGCTTACGTTTATAACCCGTAAGGTATTTTCTTTTTTATCGTTATTTTGGGTAGAACAAAACGATAAAAGCTTAAGGTTATTTTTTTAATTTCCGCTGGCGTAATAATCGTAACAGTTATTAAAGTAAATTTTAGAAAAAATAATGGTCCAAAGCACGGGAATCGTTTGAATATAGCGGTCGTATAAAAGTAATTAATCCTATGCAAATAAGTTTATTTTTCCCTATTTCATACGTTTTATACGTTTATGGCATTTTAAAATTACCCTTTTTATTTAATCGGTAACTCAATTATTCCGCTTAAGTTTTCGTCTTTTTTTTATATTTACGTATTAAATAGCTTAGGCTGTAATTAAGTAATTTTACTTATCGCAGTTACTTTTATAGCTTCTTTTCGGTAACGTGCCGAAAGTTGTTTTTTTTAAATCTTTGATATTACCTAAAAAGGTAACCTTTTCGATAAATAATACGTTCGAACAACGATAACCTTATTAATTAATAGGTTCTAGATTTCGTAGATATTCGTAGATCGGCAACCGACGAAAAACCTAATTTATGCTTTAAAATTTAGCTTTTCAAGTTTTTATTTCTTTTTCATAACGGCAGCTGTTATAGCATAGGCCATATAGCTATATATTTGCAAATAAAACTGTTAAAGTTTTCGATTAAGTATTATAATGCTGTCCTTATACGACAGGTAAATATAGTAAACCTCGTATTAGCTTAACCAAAAACGTACGTATTAAGAAATACGGTTATATAAATATACTGCCACTTTAAAGATATATACGACTAGAAACGAAAGTAATTTAACGTTATTTCGTAACGCAGTTGTTTTTTTCTTAATTACAACCTTTAAACGCTTTGCATCCCCGTTCTGGGCCTAGATATGCGGTACTGAAGGCTTAAGTCTAATACTAATAGAAAGCAATTGGAATATATTTCGAAGTCGGTGATTTTTTAAAATCTCGTTATCTTATTTAAACATTTATTAAAAGACCTTATCCTGGTTTTCAAAACCTATAAAAAATATCGGAACGCTGTAATTAATATATCTTGGTTCCTATTCTTAAGATAAATATTCCAGATAAAGCATAAATATATATCGGTCTTAAATATATCTTATCTGTATTTTTTAAGGTCTTTTTCGAAATTTATAGAGTCGATAACGATTCACTATTTTGATCGGAAAGTTCCTTCCTTCATCTCGCGACGTATTTGCCTTTCAGCTTTCGCCTTGCTATATATTTAGCATTCAACTATTATAAAACCCTTTCAGCGGACTCCTCTTATATAGGACTGTAATTAGGCGATTACTTCGGGCCTTGGGTATCCTAATCTTAGGTACCATATCGTACCGTTACCGATTTGTGGTGGTTTTGCTGTATATAAGTTAACGTTTCGTCTATAAGATACAAGGATTATATAGGTAACTCTTGCGCTGACATCCTTAATAACGAACTAATTAAACTTGTTTATCAGCGTAATAATTACCTAATTATATTTATCTCGAATAAAGTTGTTAGTTTCCCGGTTATCTACCAATACCCCTTTTTTCGGAATTACCTAAAAGATACCAGGTTGTATAGGAAATTTTCGCAATGGGCTACGTTGTATAAACGTAACACTTTTAAACCCTTAAGGTTTTAAAGTAATATATCTACTTTTCTGTATCTTTTAATCGGGACGAAACTGGTCGTTACGTATATACCGTCGCCTTGGATCGTTACTTTTTAATTTAAGAACCTATTAATTAGGTTAAAGATATATATCGTAAACCTTAAATCTAGAATAACCGAATTTCCTAAGGGATAAAACGCTACGTTTATCGCATTACGTTAATTAAAAATCAAAAAGTACGTTAGTATTTGTTTTACTGCCTTTAAAAGTAAATTTATTTCCTGGATAATTAACTTTTCCATAATTTTCGACAAACGATTAATTTCCCTCCCTAAATATTAATCGGAAATAATTCGGTCCTGGATTAATACTGAAACCCTTTTATTAGGCTTAAATTCCGCTGGAGCTTTGTTAAAAACCGCGTAATAATACTGCAGTAACATATGCGTAAGGTTTAAGCACGTCTTGTACCGAATCCTTTGCACGTTTAATTTTTGGCGTTTTCGCTTATTGCTATTGCTGTTTCGGCTCGTTTGGGAACCTTTACGATTGCTTCGTTTTAGCCTTTTCCCAAAGATCTTATTACGTAGCTGATTATTAATATTCTTGGGTTTTTTTTTAATTAGGATCGTCCTAATTAAACGGATCTGTTAGAGCTTTATAAAAGGTCGGAAACGTTACCTTAACTTTCTTTTGCTAACTGTTGTAAATTCGTTATAGTTTTATAGTTTAAAAAACTAGCTTTAATTCTTAAGTAATTAATAATTTCTTCTTCGATATTATTCTACTTAAAAAGCCTAAATAAATTCGATTAATTAGGCATAATCAGCGCTGTTGCTATATATAGCTGATTCGTTTAGATAACTAGCATAGTTATTTCGAGAACCCCGTAATGTTATCCTTGGGCTATAATTTCTTGCTATTTCGTTATTTATTTATCAAATATTTTAACGACTTTCGTGGCTTATTTTAATCGTTTTTCGTACTTGCGCTTAGTATTTATAAGTAGTCGGCTGTTGTAGACCTTTCTAAAATGTTGCAATTTGGCGTATTAGCTCCTAAGGTTGTTATCTAAGCTTAAACAGATCTGCTTAACCGATGGGGAAACGCTGTCCAGAACTTATTTTATAAGTTCGTCGGAATTCTTTCGAAAAGTTTTGTATTTTCGGTTTAAATAGGTGTAGATCGCAAAGTCCTGATTGTAGGCTTGCCTGCCTTCGGTCGTTATTTCGAGATATTTGTCGGATGGTTCGTATGATCGGTTTTTTCGACTTGTAAGATTTTTTTAGAGAAAGTATTAGCTGTTTCCGTCGTTATCTGACGACCTAGTCTCTTTGGATAGAAGGTAATAACGGGCACTGTAGGTTTAATAGGCTATAAAACGTTCTAATTAGGATTAATATAGTTTTACAGGTTATATCCTTTGGCTCTAATCTTAAATTCGTCCTTGAATTTATCCTAATCCTTAAAACCGGTATAGATAACTGCGGACGTTATCGGTACGTTCGCCATTGTAACTAATAAAGTATATAGATAATTGCTATTGATATGCAGCCTATATCGTTTCAGCAATAACTGATTAATTGATAAATAACCCGAATTAAGCGAATAAGACTTTTAATTATTAGATATAAGAAATATCAGATATGTTGTATTAATTGGCTAGTTGCGTGCATTCTTGTAACGCGTACTAATCTTTAAAGTAGTTTAGCCACGGAACATATATATTCCGATCAAAGAGAATTTTATTGTATATGGGTGCTAGCGTACCCCTTGCTAACTGATAAAAGTTGATCATTTTAGTGGCGACGTCTAGAACGAATCCTCTTTTCGCATAACTTAACTTTAGGCCTTGTTGCCTCGTTACGGGAATACGGTATTTGATTGGTTAATTTTTAGTGTAATACTTCAGTACATTTAAGAAACGAGCTAGGGAGGCCTGAGCTAGTTGAGGCAAGGGATAAGATATAGGAGGCGTTTAAGTAGGCCTTATAACGAATGCCTTGCGTATCCGATTTCTGTCGCTTTTCGTTTGCTTCTGTTTCGGTCCGTTTGAAAACTTTTAGGACCGCTACGTTTCGACTTACGCTTTTAGGCCTTTTCTTACGGTAGAAGGTTAGTATCCTTTGTATTTTCCTGATTAGTATCGCCTTAATTATAAGAACCTGTAAAAGCCCCTTCAAAAGTCGGAAACGCTGCTTTAATATTTCGTAATATTGATAAGAGATGGGTTAACGTTTAATAGTTTAGAAGGTTGGCAGTTATCTTTTAGTAACTAATTGTACCGTTATCGATTTCGGCTTTTTTTACCATTTGGAAGGTAATTGTCTAGGTTTTTATGATTGGAGCTAAAGCTGTGTATAGATCGTTAACCTATATGGTCGCTATCTTCGTTTCTGGAACGTTATAACCCTGTTTTTGGGCCATTATTTCCTGCTACTTTACGATTTATTTTTTTTATTTTTTCGCTAACGTCGAGGTTTGTTTTAGCCTTTCGCAGTATTTTCGTGGGGTATTGTTTATAAGCCTGCTGTTATATACCTTGCCGGAATCGGCCAAAGTGGCGTATTACTTTTTTAAGTTTTTTCCTGGGAAAAGGTTCGTTTTTTGATCGTTGGAGATACCGATTCCAGAACTTATTTCGTAAGATCGTTAAATTTCTTGTAGACGTTTTCGTATTTCCGATTTGCGTAGATATACGGCGCGAAATCCTGGGTATAAGTTTATTTGATTTCTGTCGTTATCTTAAGCATATTTGTTCGATAACCCGTATAATCGATTTTTTCGGCTTATATAGTTTTTCTAAAGGAAAAACTAATTACCCGTATTGTTATTTAGCGAATTAATTTCTTCGGATAGGAGATTATATTAGGTTTTGTAAGTTCGACAGGTTATGCACTATCCTAATTAAGATCGATATAACGCTAAGTACTAAGCGCGTACGCTTTAGACTGAAATTCGCTTTTAAAGCGATTCTGGTTCTTAGGTCTCTTATAAATAACGGAGGACGTCGACGGTACGGTCGTTATTATAAATAATGGAGTATATAGGTAATTGCTATTAAGGTACAACCTATATTATCTTAGCAACAGATAATGAATTAATAATAACGCGAATTAAGCGATTTAAGCAAATAAAACTGTTAAATGTTAAATATAAGAAATATCAGTTATATTCTCTTAAATAACTAGATACAGGCGCTCTAAAACGTGCACTTCTCTTTTTATGGAATCTAGTCGTGGAACCTATATATTTCGATCAAAAGGAGCCTTTCCGTATATAGGATATTGACGCACCTCCTGCTAGCTAATAAATTAATTCCAATCAACTTAATACTGCTTTGCTAACTATATCTCCAGCTTCTTAACAAATGCAGGTATTATATCAAGGCTTGTTGCGGGCGCCATATTGCCTTTTCTTTCTCCCAACCTGCCTGCGACCGACTACACCGCAACGCGTCCAAGCTAATATTACCCCCAGTTTGCCAGAACTAAAGCCGACCGACGAGAAAACGATTATTAACCGAGTTCTTAACCCAAATACGCCAGCATTTTCTGTCCAGCTTTAATACATTGAACACGAAAGCTTATCGAAAAACAGTTACGTTATATAAAAAGCCTTTTAAATTTAACTACGGTATTATTTATCGCAAAAAATTAAAAAATAACAAAGCAAACGTACTTAACAAACGATCTAACTGTAAAAGATCTAAGGTTAAGGTACGGCAAATAATCTTCGATATTATAGCCGAAAAATATCTAAAACAGCGACGAATTACTCAAATACGACCAATACCGCCCGATATGCACCAACGTATACAGCAATACCATATCAATCAACCAGCAAACCAACAGAAAGACAAAATACAGGTATCCGACAACTTATAAAATAACCTAATACGGAAAATATATAAATACCCGGTACGTAAACACCTAAAGGTCCACACAAACTTAAAATACTTAGAACGGACATATTACGTTTTTGAAACACAAACTACATTACAGAAAATAATATAATAATATAATATCTGCACTAAAGTAAAGGCACGAGGACACAAACTGTACGGAAAATAACGACCCTTACCAATCCTTGAGCGAATATAAAATTTAATTACATTTAATTTTTATACCAAACTTGTTTAAAAGATCTAAACACAGGAATAGATTACGACACCACTTTTGTGATCGTTAATCGATTTACGAAATTTCTTATTTTTTACCTTGTAGCGAAAATATTGATACGGAACAATTCGCATATATTTTCCTTCACAATGTTTTCGGTATGTACGGACTTCTAACGGAAATACTTTCGGACAAAGATATTTCTTTCACTTCGAAATTTTGGTAAAAACTAATAATTTAACTTGGGTTACACTACGAATTATTCACCGCATTTAGATCTTAAACAAAGGGACAAATAAAAAAACTAACTAAAGTTTAAAGACGTATTTACGATATTATGTTAATTACGAACAAAATGGCTAAATTAAAAAAATTATTAATTGCATAACTAGTTTATAATACCAGTTACTACGAATTAAAACGACGCCAGCAACTGCCTGTCTTGGTTTTACACCTAAAGGTTACCGAGATCTACATAAAAATAAACCGGCTAACGTTAAAGCAATTTATACGTCAAAATAATTAAATATTTATATACAAAAATTAAACAAAAATTCAAATTTATACGTAACAAATAAGCAAATACTATAATCAGAAACTATTAAAGGGATAACCCTTTTCGGAAAGGGAGATGGTTTACCTAGCTACTAAAAACATCTAAATTAAGCAGCCAAACAAAAGACTCAATTTTAAATACATCGGCCCGTACAAGATCGCTAAGAAAATTTCAGAAAACAATTATAAATTGGAGCTACCACTGAAGGTTAAGCTTTATCCTGTTTTTCATATTTTCTTATTAAATTTAAAACAACGGACATAATTAAAGTTAGTACGAGACGAATCGAAAAAGTAATAAAAGATGTACTAGTTTACGAGGCAGAAAAGATAGTAAACGTACGTAAGAAAAAAAAGCACTTATCTAATACCTAATCAAATAGAAAAATTACCTAAATTTTGAAAACATCTGGGAACTCGCAAAAACCTTACAAACGTTTAACGCCTTCTGAAAGGTTTTTACTAATAAAGTCGGAAACGTCAAGCTTAAAAGTATTCCAGTCTATATTACTAAAAGATGGCCAGTTAGCAGGTATAGTAATTTGCGCTAACGCACTTTCGGCTTCTAGTTGTTATTACTTTCGCTTCAAACGTTCGAATCTTTTTATTATTTCCGCACCTTAAATACCCTTGCGCAATATTTTAATCCCGCGTTTACGAAGTAACTTTTTCTAGTTCTGGAAACGAATTAAACGACCAAACAATTTATTAAAGTATTACTACAACTTATTAAACCGCTGCTAAATAAAAAGCAGCTTTTTTTTCGTAAAAGTTTTCTAAAGCTTTAAGCAGTCCTTTTCGTCCATTAATTTTTGGTATTTCGATTCGGAAAAACCAAAAAGATTATGAAGATTCCCGTATTTGGTGTAACGAAAATACTTCCCAGAATTAAAATAAGCCTTACAAGTTCGGTTTTTAAACTTGTAACGGAAATAGGAGATGTTCGACGACATGTCAAAATCAAAACGGTTAATCCGTTTCGATAAAAGTAAAACGTTATTACGTTTTCGAGATTTTTATTTTTCGATACAATACAATATAGCGGTTAAATCATAGAAAATAACATGTAAAAAAGGAAGTTATTTACCAAATATATACGACGAACAATTAACCTTTGCAAGGTCGAATGAGTTCAAGCCTTATTTTCCAGGCTGAGCCAAATACACAGAAAATCATTACACGATGTAATTTGCACGATAAATACTATACCCAGTACCTTCGAACACGATAACTAATCAATGGTTTTCACGGTTAGGATAGATTGATACCTCAGTCCCATAAAGCCTCACTTTGAAGCCGAATGCGTAGTTGCCGATAAGCTTCGACCCTGATAAACCTTATACCCGCTGGCTGGTTCGGCAGGGTCCTTGAAGGTCCGAAAGACAATATAACTCAGGAAATATTAAGCTTTGCGCGGTAAACCTTAAGGATAAACCTTAACGGTAAACCTTAAAAATAAACCTTAAAGGTAAACCTTAAAGGCAAACCTTAACGGTAAACCTTAAAGATAAACCTTAAAGATAAACCTTAACGGTAAACCTTAAAAATAAACCTTAAAAGTAAACCTTAATGGTAAACCTTAACTGCGCCGTACTGCGTATAAAAGGCTAGCATCTTTCCGAGCCCTCGCCAGTTTTACGGCTAGGAATGTTAAATATCAACCAGAAAAAGAGCTAAAGATTTTAACCTTAATCGTTCCTACGCCTTTTCGAGTTACCCAAGATAACATACCGCGCAAGTCCGAATATACGATACCGGTAATCCGGAACCGTAGAATTTTTACAGAAATCATTTCATTAACAGTACACAATTCCCACCAAATTCTCGGACGAGTTAAAACTGTCGACACTACTGTCGACCTAAAAAACCTTTCCCAAAAAGATCGACTTCGGCTTTTGATTTTCGGATACGATTTGATTCGAGAAAATGACGGCAATCGATCTTTGCAAAATTATATGCCGAAGAATATAACGATTATAACGAAACTATTAGCGAAACTGGAAGGGGAAAATAGTAACCCGCTTAATAACTTCGACGTTCAGATTTTGGAACGGTATACGAAGAATTACGAGCGATGGTTTGCCCGGCTGCTCCGGATTGCGAAAACCGTTTAAAATTTCGACAAGAATCGACGTAGATAGGAGCGGGACAAGGCAGTCTGAAGTCGCCTTGGAGTAAGACGCCTGCGAGAGGGATGGGTTTAGTGAAGCTTAGGAATTGAGGTAGCAATCTATCATTTTATCCAATTTTGTCTACACGGCCACGTCTCCTCTAGGGAGAAACAATTAACGTTTAAGGGCAAAATTCCTGAAAGGAAAAAAATCGTATTATAACTGAAAAGAAACTTGGCATGTAAAAAGGCGATCGGAGGATATGGGATACATCTTCTACGTAAATCTCGAGTTACGTAATTAGCTTAAACCAGCTTAATATGTGTAATTAAATTAACACAGGTTTAATGCTTTAAGCTAGTTAAGCTGGGACGATAGCTTAAAAAAGCTTATCGGGCTTAAAGACATTTTACTACTATAATTAAGATTAAGCCGGCTTAAACCCGTTAAGCTAAAGTTAGAATATATACGTTCGTTAATTCTATAGCTTAAATAGTATCAATTTATAATAACAATTAATTACTTAGATTTACACCTGCTATTACCAGACGTAACTATCGCTTTATTATTCAGAATATTACGATACCATTACCAATATAAACCGTACGACTTAGGTATAATAGTTGGTTAAGCTCATAGCCGTTACACTTGATATTAGGTCTTATTTTATACGGTTTGATTATTTTTGTGAGTATTTTTTATTTTGGGTTAACGGCGTATTTAAAGTTACAGTTTTTTTTTTTTTTTCAAAGCCTTAGCCACAGCTACGCAGCTGAGCATCAGGCGCAGTTACAACCGCAAAAATAGTGCCTGATTTTAATAAAATAAGAAAACCGAAAACAAACGTTTTTTAAAAGAAATTACGCTATAAAGTAGAAACTGGTAAAAAGAATATAGTTTATAACAGTTAAAGATAATCGTTATAAAAGGGTTTAAACAAAGGAACAGAAATATAACATTTACGACAAGCTCGAACATAATACGCGTATTTGTAAAAAAGTTATAAAAACGTTTAGCGGTAAAGAAATCTGTTTAATTTGAATTAAACTATTGCGTTAATAGTAATTTCATTCATTTTGCTATTGTAAAATGTTAATAAGCGGTCCGCCTACTTGTTTAGGGCTTTTACCTATATGGTACGTTAATTTTATCTTGTAAATTACAGTTTAGCTTCGCTATATATTTTATTTTAACCCGTATTTATATATTTATTTTCTTTTCAAGTTCTTAGTTATCTTTTTTATAAGGACTTTATTATAGTTTATTATTATTTCATAAGTAGTAATACCGCTTTTCGCTTCTTAATTTCTATATTTGGCACTCACTTATAAATAGTCGGTTTATTGATGTTGTATGTGAAATGCAGGGCGTGAAGGAGGTGATACCTGAAGCGAGTGGTGCCTGAAGGGGATGGTGCCTGAAGGAGTTGTTTGACTTATTCCCTGGCCTGAGTACCTTCCTACCACCAATGACAGCTTGGGCACTTGGCAATGCCTAAGTGGTGGCACCATTGCAGTCGGCTGGGTTTCACATGAGTGCCACTCATGGCCATGAGACGAGTACAACATGCCAGCCATGGCTTACTATTGCATTTGCAGGTTGCCTGGTTGTTAGCCTTTGGTAGAAGACAATATCCTTTGGTTCACAAAAATGGAGGCTAAGGCAGCCCAGGCATCTCCCTTCTACTGAATTATGCCCAACGAGTCCTGTTGATACGATGCTCACATTGATTATGCGCCAGGATTCCTATTGATTTGACGCTTGACGCGCAGCAGCTTTCACCATATGTACTACGCAGAATGATGAGTGCTACGCTTGAGAAGCACTGGGAAAACGCGATACAATTTCAGGAAAATCGACTGGCTGGCACAAAACATTGGAGCGTTGTCAAACAAATCAACTACGAGTCTTTCCAGGACTGGTTGGAGTCTGAAAATGAAACATATAGCCGGCGTTTTCTATCCCGCCATGTGAGGAGATTAGGGCCTATCCTTGAAGAGTTCGGTGTGTTCGTCCGGTCTATAACCACCATGGTACAGGGAGGTGGTAGCATTGCTTGCATAGTATGGGGTTCAATATTGGCTGCTCTGGATGTCAGTGCCACCGAAGCACAACATCGTCCTAAATTAGTCCTACGTGATCGATAAATGCTGATTCATAGTAGGCCGCTAGTAAATATGCTGAGTTTATGGACGAGATCACGAATATGATTGAAGATATGTCCTTGTTGGTACCCCAGCTCGCTAGCTACAGCACTCTCTTCCCCGGCAGGAAGGGGCTCGATGCATGCATCCAGACTCTCATTGACGATTATGTGGCCTTCTGTGTTGAAGTGGCCGTCTTCTTCAAGCGATTGCCTTTCTGTGAGCGTCATTCCAAATTCCAGTGCTGCGCGATAGAGCTAATCTCCGAAGACACGCTGTTAAAAGTATTTTGGTTCTCGCTTGACCGACGCTTCAAAAGCTGCAAGTCAAATATACTGCGGCATCTGGAACACTTCTATAGCCAGAGACAAGTGACTGTTGACCAAGAGCAAATTTTTAATGGGAGGGATATTGCTACCCGCCTGCAGAGAATTGAAGCGATGCTTCCAATTATCAATTCCAGGGCTACGGAGCGACCAAAGGTCTATATTGTGCCACATCAACGAAATCCTCATTTCCATACCCGAGAAAATGTCTTATCTATCCTTCACGAATACTTGTATAGGAAATCGGATGACGAGCCCCCCAGACAAAGATCCTGTCTTCTTAAAGGTGCTGGTGGCATGGGCAAAACCCAACTCGCAATCGAGTACACCTACGAGTACCGAGACCACTTCGACTGCGTTGTCTGGATCTCTGCCGAAACTGAATCTGAAATTGCCAATGGAATGGCTGCGCTTGCAAACCGTCTTCAGATGGGTGTAGACAAGGATGGAAATGACAGGGCATCCATGGAAGCTGCGAGAACTTGGCTCGAGTCAACAGGTACGAAACATGCTATTCTGCGAAAGAGAACTCTTAGTAACATAGATAGACAAGCGGTGGCTCCTTGTCTTCGACAACGTCAATCGATGGGAAAATCTCAAAGGCTACTGGCCGTCATGTGCCGCTGGTGCTATTCTGATCACTTCGCAGGTATCAGAATTAAGTCGAGCGTCAAACTGGGTTATAGATCTCCGCCCATTGGCTCCCCACGAGGGTGCACATTTTCTCATCAGCCAAATCGATGGTAATATGAATTTTGACGAGCATATGAAGGCAGCGAACCTGGTCTCTCGAGCTGTTGGGGGTCACCCGCTAGCGATTGTGCACGTAGCCGGATACATTAGGCAATCACAGATGAGCCTAGAAGAGTTTCTGACGCTACTTCAGAATCGCCAACAGTCAGCTCGAATATTTAATGAAGACACAATAGTGTTTCAGTATGACAAAAGCCTGAGGGTTGTTCACGATATTGCTCTACAGCAACTTAACCCACAGTCACTCAAGCTCGCTCAAGTCCTCTCGATGTTAAGTCCTGACGGAATTCCCAAAGAGATCCTCTCCGCAGAACATGACGAACCTGCCCTAAACTTTTTAAGAGCCGACGGTAACTTAAGGTGGGTAGGCCCTTACTCTGCTCATACCCATATTGCGAGATGTAAAGTAACTGACGGTCGCTTATTTATAGTGTCCATGAAATGATACGTAGTCTGAGGGCAAGACACTTGATAGACACCCAGGGCTCTGGAAACCACCAACAATTATTCATGCACAGATCTTTGCAGCTCAATCTGTTGCAAAATTTGGACGAGAAACCATCTGAACTTCAGTCCATTTTCGATGCGGTTGTCAGCCTCACACGACGTATGTTTCCTCGGCAATCGCCTGTTCAATTCCCCCAAAACAACCTGTGGGACAAGTGTAAAACGTATTCGGTGCAAGCCATGAGTATTATGAATGTGCATACTACATCGGCACGGCCACCGGAATGCTCCATTAACTATGCGCTGCTTCTTTCTGACGTCTCTAATTACTTCTGGGAGCGGAATATCTTCGGTGATGCGCTCCGCGCCTCAGATGCCGCTGAGCATGCCTGTCAGCGCTTCATAGGCTCCCATGAAGTCATCCGAGCAGACATACATACCATTTCTGGTGCGGTCAGGGACACCTATGGGATTTCCGAGAGACCTAAGACGCTATACCATTACGAGATGGCGGTTGCGTTGCGCCAGGAATGCCTGAATAAATCCAACGCAGCCGACGTGACTAGAGAAGATCTCTGGAATTACGCCAACGCTTGGGGCAATATGAGCCCAATTCTAATGGATTATGAATGCTACGAAGATGTCATTCTCTACGCAGATCTAGCCCTGAAAATTAAAAGGAGACTCCTCGGCTCGGGTAGAGAGTCTGTAATCGCATGTTACGAACAACATCGCAACAAGCATGTTGCCCTTGCGGCTCTAGGGAATTTTGAAGAAGCCGGAAAATGGGAAGCTGATCCTGAGAATTGCATAGATGATCCCACTTATGCGGCTATCATGATTAGATATCACTTCTTTCATGCAAATATCTCTATGCTTGGCGGACGACTAGAAGAAGCAGATGACACCCTGCGCAATGTCTTGGACAAGCGTACAGAACTCTTTGGCCCTTCCGGACGAAGCACGCTCGATACTTACTATTTATTGGCAATGGTAGAGCTAGCGAAGAGAAACTATGAGGCAGCAGAGTATGACGACGGAAATTAGCCCATCGATCTTAGAACTGCTAACCGTTTGGCAGGAAATATCTACGGAAAGCTCTGCAAAGACCCGAGGAATGGACCGATGAAGCCCTGGCACGAGCCAAATACAGACTTGCGCGAATACTTCTACTTAAGAAAGAAGACAAGGAAGCCCAAATTCTACTAAAGGAGGCAAGCAAAGTGCGAGCCAATTTCTGGGAAACGTACGCCAAGTACTGGCCGACAAATATCCCTTTGCCTGACGAGGATGCTATGTACGACCATATTGTTCCTGCTGAAGCGGGACGTTCAACCATGACAAGGCTGCTACCATCAGCAACCATGACAGCAAAGCTCAACGAGATTTGCCGCGAACTTCAGCTCCGGCTAGGCTCCAGCGAAGTAGAACTCACCACTCAGGAGCTCGCAGAAACCTTACAAACCACGTTTTCGATTCCTGTTCGAAACCAAGCTCTAGATAGCCCCTTTTGAGATGCTGGTACTGACTTGATCGGCTGTTATAATAAATAAGAGGAAGAATCTGAATATGTAACCCAATACGAACAGGTATATTTTTTCCGGTATTTTTATATATAACGAGCAAACATTTTTAGTTTTTTCTTTAAAAGGAGTTAATTCGTAGTTTTAAGTAAGCTGGCGAGTTTTCCAGTTAATCAACGGATTGCTAGAATCAAATTACGGAATTCCTAAAATAACATTTTAACTCGAAATAGCGGCGATATCTAACGTAAGCCGTTTTTAATATCCTTAAATTTATACAGGAAGTTTTTCGGTTTCTTTGAGAATTCGTCCGTTATTATATTTCCATAGATTTTTATTAACTGTACGTAATTTGTAGGATTTGAGCTTATACTTTTAAGGAATGTAATATTTTTCAGTTATAGCTAGCGAAATGGAGTTACTCTCTGCGTTAAAGTTAATTATGGCTTTAAAAGTTTGGCTTTGGTATTAAATAGAAATCTTAATCTGGTTTCGTAATTTCTTTTTTACCTTATATAAAGTTTTAGCTTACATCGCTTTTCGATATCTTAGATTCGAGGGCTTTTGCCGTTTTTTAACTTGCTAGTTTTGTTCGCCAGGAGGAGTTTTTATTTCCGGGTTTTTTTAACCGCGTATTTAGTATATTTATCGTTTATGCAAGTGTATTATTTCCGTTGGCTAATTTGGCATTTTATTTTAGCAACTTTTATTTTTAACGTTTAGAAAGACTTTCGACTCGAGGTTAAGATTTTGTAAGATTTGTTCCTATATTTAGAAGTTCGTATATTATGTATAATATAGGGGTATAGTATAAGCAGCCTTAAGTAATAGCTTTTCGGCTTTGATTAGATTCGGGGTATAAGTAATAAGATCGGAGGTATTCGGGTTATTAAGAAATTTCGATATATTTACAGTCGTTATAAGGGTCGGTAAAGGTTTTTCCCACTTTAACCGGGCCAGTAACCGTTTTATTTTCCTTGTTTCGTAGGTAAATTAAGTAATCATTATCGGTATAGGCCGAAAAATGAAAAAACGGGTACCCGTTGACAAGGTTTTGTTTCTCGTGCTTAGCTTTAAAATATATTACCCATTTTACGGGTTTACTAGATTTAGAGGATATTTATCCCTAGTTATAAGATTCGGGGCGCAAGTGGCTATATTCGTTATATATTCCGCATTTTCGCATATCGAAATGATATACATATTTTAGCTTTATAGTCAACCTGGGGACTAGTTATCTGGAATGATATTTGCAGGTTTTGGCTATTTAATTTCAGCAAATCGGATAACGTTCGTACTTTAAATCGTTACGTGGTTTACAGTGTGTCGTCGCAATGGTATATTTCTGTTCGAAGAAAGTAAAATTAACTTTTTTTTTTGCTTTCATTGTTTGTTTTTTGTTCGGCCGTTCGGGCCTTTTTTTAAGGTTAAAAAATTCTTACTTTTTGGAATTTCTTTTAGCTAAAAAAGATATTCGTTTTTGATATGGCTTTTTTACTATAGTTAAAGTATTTAACATTTAAATTATCTGTTTTAGGCTTCCTTAAAATAGTATTTGTTTTTTTTAGATTTTGTTTTTATTTTCTCCTTTTTAAAATTTGCTGCCGAAGTTTCGTGTGACGGCTATGGAATTAAGCAACTATTAAACCTAAGTTGTACGGTTTATGTTAGCAGTGGGATCGTGGGAATCTGAGCAATAAAGCGATAGTTACGTCTGGTAATAGCAGATATAGATCTGGACAACTAAAATTGTATTGCAGCCTGATGCTATTTAGATTATAGGAAATCATAAGCGTATATATATTAGTCGTGGCTTAATGTGCTTAAGCGGCTCAAATTCTTAAGCCCGTTAAGCCTTTTGCGCTGTTCCTACAGGTTTAAGGAGCTTAAAGCGCCAAGCGCTTTAAGACCTTTAAGCTAGTTACGTGATTTAGGACTTATGTCGGGGATATCTTTTACATTTTCCGACCGTCTCTTTTTATGCCAAATCCTTTTAGTTATAATACGATCTTCTTCCTTTTAGGACTTTTACCTTTAAAGATTAATTTGTTTTTCGCATTTGTTTTCTAAGTAACTTCCCTTTTTATATATCATTTTTTATTATTTAACTGCTAAGTAAGGTCATATTAAAAAATAAAGATTTCGTAAGTCTAATAACGTTTTGATTCTGTTAAAACGAATCGGCTTTTTTGGTTTTGTTATATTTTTTAATATTTCCTGTTTCCGTTACAAATCCGCATCGAAGGTTTGCAAGGCGCATCTTGATTTTGGAAAATATTTTCGGTACGTTGAACATAGTGGTTTTTGTGATATATTTAGCCCATTTGTTTTGAATATTAACGGCTTTTGGATAAGGAAGAGCGGTTGGAACGGGAAAAAGAACAAACGCGAAAAGCTTTTCGTTCTGCTGCTAATAAAATTGATCGCCTTTAAAAATTGCGCAAGGTTTTACGTTATTGCAGGGTTGAAATGTTACGTCGGGGTATTTAAGGTACGGAGACGATAAAGAAGTTCGAACGTTTGGAACGAAAGTAATAGTAGTTGGAAGCTGAGGTTACGTTAACGCAAATTACTATGCCTGCCGACTAGCTACCCCTTGGTGATATAGACTGAGTACTTTTAATCTTGGTGCTTCCGGCGTTACTGGTGAAAATTTTTTAGGAGGCGTTGGGCATTCGTAAGGCTTTTCGCGGGTTCTTAGGTGTTTTCGAACTTTGAGAAATTTTTTCATTTGACCAGGCACTAGGTAAGTCCCTTTTTTTTATGTATATCTAATATTTTTTCCGCTTTGTAAATTGGTGCGTACTTTATAACTTTTTCCTCCTGTTTCATATTAACTTTGATGGTATCTGCTGCTGACTTTAATAAAGAAATATGAAAAATTAGATGGAGTTTAACCTTTGGCAGTAGCTATAATTTATAGTTGCTTTTTAAATTCTTTTAGCGATTTTGCACGGGCCGATATATTTAAAACCGAGCTTTTTGGTTCGCTTTTTAGTTTAGATGTTTTGGATAACTAGGTAGCCCATTTTCCTTTCCGGAAAGGCTGGTCCCTTTAACCTTTTTGGGTTGTAGTATTTGCTTATTTAGTTACTTATGAATTTAAGCTTTGTTTTTATAGTTACGTGCAGCTATTTTATTTATTTTAACGTAAAAATTGCTTTAACGTTAACTAGTCCATCTTTGTATAAATTTCAGTAAACTTTAAGTATAAAACCAATATTAGTAGTTGCTGGCGTTGTTTTATTGTTTTTGTAATAATTAGTATTATAAGCTAGTTATGCAATTGGTAACTCTTTAACATAGTTATTTTGTTAGTAATTTCTATAATATCGTAGGTACTTTTTAACGTTTATTTAGTTCTTTTTATTTGTCCGTTTGTTTAGGGTTTAAATGCCTTAGATAAATTGTGATCTAGTTTAAGTTAAATTATTAATCCTTCCCAAAATTTTGAAGTAAAGGTAGTACTTTTTCCGAAATAATTTGCGTTAGAAGTTTGTAAGTACTTAGAATATATTAAAGGAAAGTATATACGAGTTGCTTTGTATCGGTATCTTTGTTATAAGGTAGGAAATATAAGAATTTCAGCAATCCATTAACAATTACGAAAATGCTGTCGTAATATATTTCTGTAGCTAGATTTTTTTCGATAGAGGAAGCTTGGTAATATAGGTAAATGTAATCGAATTTTATAGTCGTTTAGCGACTAGTAAAGGTTGTAGTTTTCCGTAGGGTTTATGTTGTCGTGTTTTCGTCCTAGTATGGATATCGTATTGTCGTATTACTTTTTATACTGTAATTTTTATTTTAGAAAAGTAATATATCTGTTGTAAACGTTTTAGGGTTTTGTAAACCTTTAGATGTCCATGTACCGGGTGTTCGTGTACATCCCGTATTAGGTTCTTTTTGCAGGTTTTCGAGTACTTGTATTTTATCGGTTTAGTGTTTTGCTAGTTGATTAGTATTGTATTGTTGAATGCGTTAATGTATATTAGGTGGTATTGTTCGTACTGTGGCAATTCGTTGCTGCTTTGGGTATATTTCGTTTGTAATATCGAAGATTATCTGTTGTACTTTAATTTTAAGTTTTTCCCAGGTTAGGTCGTTTATTAAGTGTGTTTGCTTCATTATTTTTTGATTCTTTTCGATGGGTAATAACGTAGTTATATTCAGAAAGGCTTTTTGCGTAATGCAATTGCTTTCCGATAAGTTCTCGTGACCTAAAAAAGTGGGTAATGCTCTTGTAATCCGTAAATCTTTTAATTTGGTATATGTTGCCTTTAAGGTAATATATAAATTCCTTAAAGGCGTTAACGATAGGTAAAAATATTTTATAATAGATAAGGTAAAGTTTTTCTTAATTGTCGCGATATTTAACCATAGCTTTTAAGGTATAGTTCGAAGCGTCGGTTTTTAGTTTAACTGGTTGCTTTGGGTCGTATATAATTAGTATTGGTTTATTGGTAAGGGCGTTTTTATTTTGCTGGAAAATTATTTCTTTTTTGGAATCCATTTAAACGATTTGTTCTTTTTGGTAAGTTCCGTTAATAACATAACTATTTTGCTGGAATGGCGTATAAATCGTCGGTAATAATTAACGAATTTAAGAATGCTTATATCTTTTTGATATTAATAGGTCATACTTAATTTTTAACTGCTAATAGCTTTTTAAAGTTTATGCGAATTTGCCCTAGCATAACAATATATTTTAGAAATTGAACCTTTTATTAGTAAAATTGTCTTTTTTCGATAGTAACCAAAGATTTGACGTTTTGTAGCGCCTGTAAAATCTAATAAATATATTCTTTATAATTTCTTCCGTTTTTAAGTAAATAAGAATGTCGTTGAGGTAGCAGATCACAAAAATATTCAGGTGTTTTTTTAATATATAGTTTATTATCAATTAAAAGGTTATTAATGCGTTGGTTAATTTTATAAGGGTAACTAGGTATTCGTATAAGTCATATTTTATTTTAAAGGCTATTGTGCATTCGTATCCCTTCTTAATCCGAATTATATTGTAACTATCTCGAAAGTCGATCGCTGTAAACCATTTCGCTTTATATAAGCGATTTTCTATTATAGTAATTAGTAGTAACGGCGTTTTATATTTAACAGTAATGTTGTTAAGTTATCGATCATCTATTACGAATCGAAACCTTTCTCCTTTTTTAGTACGAAGAATATAAGGTATCTAGTTTGTAATTTAAAACGTCGTATTTATCCTCTCCGAAGCTTATTTTCGAGGTAATTGCGGAATATATTTAATTTTACATAGTTTAAATTATATATCGGATAAAAGGTAGTATTTGTTGAAATGGTGCAGGGTGCCGGGCCAGGGGGGCATGGCTTGGCTGATCAATTAGTCATCTCTACATGTGTATTTTTAGGAGCTCTTTTCGCGGCGCAACCCCGGGAGACCTGTTTATCAGCTACATACCTTTCGCATTTATGTTTTACTCTAGAGTTTGGTTTAATACCAAGAATACAGTTTCGTTTGCTTTTACTACCGCTTTATTCGGTTATTTTATTGTGATACAGTTTTTTAAAATGCTTTTATTAGGGTTGAATTTCCCCGTCCTAATTTAAGTGGCTGCTAAGGAAAGGATATTGGCTTTTGTTAGCTGCCGCGGACCTTGATTTCCGATTAACAAATTGGAAGGAACGAAAGGGATAAAGTTTTGATCAGATATATTCCGACTCGATTACGATTATGGTTACGGATACGATAATTTAAGCAGCATGCAATTAACGACCGCGATTATAATAAGGACGCGACTTTTTATACAATTAATAAGAAAGTTATTAAATTAAGGCCTTATTATAAGAACAGCTTTATTCGGGCGACGGCGAAGGAGTATGAATGCGTATAGGCAACCGGTTTCGAAGCATAAATTGATTACCTAAGTTTTAAACCGATTTCGTAATTCAGAATATTATACGCATTAACAAAAGAATTATGTAGCAAAATAGAATAAGATTTGATTTATAAGGGTGAGAAAAGTTAAGATTACGTCATTAGCGACGTGGTTATTAGGATTTGGATTAATTACAATAAGTACAGCGACGATAAGATTAATAATATGGATAGAATAGCAATTACGAACAAAAAAAGAAATAAGGTTGTAAAACTATTTATTTGTTACGGATTGAGATCTCCCGTCTGCTGCGGGAAACCAAAAAGGGGAATGACCTCGGGTCGGGTAAACTTCGGTGCCAAGAACGGTCTTTGCGGAGCCTACAGAGATACCTCAGAAATACCTTAAAGATATTACAGAGATATTGCAGAAACCAGACGGAGGTTATACTAGAAGGAAAGGATATATAAGACTTCCATGTTTCCTTGTAAATAGTACTTACTTAATTTTCGTTCCTTAGCTATTAATTTAAGTCTTTAATTAAAGATAACGTTTTGCGATTAAAGGAAAAATCCGTAAATTTCTTTAACGAATATTTTATTAAATTATTTTTCGACTTATTGTTACCTGCAAATTAAAAACCCTTTTCGGATATTAATTATATTTCCAGGTGGTTATATAATAAGTTCGTTATATTTTAATAGCTTTTTAATTAATAACCGACGAATAGTTTAAGGCTTAATTAAGTATAAGCTTTTTTAAATTTAATAAAAACGATATTATAAAACGGCGTTTAGAAAATAAACGATATATTTAATCGCTTTTATTAACAAGCGATTAATATTTGGATTAAAATATTTTACTTTTTATTAAAAAAGTCCTTTTTTTAATCGATAATATAACTTTTTTTATTATTCGGTTTTAAAAAGGACTTTTTTTTTTTCTATAATAATCTTTCCCGGTTTTAAAAGAAATTATTAAGGTTTAAGAAAACGAATTAAAGGAAAAAAAGAAATTTAATAATCCGAAAGGTAAGGAAAAAGAACTTACGATTAACGATAAGCTGCGTACTTTAATAATTAAACTTTAGGCGGTAAAAAGGGAAAATGTTAGATTCGTTCGATAATAAAGGTTTTCGATATTATTTTTATTTAGCGCAAATTAGTTCCGTAAAAATATTATTCCCTTTTTTGTTTATCATAAAATGCTAGAAGTTAAGGGTTATAAGTTAACTTTTCCAAAACCTTACGACGGTACCACAAATATAGAAAAATTCTTGGTTTAGGCTAGATTTTACCTTAAGTTTTATGAAAATTCTTTAACGGAAAATTATTAAAAGGTAATAATTATTTTTTAATTGCTTGCCGGAAAAATTTTTTTGTAATCCGAACTTATTATAAACGATTATTTTGTAAATTACCTTAATTAATTTTCCGATTTAATTAATTATGTTTTCGGTAATTATGAATATTTTGAAGAAAAAATGCGAGTTTTATTTGGAAATTCCGATAAAAAACAGTATGCGGTCGAATAGCTGTATTTTTTTTAATAAACCAAGTTAGCAGTTAAGTATGCGATTAAGTTTAATCGTTTTATATCAGTTTCCAATTTTCCAGAAAACGTATTATTTTATTCTTTTTATAACGGCTTGAAATTATAAGTTAAAGATAAAATATATAAAGTGCCCAAAATTGGCCTTTTCCAGGATTATATTAACAAAGCCATTATTGCCGATCGATGTACCTTTAAGAAGTACTTAGAAAAAAAGAGATCCGATAAAAAAAGGAACGATCGAAATTTTAATAGCAAGTTCCAAAAAAATAAAAATAAGGATAGGACCTAGAAAAAAGCAAATATTATTTCCAGGAAACTTAAAAAGGATAAGTCGAATGTTGAATGTTTTAACTGTAGCAAAAAAAGTTATTATAAGAACGAATATCGTTCTTTAACTAAAAGGAACTTTAAAAAAGAAAGGATTCCTTAAAAAAAAGCCCGAACGGCCGAATAAGAAATAGATAGTAAAAGCGGGAAAAAAAAGGAAATTAGTTTTATTTATTTCCAGCAGGAATATATTATTGCGACGACCTACTATGAACCAAACGGCGATCCAGAATACGAGCGTTACCCGATTTGCCAGAATTAAACAGCTAAAGCTTGCAAGTATTATCCCGGACAACCAGCTTCCAAGGTAACTATAAGGCTAAAATACGAATGTTATTTAAATGTGCAAAAATGCGAAATATATTACGAATATGGCCAAATACGCCCAGAATTTAATAACTACGGGCAAAAAACCCCTAAATCCAGCAAACCCCTAAAACGGGCGGTATATATCAAAACCGAAACCCTTAAACAGGACTTTGTTAATAGGTACGAACTTTTCCATTTTTCGGCCTGCAACGATAACGATTATCCAATTCACTTTCGAGCAAAGGAAAATAACGATTATTGGCCCGGTTGGAACGAAAAAACCCTTACAGAGCCTAATAACGATTGCAGATATATCGAAATCCTCCGATAGCCTGAATACCTTCGATTTTGTTATTTGCACCCTGATTCGGATTAAAGCCGAAAAGTTATTGCTTAAGGTTACTTATGTTATACCCTTATGCTATGCTTGATGTATAAACTTCTAGATATGGAAGCAAGTTCTGCAAAAATTTCAACTTCGAATCGGAAGCTTTTTTATACGTTAAAGGTAAAAATTATTAAGGTAAAATGTTAAATTAGCTAACGAAGGTAATATATTTATATAAACGATAAATATATTAAATACGCCGTTAAAAAAGCCCGCAAATAAAAACGCTTCTTAACGAACAAAATTATAAAGTTAAAAAACGGCAAAAGCCTTCGAAATTAAGGCATCGAAAAGCTTTGCGAACTAAGACCTTATATAAAGCAAAGAAAGAATTACGAAGCCAAATTAAAATTCTTATTTAATACCAAGGCCAAATTTTCAAAGCTATAATTAATTCTGGAGCAAAAAATAACTTTATTTCGCCAGCCGTAACCGAAAAACATTATATTCTTTAAAAGTATAAGTTAAAGTTTTACAAATTACGGATAGTTAATAAAAGTTTTTCCTAATACGATAACGAACAAATTCTTAAAAAAACTGAAAAATTTTTAATATGGATCTAAAGGTATTAAAAGCATTTTACCTTGGATATCGCCGATATATTAAATTACGATATTATTCTAAGAATGCCATAGCTTAATTTTAATAATCCATTAATTAATTGGAAAACTCGCCAGCTTTCTTAAAACTATAAATTAATTCCTATTAAAAAAAGGTCCAAAAAAGTTTGCTACATAATTCGAGAAGCCAAAGTATTAGATTCTGCCAATACTATACCCTTAAAGTATTAGCGATTCGAACGAATTTTCAAAAATAAAAAAAATTACGAACTATTTCCATACGGATAATGGAATTATCGCATACCTATTAAAAAAAAACATTACCTTAAGTTTTACAAAATTTACCACATAAATCCAGAAAAAATAAAGGCTTTATAAAAAAGCATTTAGTTAAACCTAAAAAAAGGTTATATTTAGCTATCCGAATTTCCTATAAGATACCCTGTATTTATAGTACCTAAGATCAAAAACGGCAAATAGAAAATCGACCAAGATGGAGATCCGGTCTATCGACGCGTGGTCGATTATCGACAGTTAAACGATATCATTATCAAAAACGGCTATCCCTTAATCCTAATAAATACCTTAAGGAAAAACGTAAACAAAGCCAAATAATTTACCGCCTTAAACCTTCGAAACGGATATTACCGTATTAAAATAGCAAAAGGAAAAAAATGGAAAACTGCTTTTCGAACGATATACGGGTATTACGAATACCGAATAATACCTTTAAGATTTATTAACGCCCTTACTAATTTTTAACGCTTAATTATAATTATACTTAAGAAGTTCCTAAATAAGTATATCTTTATCTACCTCGACGACATCCTTATTTATTCCGAAACGTTAAAAAAGCATAAAAAGCATATTTTCCAGGTTCTTAAAGCTTTAAATAAAGCAAATATCCGAATTAACCCTGTTAAAAATATATAACATACGCAAAAATTAAATTATTTAGGATTTACCTTTACCCTCGGTTAAATTCAAATCCAGGATTCCAAATTAAAAGCAGTCAAAAACTGGCTTATGCTTAATAAAGTAACCGTTACCGATATCCGGCAGATCTTAGGATTTACGGGTTACGTACGTAACTTAATTAAGGAATATAAAAATATTATTAAACTATTAACGAAATTTATTATTAAAAAATATATTAAAAAAAAATTCGAACTTTTAAAAAAAACTAAAAAAGCTTTTTAATTACTTAAAAACGAAATTACTAAAGTATTAATAATAAAATTGCCTAACGCCGACAAAAAAAAACGCTTAAAAATAAACGCTTTAAATTATGCCTTAAACGCAATTTTAAAATAACAAAAAAATAATAAAAAATAATACTTAATAACCTATTATTCCAAGGCCTTTCGAAACGCAAAACTTCGATACAAAATTTACAACAAAAAGCTGCTAGCGATTATTAACGCTTTTAAAAAATAAAAACCTTTTTTTAGCAAAACTAAAAAACTTTTCGATATTTACTTAAATTATAAAAACCTTACCCGGTTTATAACGACTTAAAAACTAAATAAATATTATAAAACCTGGATAATTTTCTCGTCGAAATATAATTTCCAAATCCATTATATTAAAAAGAAAAAAAATATCCAAGCAAATATCCTAAGTTGCAAAAAAAATTACGATTTTAAGGTTCCGAAACGTCGAATATAAGTACTGTAATAAACTAAGGACGGTATCTTACAGTTATATAAAATACTGAAATAATTTACCTTAAAACTTTTAACGAAATTCCGAAATTCTTATAATAAAAAAAAACAAAAAAAAATGTAACAATTAAATAAACAACTTAAAAACCAGTTATTATACCGTAACAAAATTTACATCCTTCGAAATTAACAAAAGCAATTCGTTAAAAAATTCCACGAAGATTTATTATACGGATATCAAGATATTTTCAAAACTATTAAACGATTACAGGAAAAATACGATTTTCCAGAACTTCGACGAACTGTTAAATAAGTAATTAAAAATTGCAATACTTACAACAAGGCAAAAGCAGCCCGATATAAGCTTTATAAACTTTTACAACTTATAAATATTCCAGAAAAAATTTGGAACATTATTACTTGGGATTTTATTATCGGGTTACCTTTATTAAAAAACCCCGTTACTAAAATTTAATACGATAAAATATGGGTAATCGTTAACAAATTTATTAAATATAAGTACTTTTTACCTTTTAAAGGAAACGTAACGGCAAAACAATTAATTTACGCCTTTATCCGATATTACCTCGATAAATATAAAATATTAAAAAGAATCATCTTAAACAAAAATAAGCTTTTTACATCAAAATTTAATACCAACTTTTTTAAACAAATAAGCGCTAAGTTTAAATTTTCGACAGCATACTACCTATAAACAAATAAATAAACAAAACGTTTAAATCAAACGTTAAAGCAATATTTAAAAAGTTATATTAATTACTAATAAAATAATTAGGTTAAACTTTTTCTATTAACTTAAATAACTTATAATACTTTTATTAACGAAAATATAGATATTTTTCCCTATATAACAATATATAGTTACCAAACAAAAACTTAACGACCAAAACAGTTATTAAGCGAAATTCCAAAATTAACCGTAAAAGCTTTTCGAACAAAAACGATAATAATTAAAATCCAAACAATACAAATCCGCTTACAAAATAAATTACGATTCCTTTAATAAAAAATAACCCGATATTATAATAAAAAAAAAATTAAAAAACCAATTTTGTCGAAAAAAAACAAAATTTACTTATTACGTTAAAAATAAAACGCAATTTCGAATATTTCGCAAATTAAAACAAAAAAACCTAGTAACAAACTTAATTTTAAAAAATTTAATTTATTTAAAATCGATAAAATTATTTCCAAAACTAATAACCGATTATTATTACCTAAAACGATAAAAATATACCTTATTTTCCATATCTTTTTACTTAAACCAGCACTTAAAAACGTACCGTTAAAAACTAATTTAAAAGTCGAAAAAAATAACGATAAGTACGAAATTAAACGAATACTAAATTTTAAAGTAATTAAAAATAAGGTCCAATATTTAATTAAATAAAAAGATTACTTATACGAAAAAAATACTTAAAAACCCTTTAAGTATTTAACGAACGCGAAAAACTTAATTAAAACGTTTTACTGCCAAAATCTTAACCGACCGACTTTAATGCGGCCAAGATCGCAAGCGATAACGGCCCGGTATCCAGGTTTAACCCTAAGCCGCTTTAATCGAAAAAAATAAAGGTTTCCGCCGTAACGTTTATTTCTAAAACAAACTACGCTTATTTTGTTTCTATACGACGTTATTCCATTTTTTCCTTTTCCTTATTTAATTTTTTTTGTTTTTTTAATTCGTCTACGGAACGAAACCCGCGGCGAATTATTTCTATACTTCGACGTTATAAAAAATCTTGTTAACGGCTTAACCTGATTAACTTAGCCATAGTTTCTGTTTACAGTTGCTGCAGGTTTAACAGTACTTTTTCGGCGGCCCGTTTTTTACGATTAATCCGCGCCTTTTCGGACCGGATATTTTGTAACGATTCCAGAAAAATATTAATAATCTTATAAAGTACGTTAACTTTATAATAATATTAGTACTTTTTTCGCCCTTTAACTATTTTACATTTCAGCTTTAAATTTTCGTAACGTTTACAAAGCATAATTAAGTATCCAAAATTTAAAATAAAAAAAACCAAATCTTTTTAACTTTCGGTAAAAAATTTAACGCGTTTTCGTAATAAACCTAATATAATGTTAATTAGGAATTAATAATTTAAAGAAACGAAAAGCAAAAGAAACGTATTTATTTTATTTTTAAAAATAAAAATCTTAAAAAAAAGGGAATAATGTTACGGATTAAAATCTCCCGTTTGCTGCGGGAAACCAAAAAGGGGAATAACCTCGGGTCGGGTAAACTTCGGTACCAAAAACGGTCTTTACGGAACCTACAGAAATACCTTAAAAACACCTTAAAGATATTATAAAGATATTATAAAAACCAAACGGAAGTTATACTGGAAGGAAAAAATATATAAAATTTCCATGTTTCCTTATAAATAGCACTTACTTAGTTTTCGCTCCTTAGCTATTAATCTAAGTTTTTAATTAAAGGTAACGTTCTGCAATTAAAGGAAAAATCCGCAAATCTTTTTAACGAACATTTTACTGAATCATTTTTCGACCTATTATTACCTGCAAATCAAAAACCCCTTTCGGATACTGATCATACTTCCAGGTAGTTGTGTGACAAGTTCGTTACATTATTTTGCATGAAAGAAAAAAATATCGAAAAAGGAATAACGTTTCTTAATCCGATGCAGAAGTTAATATAAAACGTTTTAAGATATATTTTGGACTCTTCTAGCGTTAATCGGGTAGTATCCTATTTAATTATTGTTAGGCGGTATTATTTAGGTTAGCAGTAAAGGTATTAATTAGCAAGTTAGAGAAAGTGCGGTTAGACAATTAACGACGTAGCGACGATTAGGATAAGGTTATTCGGACGGATAGTAAAAGATAGAAGTTATCTATTTTTTAGGTCCGAAGGAAAAGGAAAATATACTTGAAATCATTATCGCGGATAGTTATTTACTTTATGCCTAAATATATTCCCGTTAAAGCAGCATTTTAGAACTTAAGTAATTTAAGGATTGGTAATACTGACTAGTTTAAGATAAGCTTTAGTAGGCTTTTTAAAGGCTTATCGAAGTTTTTTTTAAGATTGTTACTTAGGTTCAGATATAATACGGATTACTGCTAGTACCGAACTTTTTTAGCGTTATGAAAAATCAGAGATTTGCTTTAGGTATAACCGTCTAGTACCGATTAACAGAAAACCCTTTACGATAGTAAGCTTAGCGAGGTTAAATTCCAGAGTAGTAATAGTTCGATTGGATTTTTAAAGCCAGTTAAGGATACGATTACCTAAATACCCCTTAGAATCGTTATGAAAATACCGCAGGGACGAGAAATTATATTAGCCCAGAAGCCTTTAGAGTTATCTACGGGACTGGAAATACCTATACCGGACGTTATACTTTTTAGACTTACTGATTAGTTTCAATACGGTTTTCTTACAGATATTATAAACCAGCTTTCGTTTTTTATAGCTTTTCCGGATTTATCGGCCTTTCCGGACTTTTGTTTTTTTAGAAATTAGAGTTATCGATTAGCTTAAAGGAATTAATAAATTATTTACGAAGTACAAGCTTAAGGAATTTGAGATGATCGCCGAGTTACCTTACTAGACCGACAGTTCCTTTATAAAAGACCGGATTAAAGCCGTACTTAATAGAGCAACCTAATAGGACGAAACGTTTAAGCTTATTTTGAAAACCTTTAAGCTGTAAAATTTAAAGCAGATTCGGATCCCTAAGGATCAATTAAAGATTTTGATGAAACAAACTTAATACGGTATTTCTGATTACGTTTATAAGTATTGTTTGGAATATGCTGTTAAGGTAAAAAACATTTTGGAAAAATCCAAGGAAAAAGGTAAGATAATTATTAAAAACGAATATATTAAAAGCTTACTGGAAAGGTTATCCGTTAGCTATTTCGAAGGAATTTTTAACAATTCGTTTATGAAGCTAAAAGACCTGTACGTAATTAGCTACGATAATGCTTCGACATTAATTACAGATTGGGCTTTAAATAAAGGAGGATTTTTAAATATAAAGGACGTAGGCGATAACAAAGAGGTATCCGTTTTGATGTTGATTAAGAAGAGAAGAAGCGGTTTTACCCGATTTAATAGCTTAAGTAACAACGACTAAGGAGTTTTTAACCGTAATAGAAAAAGTCCAACCCAAGTAATTAGGTGTTAAAAGATTACGAATGCGTTATAGGACCTAAAGATCGTATAGGACCGACAGATTTAGAATTTAAAGGCTTTTAAAGATAAGATACGTAACAGAAAGGCAACTCGGATATTATAATATTAGGTTCCGCCAAGATAAAAGCTACTTTGGGTATATAATTATAGTGCTGACCTGTCGGTTAATGCAGTTAATTTCTAGCCGGATAGGTTTAATCGATTAAACCTTTACCGTGGACGAGGTGGATACCGAGGTTAAGAAGGTTACCGTAGTAGTTATTGAGGCCGAAATGGACGTTTTGGCAAATTTGATTAAGGTATTTGTTGGTTTTGCCAAAAACTAGAATATAATATGTAAAAGTACCGACTGTTCGTTAACATGGAAATTACAGGATTAATTTCATTCGCCGATAATGGGTATATTATTTTCTTAAGAACCTTTAAGAATAAAGCAACTTTGGGTATAATTTAGTTCCTTTAAGTCCTTAAAAGATAATTGATCGAGTAGTAAATTTTAATTTAGAAGAAAATTTTAGACTAGATCTATGGTTCGCCAGCTTTCCTTGCCCAGTTTAAGGAAAAGACGGGATACTTGGATCGGCGAGACGACATTTTCCGGGGTGTAAACAGCTAATTAATTAGCTCCGACCCGGATATTATTAGTTCAGTTAAACATTAGAAATATATTACGATCTTAAAGCTAACTCGACAAAAGTCTGATATTAATTAAAATAAGATGACCGAGATTAATATAACCTATTTCGTCGACCATAAAGGCAAACTGTTTTATAAAAAGATATCTTTACGCGAATGGCTCTGGAGTGACCCCGTTAAGAGCAAAGGTACCCGGTATTTGGAGGAAATCCGAGATTTAAAGATCGACGACTTTGATTAGCTAACGGTACTTATTAGTGTTATGATGGCCAAACGTTCCTGAAATAAAAAAGAGGAATTTAAAGGCGTAAAAAGGAATAAAACCGAATACGAGATTAATAACAACGAATTAATATACGAAGAATCTTCGTTTCATAATATGGAAATCCGCGTTTAAATAAATAATGACTTTTAAATAAATGTTAATACATTCCAGATAAACGATGTTACCTAAACGGATAACATCTTTACTTATGGAGGCTTGATCGATAAGTATGTAGTTAAATTCTGGAAAAAGAAGATCCGGGAGAATTTCAAAAGGAAGTTTAAGATTATTTGGTTCGAATTCCGAGTCGAACGTTATAATTACGTCGTACGTAAAACAACATAGATTGGTTATACAATAAATCCGCGTATTATTTTTGGGCTTTAATATTTAAAAGAGGATTCCGTTTGAGAGTATTATCGAGGCGCCCGTTTAGTTAGCTGGCCGATTAATTACTATTTCTTTGTTTGTTGTTAATGATTATTATATTGCGTAGTTATTGATATTTAGATTTAACTTTATAGCCAAATCGAAGATAATGTTTAATATGGACCCGGACGTAATGGAAGGAATTTTGGAGTTTGGCTCGTCAAAGATTATTATCCTCTTAATCCCTGCTGAAAGAGTTATGCGTAGTATCCGTATTGATAAGGAGCTTGAAAAAAGGCAGCCGGTAAAACAGTAAGCCGTTTTGCTGGCGAAAGCAGGCCTAGAAGCGAAAAGATAGATAAGTACGTTATAGGCCCTTATGTTTTTTCGATTAGTAATACCTATGCTAATTAAAACCCGGAAATATTTTAGGAAGCTATCGTTAATAAGCTGGAACCCGGGGACAAGGTCTTAGGCCAGTTTAATAATAAGAAATTTGCGTATGCTTTATATAAAATTTTGTAGGACGAAATATAACAAAAGATTAACAATAATCGGATTATCCAGGTTAATAAGATGTATAAACCTAAATGGAAAAAAGTAATCCCTGTCAACGATGTATCTTTTAATAGCTTAATACTTTTTAGAAACCCGAATTAAAAGGTTAAGGAATTTGTGAAGGTTTAGCAAGTTATTAATTAGGATGGAAAAAAGCCCGATAAGCTTGGTATATCCTTGGCTACTTTGTTCCCTATATTTACTATTATACTTCGTAGGACCCGATCTATAAAGGAACGCACCGACGAAGTTTTTAATTAATTGGAAAACAAGTTTACCCGTACAAAGAAGGCCTTTTTTAAGAAAATGCTTTTTCGTAAAAAGGCTGCCTTATCCTGGGATTGGAAAAAGTGTAGTAAAATCAAATCGTATATCGAACTAGATTATAAAATTTAAATGATCTCTTACAAGATATAACAAGTTAAGAGCACATCAGTGTCGGCGAGCATTAAGGACAAGCTGATCGAAATATTGCAAATGCGTATCCAGTAAGGTATCCTCACACAATTCTATAATACATACAGAAGTGTTTGGTCTTTAATCGAAAAAATGGATAATAATTTCCGCATAGATAATTTAACGACCAAATTAAATGTTGTTATCTTGCAAGATGTTTTTATACTGGATAACTGTAACGAATTCTCCGCGGATTTTGCTATATACTTCTTAGTAATCTTAGTGGATAATTTTAGGTTATAATTCAGTTATTTTAGTTTTAATTAGCAAATATATTACTATTTTCGCAATATCGTTAAGATTTTGAATGTATATTATTATATCTTAAAAATTTACCAACTTTAGAGGTTATTTTTGCCGCTTAATTAAAAGGATTTTAAATAATTTAATGGCCGATATAACCCGGTATTGTCGGTAACATTAAGGTTAAAAGCCCGAAGATAAGAAATAATAACGAGAAGACTTTTCCAGGAATTTTGGGATTTTGTTTATAACTATATTATTAATATAAATAAAACCTTCTTAACTACAATCTTCTTAATATAACAATTAATATAAAAAAGCTTTAATAATATTAAGAAACAACCGTTATAATCGGATTTATTTAGGGAACGAATAGGCGGTGACCAGATACAGCTAAGGTAAAAAAAGCCCTAAAAATTTAATGATGCCGGGATGTTTTGGAAGTTAAAGCTTTCCTAAGTATTATCATTTATTATCGAATATTTATTACGTACTTCGCTATCAAAATAAAGTCTTTTATACGCTTGTTTCAAAAGAATAAGCGTTTAATTAAAGTTCTGATTAAGATCGAACAATTAAAAGGGTTAAAAAAGTAATTATTATTATTCTGATTTTAATTATCTTAAATTATAACCTTAATTCCAGAAAAAGTATTGTAAGGATAAATACGAATAAAAAGGTTTTAGAAGTATTTGGATTAATTAATTAATAAAATAAAACATTCCGAGCGTTTTAAAATTAATACCTGGAAAGGTATTAAGCTAAATTATGACGTTAGCAAATTAAAATATTAAACTATTTTTAAGATCTTAAGGAAATTCCGGAATTATATTTATAAAGTCCGATTCGTATTAGAAATTAAAGTTAAGGTAACGTCCTATACCACCGAGCGCAACACACCACCGAGCGCAACGCTTCTTGGCACCTCGTAACAATCAATCCAAATAACTCAACCATAACACGTTAAATCAATTAAAGTCAATCGAATGCTTCTTTGCTAACTATGTCTATAGCTTTGCGACGAGTGCATGCATTATATTAAGGCTTGTTGCGAACGCTATATTGCCATTCCTTCCTGCCAACCGGCTTACCACAATCACCTTCAGCAGCTATCAACAGCATGTATTTGGTACCACCTCCTTTGTCGGCCAAAAGAACTTGTTTATCTTCTATAGCAAGTATTCCTTTTTCCGAGAAATGTTTGTTTTAACTATTTAGTTACGTAGTATCGAGTTGTTGCTGCAAAATCAAAACCGATACGTCCTGTTACGCGTTCCACGATACGCCCTAACACGCCCTGGCGCGCCCCATAACACCTTAACACGCTCCGCAATCCGTCCCGCAACGCGCTTTCAAATCCGCCCTCTAATACGTTCCCCGACGTATATACCCCTAACGTCTTACATCCGGATGGGAGGGCTTGCATATTTGAATTAGATATTCGATGGATAATAGGTTTCCTGTCGGTTGGCTTCTATTAATACGGAATGGGGGTAATAGTAGCTTAAACGCGCCAGGGGCTAATCGGTCGCGGGCAGGTTGGGAGGAAGGAATGGCAATATAGCGTCCGCAACAAGCCTTGATATAATGCATGCACTCGTCGAGAAGCTATAGACATAGTTAGCAAAGAAGCATTCGATTGACTTTAATTGATTTAACGTGTTATGGTTGAGTTATTTAGATTGATTGTTACGAGGTGCCAAGAAGCGTTGCGCTCGGTGGTGTGGGACGTTACTGGTAACTTAACTTAATAACTTTTTAAGCTTTTTACTTAAAATTATAGTTACTCGTTAAATCGCCTATATAAACATGTTCGATTTCGAAATTAAATATATTTCCGGCAAGAAGAATATAAGTGTAGACGGCCTATTTAAGAAATTACCTAAAATCTTTAACGCGTTAAACGATTAATGGAAAGAAAAAGTCGATAACTTTATTAATATTTAGCTTAATATCATTCGGCTTAACCTTATTTTAACTAGCATAGCTTTTATATTTATTAATACGGATCGGCGACAAGGACCTTTTTTAGGAATTAATTTAAAAAATTACAAAAGTACGTTAGATTTCTAACGATACTGGATCTTCCTAATCGATTTCGCAATACTTTAAGAAAGAAAAATGCTTTTAAATCCAAGACGTGAAATTACTTTATTTAAAACGGTATTTTTTGGCGTAAAGTAAACAAGAAATATTTGAGCCGCCGAATAGTTAATACCGAATAAAAGCGACTTGCGGTAATTAAATAATGTTATAAAAATTATGGTTCTAAAGCGCGAAATTTGACTTATCGTCGTATAGCAGCTTTATATTATTAACGTAGCATATTTACCTATGTTCGAAAGGTAATACTTGCGGATACCAAATGCTAGAAAACAGCCGATCGACGCTTTAAAAAGGGTTACCGATTTTCGCAACCGATTAAGTAACGACTAGCTGGGTAACCGACGTTCAATTTATACCTAATAACGATAATTGCAAAGTTGGGGTCGAAACTAGATGCGAATTATTTAATTATCTCATAACTAAAACTTTACGATTAGTTATGTTAACAACGATTAAAAAGTTCTTAAACGAATGCGTCTTTTATCGATATAACATCCCGATCAAAATTAAGATTAACGGAAATTTAAGGAATAAGAGCGAAGTTATTAAAGCCTGCAACGTATTAAAGATAAAAAAAAAAGGTTGGTACTGCATATGCAGCCTAGTGACAAGGCCTAGTTAAAAAGGATACGTTCCGATCGCTAAAGCTTTAAGAAAAGCGACAAATAAGATTAGCAAAAAAAGGGTTAAATTTTGTCTAAGGTGGTCTTCGCCGAGAATACCATTATAAAAAGTTATAGCCTTAGCCCCTATAAACTGCTATACGGACCGAAAGCGCTTTTACCGATCGAAACAGTCCTGTCGACATGGAAAATTATAACTTGGAACCCGAATATTCCTAATAAAAATCTAATTGCGCAAAGAATTCGGCTTCTAAAAAGAAAAGCTAAAGACGTAACCAAGGCTACTAAGGTAATCGCTGATTAACGTTATAAAGCTGCCAAACTAGTAAACGGAAAGCACAAAAACAAGATAAAAAATAAACTTTTAAAAATAGACGACATCGTATTGTTATATAATACTCCACGATATATAAATATATTTAGGGACATAAAGTTAAAATACTGTTAAATTAGCCCATATCTAATTCATAAAATCATTAATTTAGGTATCTATTGTTTAAAGGAAATTAATAGAACGAAATTGCAAAATACTTTTCTTACTAATATATTAAAAGAATTTACAACAGATAAAAAAAGGTATTAAAAGCCGATTAACTTCCAAGAAAACGACTAAGCGAAACTACTCGCTAAGTAGCCGGACGATACAATATCGGATATTTCGGATGTTGCAAATATCGAACCACTTAAAAACTGGCAACTCAAAGCTTTAAAACCTATAAGAACAAATATTAAAGTACAAATACCTAATAGCCGACTTAAAGGCTATACAGTTGTAAACGACAGCGATATTATAAAAACGATTCCATTAAAAAAACGGAAAAGATTAACGAAATTAATTACGAAAAACTAAAGTATAGTAATTCTCTTAAGCTCGCTTAAATTCTCTTAAATTCCCCTATTATGTCACGGTAGGGCTCAAGTTAGGTGTAACCAGTCTATTCCTATGGGGTAGAGTCAGGACAGAACAGACTCTTGTCCCGCTATAAGGATAGATAGGGGCCTAGGGCCCTTATATGGAATGAAGGCCGTGAGCGGTTCAAGCAAGGAGGGTGGGTTACGTAAGGTGTGCCAGCCCCAGGCTGCTAGGCCTGCTGTGATAATTATCTCCCCTCTTCTTTGTAATGCCGGCCCGGCATTATATGTGTATGTAATAGGTGGAGATGATATTGTTAAATGATATGTCTTTGTTGTTGTAATCTGGGCCATCTGGGGTTTGTTGTGCTTATAATTGTGCACGATACTCCCAGGTAACTGCCTTGTTTCGCGTCTGTTCCTACTTATAATCAATTTAGTTCCGTGTATATATATATAAACATTACCTAATTTTCCCAACCTTCCAACTTTTCTTTCTTCCTTTTGCAAACCTAATATTATTTCCTTTTGCATTCGTTAACGTACCTTATATTCGCTTACTTTTCGGATCTTAATTATATATTTTTTATTCTTGTTCTTTCGTTTTTGAATTAATTATTATGCCTTTTCGAAACCAAAGCAAGAAGATACGTAACCGCCCTTATGGTTGGCGTCTTTATGGCGCAATTTTTATCTCCGTTACTTACGTATATCGCCCTTATTTTGGTAAGGCCGAAAATACCTTCCGCTTTTACCGAAGTTTCTCTTTTAAGATTTTTTTATATATTTAGATCCCCGGATTCCCTTGCTTATATTGGCTGCTTTGGTGGTTATCATATATGCGAACCTATAAATTAATTCGTCTCTTATTCGCGTTATTTTTATTAATATATCGGTTATTTCTAGAAATGCTTTACCGTTATAATTTTCGATGTAATCCGCTTTTAAAAATTTATTAAGTAATCGATTAAGATGTTCGACCAGTAGGGCGAGGACGACGATGGCAATTTTATTTAGGGTATAAATTTTGACCAACGTATTCTTTTCGTTGCTACCTAATAGCGCCTTGTTCAGGCCTTTTTCCGAATGCTTTTTACCTACCTGGCAAAGTTTGGTCTAACTGGTAAGGTCGGTATTACTGCGGTAAATCTCCCCATCTTCCTTATCGTTCTGGACGTAATTTATTAATATTTTATCGGTTTTAAATAATGTATCGTAAGTACTAATCAATGATTGCTGGTTGCCGTACCTTATTTTCTTTTCGTTATGCAGCTTCCGCGTTTCTGGCTATAAATACTTCCGATATTTCAGCGATTTTGTTCCGTAATTAACAGAATTAACTTATTACTAAAAAGAAGGCTTACCGTCGCTAGACGCTTCCGCGTTTACTACCTAACGACCGCGGTTTTGGTACTTAGCTTACGGCCTATATAACCTTTATACAAAAAATAAAAGAAACTTTCCGCCGTAACGATAATACCTTTAACTTCGGTTCGAAAAACTTAGATAATAATAACTAAGATAAAGAGTTAGTTCGTTTCGCTATAAATATACGAAACTTCCTAGCTTAATTCGGCAAAATTTTAAAATAGTGTCGAGTTTCTTAAAGAATTAACTTCGATTTTTAATATTATATTTAAAAATATGTAATTCGTAACGTCCCACACAAGCGAGCTGGCCACATAAGCGAGCTGGCCAAATTTCGCAACTTTCCAACCATCTAACTTTCATCACTTATTGTTCAACGTTAACAACATAAAATGTTTTACAAAAAAAGCCAGAATAAACTTAGCCGTTCGGGCTAAAAAGATGAATCCAAATTTAAGTTATAACAAGCTTAATTCTGTATATAAGTTCCTGCATCTACTTTAAAAACGCGATATTACGGCGTACCCGTTCGAGGCGATATTTTTCCCAATTCGCGAAAATTGACGCCGACCGAAAAGAAATCCATTATTAAAAGGGTCCTTAACCTAAATACGCGAACGTTTTTTGTCCGACTTTAGTACGTTAAAAATATGGCTAATATACTGCTGGCCTAGCGCGTTGTAAAACGGGTTGGAATTAATTGGGCGTCGAACTTTGTTAAACGGCAAAAAAAAACTTTAGACGCGTTTAAATCGAAAGATCGATTATTAACGGGTTTTATGCGGAAATCTAAAAACGTTTCGCAAATGGTTCGAGTTTGTTCGGATTATAATCGCGAAATACGGCATCGTAGAAAAGGATATTTACAACTTCGACGAGACTGAATTCTTAATAAGGCTTTTTATGGCAACGGGTATAATAATTACTAATGCTGAAAAACGAAAAAGACCTAAATAAACGTAATAAGGCAATAAAGAATAGGTTATAGTTATCTAAGCTGTTAATTCCGAAGGTTAAGTTTTGCTGCTATTTATTATTATAGCGGGGAAAAATTATCTTGGGTCTTGGGACTGCGATAACTTACCGCCAGTAGCTAATTAGAAGGCCGTATTAAGTAATAATGGCTGGATAACAAATAAATTAGGTTTCGAATAGATTTAGCATTTTAACAAATATATTCGGACGCGTACGAAAGGTTCGAAACGTTTCCTTATCCTTAACGGCTATTAAAGTTATTATTCGATGGAATTCGAAGAATATTGCGCCAATAACAACATTATTACGCTTTATATAGCCGCGTATTCTTCGTATCGGCTTTAACCTTTTAACGTATCTTATTTTTCTGATTTGAAACGCGCTTATTCGCAGTATATCGAAAACTTAATACGACGCTATCATACTTATATTGCCCAGGAAGATTTTTTCGCCGGCTTCTACGCCGCGTTCCAAGCTTCTATAACGTTTAATAACATTAAATCTGGATGCGCGAAAGTTGGTTTTGTTTTATTCGATCCTAATAACGTTCTTTCCGAATTGGAGGTTCCTTTAATTATGCCTACGCCGACCGTTTCCCCGTTAACCTCCACCGGTTTTATTTTACCCCTTTCGAAAACCCTTAAAAATATCCGTAAAATAATAAGTCAAGGATAATACTTGCAAAAAAGGATTAGAAATTATTAAGATAGCTCGCTAACAAAATTGCTTAAATTGGCTAATTTTATGATAAAAGGATATATGTTGTTATTATATGAAACTGCTTTTTTTTGGGAAAAAATGGTTTAATTGCGCGAAACAAACCATACTTTAAACAAACGTCGTAAGACTAAAAACAAACGTTTTCAAAAAGGAGGAATACTTACTATACAAAAGGGATAAGCTTTTCTGGCCCAAAAAGAAGGGGGTGGTGAAAAAAATGCAGCTAATAACAGCTGGAGGGGGTCGTCGCAAAAGGGTTAAGACCAAGGAACGGAAGTGTAGCGTCTGCGGCAAGCCTAGACATAATGCGCGTACTTATATAAAAGTTGTAGATACGTCTAGCGAAAAAGAATCCGATTGATTTGAATCAATGCGATATGTTGTTATTAAGTTATTTAAATTTGTTGTTGCAAGGTGCCAAAAAACGGCTCGCAAGATTTTGTGGCTCGTGAGCTTGTGTGGGACGTTACCTTAAAAGATAAAAACGTAATATTAAATACAATAACTATTAAAGCAGTAAAGTTACGCGTTTTCCTTGAAAAACTTAGCCTTATACCCTAGGACTTTATCACCGTTTTCGAAATAATCACGGTACGAAAAAAAAGAGCTGAAAAAAATGCTATATCACAGAAAAAAGGTAATTTTACGTAATAAAAAAAATAATTCCGTTAAATTCCCTTTATACGGAAGCAAAATAGTTCCTTATTAAAACTGAAACCGCGGCATTTCTTTTAAAACTACCCGAAAATATCCGCCTACTTATTAGTTTTAAGGCTTTAACGTCTTATGAATTCCTCTATAATTCGGTACCGAATAAGGGCCCGGCAACCCGGTTAATCGACTATAATATTTAGCTTATAAATAACAGGCGTCCTTTACTTACTGGAAAAAAACCCTTATCATTTAACCTTTTGTAAAGAAACACCTAAAAAGTAATAACATTAATTATTTACTAATATTACTTATAATAAACGAATTACTTATTTAAAATTATATAACCTTTACAGCAGTAAGTTAATACAATATAGCCGCTTTTCTATATTAACGGTTAACCCGTTCCGGAATGCTTAAAAAAATAAATCCCGTAGCCCGCTGTAATTACAACGGAACACTAATATAAAGAAAACGGTTACATAATATAGTAATTTAACGTACGCTTTATCTATTAATTCGGAACTTAAAGTTTAATTCCTTATTATAACAATATTTCTTTTTTAATTTCCTTATATATTTCATTAATTTTAAATACTTTCCTTACAAAATTATATACAGAAGTTAAAGTTTAACGCTTAAATATATTAAATAAATAGCTTTTTTTATATTTTAAAATACAATATAACGCAAAAAACAAATGTAAATATATAATATATTATTATGTATCTAATTAATTAAACTGTATAATATTAACTTTAATACGTCCGTACTAAAGCTATATGTACATTACCTCTAAATAATATTTTAAATACGTAATAAGAATTATTTTAAATTTTTTAATAACGTCCCACACCACCGAACGGACCAAACCACCGAGCGGTCCAAAATTGAAGACCTCGCTACAACAAATCCAAATAACTTAACCACAACACATCGGATTGATTCCAATCAATTAAATACTGCTTTGCTAACTATATCTCCAGCTCCTTAACAAGTGCACGCATTATATCAAGCTTTGTTACGGACGCCATATTACCATTCCTTCTTTTTAGCTTATATACGACCGACCACCTTTAGCAGCTGTTAACAGTAATTCCTTGCTCCAACTATTCTTTTAACTAAAAGACCTTATTTATCCTATATAGCAAGTATTCCTCTTTTTAGGAAACGTCTGTTTTAATCGTGTAATAGCGTAAATTTCGAGTTATTGCAAAATCAAATCCGACACGCCCTGCTATACGCCTCGCAAGACGCCCCGCGAAACGCCCCGCAAGACGCCCCGTACGGACCCCCCATGCCTCTTAACGCGCCCTTAACGCGCTTTCCAACACATTTTATAACACGCTTTCCGATATATATCTTTAACGTACTAAAGCCGGACAAAAAATGCTCCCGTATTTGGGTTAAGAACTCGGTTAATAATCGTTTTTTCGTCGGTCGGCTTTAGTTCTGGCAAACTGGGGGTAATATTAACTTGGACGCGTTACGGGGTGGTCGGTCGTAAGCGGATTAGAAAAAAGAAATGGCAACATGATATCCGCAACAACTTTTAATATAATACGTGCACTTGTTAAAAAGCTGGAGATATAGTTAATAAAGCAATATTTAATTGATTGGAATTAATTCGATATGTTATGGTTAAGTTATTTGGATTTGTTGTAGCGAGGTCCTCAATTTTGGGCCGCTCGGTGGTTTGGTCCGTTCGGTAGTGTAGTACGTTATAAATTAATAATATATATATTACTGTATTAATAACAGTTAAATAAATTACGCGCAGCTTTACATTTATATATAACGTACCACACCACCGAACGGGACACACCAACGAACGGGACACACCACCGAACGGGACACACCACCGAACAGGACACTTTTTGGCACCCTTCAACAACATACTTAAATTACTCAACCACAACACATCAAATTGCTTCAAATCAATCGAATACTTCTTTGCTAACTGTCTTTACAGCTTCTGGACAAGTGCACTCATTATATCAAGGCTTGTTACGGACGCCATATTGCTATTCCTTCCTGCCAACCCGCCCGCAACCAACCAACTTCAGCAGCTGTTAACAGCAATTCTTTGCCATAACCTTTCTGCTGGCTAAAAGAACTTGTTCATCATATATAGGAAGTATTTATCTTTCTCGGAAACGTTTGTTTTAATCGTATAATTGCGTAGGTTTCGAGTTATTGCAAAATCAAGTCCGACACGTCCTGCCATACGCCCCGCCACACGCCCCGCGCGGACCCCCCAACACGCCCTCCAACGCGCTTCCAACGCGTTTTATAATATGTTCTCCGCCGAATATCTTCAACGAATCAAAGCCGGATAAGATATGCTCGCGTATTTGGGTTAAGGATTCGGTCGAAAATAGTTATCTAGTCGGTCGGCTTTGGGTCGTACGAAAAAGGGATAATATTAACTTGGACGCGTTGGATGTAGTCGGTCGCAGGCGGGTTAGAAGGAATAAATGGCAACATGGAGTCCGCAACAAGCCTAAATATTATACGTGTACTTGGAGAGAAGCTGTAGTTCTAGTTAGCAAAGAAGTATTCGATTGATTTGGGTTGATTAGATGTGTTGTAGTTGAGTAACTGGAGTGTATTGTTATAGAGTGCTAAAAAGTGTCCCGTTCGGTGGCGTGTTCCGTTCGGTGGTGTGGTACGTTATAATAATTATCTATTATTATTTTGTTACAAATAACGTTATACACAAGCACCCTGGATGGTTTTTGGCACCTTACAACAACATACCTAAACAACTTAACTACATTGTATCAAATTGATTTCAATCAATCGTATTATCTTGCGCCGACTGTATCTACAGCTTTTGGACAAATATACGCATTATATCAAAGCTTGTTGCAAACGCTACGTTACCATTCCTTCTTTATAAGCCGACCACGACCAACCAATCTTAACAACTAGTAATAACAATTCTTTGCCACGATTTTTTTGTTGGTTAAAAGAATTTGTTTATCCTATAACGTCCTACACAAGCTCACTGGCCACATAAGCTCACCGGCCACTTTTTGGCACCTTCCAACAATCAACCCAAATAACTCAACCACAACCCATCAAATCAAGCCCAATCAATCGAATACTTCTTTCCTAACTGTATCTACAGCCTCCCAACAAGTGCACGCATTATATCAAGGCTTGTTACGGACGGCATGTTGCCATTTCTTCCTCCTAACCCGCCCGCAACCGATTAACCTGCAACGCATCTAAGCCAGTATTACCCCCAATTTGTACGACCCAAAGCCGACCGATTAAATAACTATTCTCGACCGAATCCTTAACCTATATACGCGAGCATTTCTTGTCCGGCTTTGATACGTTGGATATATACGTCGGGAAACGTGTTAAAAGACGTGTTGGAATGCGCGTTGCGGGGCGTTTCGCAGGGCCTGTTAGTGTGTGGCGGGGCGTGTGCCAGGGCGCGTGGCAGGGCGCGTGGCAGGGGGTGTGGCAGGGCGTATGGCAGGGCGTGTCGGACTTGATTTCGCAATAACTCGATCCTTACGTCAGTGAATGATTAAAACAAACGTTTCCCAGAAAGATGAATACTTGCTATATAAGATAAACAAGTTCTTTTAGCCAGCAAAAAGGTTGTGGCAAAGAATTGCTGCTAACAGCTGCTGAAGTTAATCGGTGGCGGTCGGCTTAGGTAGAAGGAATGGCAACCTGGCGTCCGCAACAGGCCTTGATATAATGTGCATACGTGGAAAGAAGCTGTAGATATAGTTAGCAAAGAAGTATTCGATTAATTGGGCTTGATCTGATGTGTTGTGGTTGAGTTATTTCGGTTGATTGTTGGAAGGTGCCAAAAAGTAGCCGGTGAGCTTGTGTGGCCGGTGAGCTTGTGTGGGACGTTATAGCAAACATTCCTCTTTTTAAGAAACGTTTGTTTTAATTATTTAATTACGTACATATCAGGTTATTGCAAAATTAAACCCGATACGCCTTATTATACCCCCTATAAAACGTTCCGCAACGCCCCGTAACGTCTCTTTAAAACGCCTTTTAATACGTTTTATAACGTATTTCCCGACGTATTTTATAGCGTATATCTTTAACGATCGAAACCGGACAGGATATATTAGCGTATATAGGTTAGGGATTAGCTTAATAATCGTTTTTTTGTTAGTCGGCTTTAATTTTAACTAATTAAAGGTAATACTAGCTTAAACGTATTAAAGAATAATCGATTACGAGCGGGTTAATAAAAGAAAAAGTAATATAACGACCGTAATAAGCCTTTATATAATATATACACTTCGGGAAAAGTTGTAAATACAGTTAATACGGAAGCATTCGCTTAATTAAAATCGATTTAAAATATTGTGGTTAAATAATTTGAATGTGTTGTTGCGAGGTACCAAAAACTATCCAGGGTACTTGTACATCCAGAGTGCTTGTATATGACGTTATACGTCATTTTGAATAAACATTTTTAATTGTTATTAATATTATTTTATTCTTAAATTTCTGATTTTCATTTATTATATAATAATTATTTATATTATTTCTTTTTACTATATATAACTTATTAATCATGTTTGAGAGTTTTAATATTTTAATATAATTAAGTTTGCTATTCGGAAATTAAATAAATTCGATTTATATGAAGACTTTATTTTTAATAAAACGAAAATAATTTCAGGATTTTTCTTCGGAAAATATAATTTCCTTAAAAACTTCGCCAATAATTTTTGTAACAATTGATGAATAAATAAAGCTAATACTAGAATAATATTCAAAGTTTAATAAAATTCTTAATTAAAGGTTTATACGGTGTAATAATTATAGGCTTAATTAATTATTCAATTTTATTAACGTTTTATATAAGTATTTTAAACATATAAATATTGCAAATAGCTTTTAACATTTCGCAATAATAAATTTAAATAATTTAATAATAATAGAACGTCATATACAAGCACTCTGGATGCATAAGCACTCTAGATCGTTTTTGGCACCTCGCAACAATATACCTAAGTTATACAACCATAACATTTTAATCGATTTTAATTAATCGAATGCTTTTTTGTTAACTATATTTATAACTTTTTCCTAAGTATATATGTCATATTAAAGCTTATTACGGTCGTTATATTATTATTCCGTTTTATTAACTCGACCGCGACCGATTAACTTTTAACGCATCCAAGCCAGTATTACCTTTAATTGGTTAAAGTTAAAGCCGACCGAGAAGAAAACGATTATTAAGCTAATCCTTAACCTATATACGCGCATATATCCTGTCCGGCTTCGATCGTTAAAGATATACGTTATAAAATAAGTCGGGAAATACGTTATAAAACGTATTAAAGGGCGCTTTAAAAGGGCGTTACAAGGCGTTACGGGACGTTTTATATAGCGTATAACAGGGCGTCTCGGGCTTAATCTCGCAATAACCTAATATTTACGTAATTAAAATTAAAATAAACGTTTTTTAAAAAGAGGAATATTTGCTATATAAGATAAATAAGTTCTTTAAATTAACAAAAAGGTCGTAACAAAGAATTATTACTAATGGCTGTTAAGGTTGGTCGGTCGCGGTCGGCTTATAAAGAAGGAATAGTAACGTGGCATTTATAACAAGCTTTGATATAATGCGTATATTTGTCCAGAAGCTATAGATACGGTTGGCGAAAGATAATACGATTAATTGGAACCAATTTGATGTGTTATAGTGAAATGGTGCAGGGTGCCGAGCCAGGGGGCATGGCTTGGCTGATCAGTTAGTCAGCTCCACATGTGTATTTCTAGGAGCTCTTTCCGCCGGGCGCAACCCCGAAACCTGATCATCATCCATCGTTCATCAGACATATACATACTCATCTTTATTCTAGAGTCTGGTTCAACACGGACCCAAATACAGTATTTTCGTTTTGCCTTTATTACTGCTGCACTCGGCTATTCTATCGTGACCCGCCCATCAAAAATGCTCTAATCGGAACTAAGTCTCCCCGTCTCAATTCAAGTACCTGCCAAGGAAAGGATACTGGCTCTTGTTAGCTGCCGACGGACCTTAATCTTCGATTAACAAGTTGGAGGAACGGAAAGGACGAAGTTCTGATTAAATATATTTAAATTCGAATACGATTACGATAATAGCTACGGATACGATAACTTAAACGGCATGCAATTAACGACCGCAATTATAATAAAAACGCGATCTTTTGTACCATTAATAAAAGGAAGCTATTAAATTAAGGCCTTATTATAAGAATAACTTTATTCGGACAACGGTAAAGGAATACGAATACGCAAAAGCAACTAGGTTTAAAGCATAAATTAATTACTTAAATTCTGGACCTATTGTGTAATATAGGATACCATACGTATTAATAGAAAGATTACGTAATAAAATAAAATATGAAATTTGATTAATAAGGGTTGAAAAAGCCAAAACTGCGTCGCTGGCAACGTATGTATTAGGATTTGGACTGATTAAAATAAATGCAGCGACGATAAGATTGACGATATGGACAAAACAGCGAATACGTGCAAAAAAAGGAATAAGCTTATAAAGTTACTTATTTTGCATGCGAAAGAAAAGTATCGAAAAAGGAATAACGTTTTTTAATATAATATAAAAATCAAAAGAAAAACGATACAAGATATATTTTGGACCTTTTTAGCGCTGATCGGACAGCATCTTATCTAGTTATTATTAGGCGGTATTATTTAGGATTTACTTTTTTGTTAAGCTTAAATGTTATAACGTTTAGGTTTGCAGTAAAGGTATTAATTAGCAAATTGGAAAAAGTGCGATTAGATAACTAGCAACGTAACGATAATCAGGATAAAGTTATTCGAACGGATAAAAAAAAAAGTTATTTTCTTTTTAGGTCCGAAAGAAAAGGAAAGTGTATTTAAGATAATTATTACGGATAGTTATTTACCTTAGGCTTAGATATATTTTATTTAAAGCAGCATTTTACAACTTAAGTAATTTAAGAATTAATAATATTCATTAATTTAAGATAAGTTTTAGAAAGTTTTTTATAAGTTTATCGAAGCTTTTTAATATTGCTATTTAAGTTTATTTATAATACGGATTACTGTTAATACCGAATTTTTTTAGCTTTACGAAAAATTAAAGTTTTGCTTTTAATACGACCGCCTAGTACCGATTAATAAAGAACCTTTATAACAGTAAGCTTAGCAAAACTAAACCTTAAAATACTAACAGTCCGATTAAATTCTTAAAGTTAGCTAAGGATACGATTACTTAAGTAAACCTTAGAATCGTTATTAATATATCGTAAGAACGAAAAATTATATTAGCCTAAAATATAAAATTATTTATAGGATTAAAAATACTTATACCGGACGTTATACCTTTTAAATTTATTAATTAGTTTAATTACGATTTCCCTGTTGATATTATGGATAAGCTTTCGTTTTTTATAGTTTTTTCGGATTTATCTGCCTTTTCGGACTTTCGTTTTTTAAAAATTAAAGCTACCGATTGGCTTAAAGAAGTTAATAAACTATTTACGAAGTATAAGCTTAAGGAATTTAAGATAATTACCGAGTTACCTTGCTAAATTAACAACTTTTTTACAAAAGACCGAGTTAAAGTTGTATTCGATAATATAATCCAATAAAACGAAGCGCTTAAGCGTATTTTGAAAACCTTTAAGCTGTAAAACCCGAAGCAAATTCGGATTGTTAAGGATCGATTAAGGACTTTGATGAAATAAGTTTAATGCGGTATTCCTGATTATATTTATAAGTATTGTTTGGAATATGCTGCTAGGATAAAAAATATCCTAGAAAAAGCTATATAAAAAGGTAAAATAATTACTAAGGACAAGTATATAAAGAGCTTATTAAAAGGGTTATCCGTTAACTGTTTCGAAAAGATTTTTAATAATTCGTTTATAAAGTTAGAGGATTTATATATAATTAATTACGATAATGCTTTGATATCAACTAAAAATTAAGCCTTAAATAAGGTAGGATTTTTTAGATATAATGAACGTAGGCGATAATAAGGAAATATCCGTTTCCATATTAATTTAAAAAAAGAAAAACAGTTTTATCCGATTTAATAGCCTAAATAATAACGAGTAAGAAGCTTATAGCCGCGACTAAAACTATTTAACCGTACTGATTAGGTGTTAAAAATTACAAATACACTGTAAGACGTAAAGATCGTATAAGCCCGATAGATTTAGAATTTAAAGACTTTTAAAGAAAAGATATATAACCGAAAGGCAGCCCGGATATTATAATTTTACGTTCCGTTAGGATAGGAGGTACTTTGGGCATATAATTATGGTATTGACCTAACGATTAATGCAGTTAATTTCCAGCCGGATAATTATATTCGATTAACCTTTTACCGTAGACAAAGTGGATACTGAAATCGAGAAGGTTACCGTAAAGGTTATTAAAGTTAAGGTGGACGCTTTAATAATTTTGATTAAGATATTTGTTAATTTTGCTTAAAGTTAGGATATATTATGTAAAAGTGCCGTTTATTTGCTAATATGAAAAATATAGGATTGGTTTTACTTACCGACGATAAATATATTATTTTCTTTGGATTCCCGGAAAATAAAGTAATGTTAAGTATGATTTAGTTCTTTTAGGTTTCGAAAAGTTACGTAATCGAATAGTAAATTTTAATTTGGAAAAAGATTTTAAAATAGATCTATGGTTCGCCAGCATTCCCTGCCCGATTTAAAGAGAAAATGCGGTATTTTGATCGGCGAAACGACATTTTTCGAGGCGTAAATAGTTTATTAATTAATTCCGACTTAGATATTAATAATTTAGTTGAACTTTAAAAATATATTACGATTTTGAAACCGAATCGATAAAAGTCCGATATTGATTAGAATAAGGTAACCGAGATTAATATAATTTATTTCGTCGATTATAACGGAAAACCATTTTATAAAGAGGTACCGTTGCGTAAATGGTTATAGAGTAACCTTATCGAAAGTAAAGGTATTCGGTATTTGGAGGAAATTAAAGTTTTGAAAATCGACGACTTTGATTAGCCGATTATGCTTATTAGCGTTATAATGGTTAAGCGTTTTAAAGATAAAGAAAAGGAATTTAAAGGCGTAAAAAGGAATAAAACCAAGTACGAAATTAATAATAACGAACTTACATACGAAGGATTATTATTTTATAATATGAAAGTCGGCGCTTAAATAAATAATACTTTTTAAATAAATGTTAGGATTTTTTAGGCAAACGATATTACCTAAACGGATAATACCTTTACTTATAAAGGTTTGATCGATAAGTATATAGTTAAATTCTGGAAAAAAAAGATCCGGAAAAATTTTAAAAGGAAGTTTGAAATTACTTGGTCCGAATTAATCGAGATTTACCCAGATTTTAAAGGTACTTAATCGTAAAAATAAAGAAACGATTAAGATAATTAAAGCCGAAGTGCAAGGATTAAAAGTTTTAGAAGTAAGAAAACCCGTTAAGATTTTTATTATAAATATCGGTTATAAAGTAAAAAGATAAAAGGAAGTTAAAATTTTGTCGATTTAGTAATGTAATTTAGCTGAATATATTACCTTTTTGTTTAAATTGGTAGTTAAAGTTGGTTACGGAAGTGGCGAGGATTTAATTAGTGGAATTATTAATACTGGAACCGAATCGAACGTTATAGTTACGTTATACGTTAAGCGATATAAATTGGTTATGCGATAAACCCGGGTATTATTTTTGGGCTTTAATTTTTAAAAAAGGATTTTATTCGAAAGTATAGTCGAAATTTCCGTTTGGTTAGCTGGCCGATTAATTATTATTTTTTTATTTGTCGTTAATAATTATTACGCTACGTAATTATTAATTTTGGAACTTAACTTTATGGCCAAACTTAAAATAACGCTTAATATGGACCCGGACGTAATGGAAAAAATTTTAAAGTTTGGCCCGTCGAAGATTATTATCCCTTTAATTTTTGCAAGATGTGTTACGCGTAATATTCGTATTAATAAAAAGCTTAAAAAAAAAACAGCTGGTAAAATAATAAGCCGTTTTACTAGCGAAAATAGGCTTACGAACGAAAGGATAAATAAGTAAATTATAAACCTTTATATCTTTTCGGTTAATAATATTTACGTTAATTAAAACGCGAAAATTATTTAAAAAGTTATTAGTAATAAACTGGAATCCGGAAATAAGATTTTAGGCCAGTTTAACGATAAGAAACTGGCGTATATTTTATAAAAAATGTTGTAAAACGAGATATAATAAAAGATTAATAATAATCGGACAGTCTAAATTAATATAATATATAAATCCAAATAAAAAAAAGGTAATCCTTATCGACGATGTACTCTTTAATAATATAATACCCCTTGGAAACCCGAATTAAAAGGTTAAAAAATTCGAAAAAGTTCAGCAAATTACTAATTAGGATGGAAAAAAGGCCGATAAGCCTGGTACATTTTTGGCTATTTTATTCTTTAAATTTACCATTATGCTCCGAAAAACTTAACTTATTAAAGAACGCGCCGACGAAGTTTTTAATTAATTAGGAAATAAGTTTACCCGTATAAAGAAAGCCTTTTTTAAGGAAATGCTTTTTCGCAAAAAAGATGCCTTAGATTGAGATTAAAAGATATATAATAAAATCAAATTAAATATCGTATTAAATTATAAAATTCGAACGATTTTTTGGAAAGCATAGTAAGCTAAGGGCATAACAGTGCCGGCGAGCATTAAAAATAAGCTGGTCGAAATATTGCAAATACGTATTTAGCGAGGTATTTTCGAATAGTTCTATGTTATATATAGGAATGCTTAGTTTCTAATCGAAAAAAAAAAATAGTAGTTTCCGATTAATTAACTTAGTAACTAAATTAAATGCTGTTATTTTACGAAATGCCTTTATGCCGGATAACTGTAACGAATTTTCCGCGGATTTTGTTATATGTTTTTTAATTACCTTCGTAAACTTTTTTTGAAGTTACGATTAAATTACTTTAATTTTAACTAGCGAAAATTTTACCATTTTTACGATATCGTTAAAACTTTTAAAGTATATTATTATACCTTTAAGGTTTATTAACTTTGTAGGTTATTTTTGCCGTATAATTAGAAGGATTTTAAACGATTTAATACCCGATATAGCCCGGTTATTCGTTGATAACGTTAAGATTAAAGGTTTAAAGATAAGATATAACTATAAGGAAATTTTTCCAGGAATTCGGCGATTTGTTTATAAGTATATCGTTAATATAAATAAAACCTTTTTTAATTATAAACTTGTTAATACGACGATTAATATAAAAAAGTTTTAATAATGTTAAGAAATAACCGTTATAATCGGATTTATTTGCAGAACGAATAAATAGCTATTAAATATAGTTAAAGTAAAGAAAATTTTAAAGATTTAGTTATGGAAAAACATTTCGGAAGTTAAAGCTTTTTTAAGTATTATCGTTTATTATCGAATATTTATTACGTATTTCGTTATTAAGATAAAACTTTTTATATATTTGTTTCAGAAAAATGAATTTTTATTTAAGGTTTCAATTAGGATTACGTAATAAAAAGCGTTAGGAAAGCGATTATTATTATTCCGACTTTGATTACTTTAGATTATAATCTTAATGTCGGAGAAATTATTATAAGGATAAACGTAAGAAAAAAACGGTTTGGAAATATTTTCGGTTAATTAATTAATAAAGTAAAATATTTTATGCGTTTTGAAAGTAATATTTGGAAAGGTGTTAAGTTGAATTTTGACGTTGGCAAATTGGAATATTATGTTGTTTTTAAAATTTTAAAAAGATTCCAGAATTATATTTATAAAGTTCGATTCGTACTGGAAATTAACATTAAGGTATTGGTAGTCCAGATTAATAATTTTTTAAGCTTTTTATTTAATGCTATAATTATTCGTCAAATTGCTGGGATAAAAATGTTCGATTTTAAGATTAAATATATTTCCGGTAAAAAAAAATATAATAGCGGACGGTTTATTTCGAAAATTATTTAAAGTTTTTAACGCGTTGGACGATTAATAAAAGGGAAAACTCGATGATTTTATTAATATTTAGCTTAATGTTATTCGGCTTAATCTTATTTTAATTAGTATAGTTTTTATATTTATTAATACGGATTGGTAATAAGGATTTTTTATTAGGAATTAGTTTAAGGAATTGCAAAAGTACGTTAGGTTTTTGACGATATTAGATTTCCTTAATCGGTTCGATAATATTTTTTTTAAAAAAAGCGTAATGTTTTTAAATTTGAGACGTTAAATTATTTTATTTAGGACGGTATTTTTTGGCGTAAGGTAAATAAAAGGTACGGCAGTAGGCGAATGGTTGATACCGAATAAAAGCGATTTGCGGTAATTAGGTAATGTTATAAAAATTGTAACTATAAAGTACGAAATTCGACTTGTCGTCGTATAGTAGCTTTATATTATTGGCGTAATATGTTTGGTTATATTCGGGAGGTAATGTTTGCGTACGTTAAATGTTAGAAAGTAGCCGATCGACGTTTCGAAAAAGGTTATAAATTTTCGTAGCCGATTAATACAACTGTTATTTGGGTAATTAATGTTTAGTTTAACGTCCTACACATATAAGCGCCTCATACATATAAGCGCTACGCTTTTTGACATATTCCAATTACCTATCTTCAATTGCCCATTTCTCAACAACTACAATATGGAACGCCTTACAAAAGAAACGAAAATGAACCTAGCTATTTAGGCTAAAAAACGAGACCCGAAACTTAGTTACAAAAGGCTTGGTTTTATTTATAAAGTCTTATCTTTTACCTTAGCATACCGTTTTAAAGGCAAACGCGCCCGAGCCGATATTATTCCTCCTTTGTAAAAATTGACGCCGACCGAAGAAAAATTAATTATTAACCGAATCCTTAACCTAAATACGCGAACGTTTCCTATCCGGCTTCAGTATATTAAAGATATGGCCAATATATTACTGGCCTAGCGCGTTACAAAACGCGTTGGAATTAATTAGGCGTCGAACTTTATTAAACGGCAAAAAAAACTCCAAACGGGTTTAAATCGGAAAATCGATTATCAGCGGATTTTATCCGAAAATCTAGAAGCATTTCGTAAATAGTTCGAGCTTATTCGGGTTAGAATCGCAAAGTACGGTATCGCAAAAAAGGATATTTATAATTTCGACGAAACTGGATTTTTAATAGGGCTTTTTATGGTAACGGGTATGGTAATTACTAATACCGAAAAACGTGGAAAACCTAAATAAACGTAACAAGGGAATAAAAAATAAATTACAGTTATCCAAGTTGTTAATTTTTAAGGCTGGGCTGTACCGTTATTTGTTATTATGGCAGGGAAAAATTATTTTGGGTCCTGGTACCGCGATAACTTACTGCCAGCAGCCGATTGGAAAATCGTATTAAGTGATAATAGCTGGATAACAAATAAATTAAGTTTCGAATAAATCCAGCATTTTAACAAATATATTCGGACGCGTACGAAAAGTTCGAAACGTTTCCTTATTTTCGACGGCCATAAAAACCACCATTCGATGGAATTCGAAAAATACTGCGCTAATAACAACATTATTACGCTTTATATATTTACGTATTTTTCGCATCGGTTTTAACCTTTTAATGTATCTTGTTTTTCTATTTTAAAACGCGTTTATTCGCGGTACATCGAAAACCTAATACGACGTTATTATACTTACATTGCCAAAGAAAATTTTCTTGCCGGCTTTTACGACGCGTTCCAAGCTGCCATAACGTCCGATAATATTAAATCTGGATACGCAAAAGCTGGTTTTGTTCCATTCGATCCTAATAACGTTCTTTCCGAATTAAAAGTTCTTCCAATTATGCCTACGCCGACCGTCTCCCCGCTAACCTCCGCCGGTTCCATTTTACTTCCCGCGAAAACTCCTAGAAATATCCGTAAAGTAACAAAATAAGGACGATATTTATAAAGGAAAATTAAAAATTATTAAGGTAATACGGGAACAAGAATATTTTAATCGGTTAAACTTATAACAAAAGGTTACATATTACTGTTACATAAAGCTGCTTTTCTCTGGGAAGAAAACGTCCAATTGCGCGAAACGAATTATATTTTAAGCAAGCGTCGTAGGATCAAAAACAAACGTTTTTAAAAAGGAAGAACATTTACTATATAAAAGGGACAAGCTTTTCTGGCCCAAAAAAAAAGGGGTAATAAAAAAATGCAACTAACAGTAGCTGGGGGGGGTTATCGCAAAAGGGTTAAAACGAAGGAACGGAAATGTAGCGTCTGCGGCAAGTCCGGATATAATGCGCGTACTTGTAAAGAAGTTGTAAATACGTCTAGCGAAAAAGAATCCAATTGATTTTAATCAATGCGATATGTTGTTATTGAGTTATTTAAATTGATTGTTGCGAGGTGCCAAAAAGCGTAGCGCTTATATGTATAAGGCGCTCATATGTATGGGACGTTATGGTTAATAATGATGGTTATAAAGTTAAGGTCGAAGTTAGGTACGAATTATTTGATTATTTAAAAGTTAAAGTTATATAATTAATTACGTTAATAGCAATGAAAAAGTTTTTAAATAAATACGTATTTTATCGATATAGTATTCGGATTAAAATTAAAATTAACGAAGGTTTAAAGAATAAAGGCAAAGTTATTAAAGCTTGTAATATATTAAGGATTAAAAGGAAAGTTGGTATTACGTATATAGTTTAGCGATAAGGCCTGGTCGAAAAAAGATACGTTCCGATCGTTAAAACCTTGATAAAAGCGACGAATAAAGCTGGCAAAGGATGTGTTAAGCTTTTGCTTAAGATGGTCTTCGCCGACAATACTATTATAAAAAGTTATGGCCTTAGCCTTCATGAATTGCTGTACGGACAGAAAGTGGTTTTACCGATCGAGTGTTACGGATTGAGATCTCCCGTTATCTGTGGAAGACCAAAAGGGGAATAACCTCGGGTCGGGTAAACTTCGGTGCCAAGAATGGTCTCTGCGGAGCCCACAGAGATACCATAGAGATACCATAGAGATACCTTAGAGATATTACAGAGATATTACAAAAACCAGACGGAAGACATATTGGAGGGAAAAGATATATAAGGCTTCCAAATTTCCTTATAAATAGTACCTATTTAGTTTCGCTTCTTAGCTATTAATTTAAGTTTTTAATTAAAGGTATCGTTTTTCAATTAAAGAAAAAATCCGCAAATCTCTTTAACGAACAAATTACTAAATCATTTTTCGCTTTATTATTACCTGTAAATCAAAAACCCCATTCGGATATTAATTACACTTCTAGGTAATTGTATAACAAGTTCGTTACATTTTAATAGCTTTTTAATTAATAGCCGACGAATAGTTTAAGGCCTAATTAAATACAAGCTTTCTTAAATCCAGTAAAAACGATATTATAAAACGGCGTTTAAAAAACAAACGGCACATCCGATCGCTATTATTAGCCAGTAAAGGATTAATATCTAAATTAAAACATTTTACCTTTTATTAAAAAAGTTCTTTCTTTAATTCTTTAAACGATAATATAGCCTTTTTTATTACTCGGTCTTAAGGAAAACCTTCTTTTTTTTTGCAACAATCCTCCCCGGCTTTTAAGGAAACCATTAAAGTTTAAAAAAACGAACCGGAAAAGGAAAAAGAAAAATCCGACAGCCCGAAAGGTAAGGAAAAAGAACTTACGATTAACGACAAGCTGCGTACCTTAATAACTAAATTTTAGGCGGTAAAAAAGGAAAATGCTAGATTCGTTTAATAATAAAGGTTTTCGATATTGCCTTTATTTAGCGTAAATTAATTCTGTAAAAATACTGTTCTACCCCCTGCTTATTATGGAATACCAGAAGTTAAAGGTTATAAATTAACCCCCTTAAAACCCTACGACGGTATTACAAATATGAAAAAATTCTTGGTTTAAGCCAGATTTTACCTTAAGTTTTATAAAAATTCTTTAACGGAAAATTATTAAAAGGTGATAGTTATTTTTCAGCTGCTTGCCGGAAAAGTTCTTTTATGGTCCGAACTTATTATAAACGATTACTTTATGAATTACTTTAACCAATTTTCCAACTTAACCAACTATGTTTTCGGTAATTATAAACATTTTAAGGAAAAAATGTAAGCTTTGTTTAGAAATTCCGATAGAAAATAACATACGGTCGAACAGTTGCATCTTTTCCAGCAAACTAAGTTAGCAACCGAATATACGATTAAATTTAATCGCTTTATATTAATTTTTAATTTCCTAAAAAGCGTATTATTTTATCCCTTTTATAACGGCCTAAAATCATAAGTTAAGGATAAAATATATAAAATGTTTAAAATTGGCCCTTTTTAGGATTATATTAACAAAACCATTATTGCCGATCGACGTACCTTTAAAAGGTACTTGGAAAAAAAAGAACTAACAGAAAAAAGGACGATCGAAATTCCAGCAGTAAGTTTTAAAAAAGTAAAAATAAAAACAAAACCCAAAAGAAAGCAAATACCACTTTTAAGAAGCCTCAAAAGGATAAATCGAATATTAAATGCTTTAATTATAGCAAAAAAAGCTATTATAAAAACGAATATCGTTTTTCAGCCAAAAAGAACTTCAGGAAAAAAGGGATTTCGCAAAAAAAAGCCTAAACGGCCGAATAAAAAACAGATAATAGGAGCAAGGAAAAAAAGGAAATCAGTTTTACCTTTTTCCAGCAGGAATATACCATCGCGACGACTTACTATAAACCAAACGGCGACCCAAAGTACGAGCGTTACCCGATTTGCTAAAATTAAATAACTAGAATCTGTAAGTATTATCCCGGACAACCAATCTTTAAGGTAGACATAAAGCTAAAATACGAAGGTTATTTGGATATGCAAAAGTGCGAAATATACCGCAAATATGGCCAGATGCGCCCAGAATTTAATAACTACGGATAAAAGACCTTTAAATCCAGCGAACCCCTAAAACGGGTAATATATTTTAAAACCGAAGCCTTTAAATAGGACTTTATTAATAAGTACGGACTTTTCTATTTTTCGGCCTGCAACGATAACGATTATCCAATTTACCTTCGAACAAAGAAAGATAACGATTATTAGCCCGGTTAAGACGAAAAAACCCTTATAGAACTTAATAACGATTGTAAATGCATCGAAATTTCCCGATAGCCCGAATATTTTCGATTTTGTTATTTGCACCTTAAATCGGATTAAAGTCGAAAAGTTATTGCTTAAGGTTACTTATGCTATACCCTTATGCTATGCTTAATGCATAAACTTCTGGATATGGAAGTAAACCTTACAAAAATTTCAATTTCGAATCGGAAACTTTTTTAAACGTTAAAGGTAAAAATCACTAAGGTAAAATGCTAAATTGGCTAACGAAGGTGGTATATTTGCATAGACGATAAGTATACCAAATACGCAGTTAAAAAAGCCCGCAAATAAAAACGCCTTTTAGCGAACAAAATTACAAAGTTAAAAAACGGCAAATGCTTTCGAAATTAAAGCATCGAAAAGCTTTGTAAACTAAGACCTTATGTAAGGCAAAAAAAGGATTACGAAGTTAAATCGAAATTCATATTTAATACTAAAACCAAACTTTTAAAGCCATAATTAATTTTAAAGCAAAAGGCAATTTCATTTCGCCATCCGTAATCGAAAAATATTATATTCCTTAAAGGTATAAATTAAAGTTTTACAAGTTACGGATAGTTAATGGAAATTTCTCCCAGTATAATAATAAACGAGTCCTTAAAAAAACTGAAAAACTTTTAATATAAAGCTAAAGATATTAAAAGTGTTTTACTTTGAATATCGCCGATATATCAAGTTATAATATTATTTTGGGAATGTTATAATTTAATTCCAACAATTTATTGATTAATTAAAAAACTCGCCAGCTTTTTTAGAATTACGAATTAAATTTTATTAAAAAAAGGTTTAAAAAAGTTTGTTATATAATCCGAAAAACTAAAGTATTAAATTCTGCTAATATTATACCCCCAAAGTATTAACGATTCGAACGATTTTTTAAAGATAGAAAAAATTACGAATTATTTTTATATAAATAATAGAATTATCGCATACCTATTAAAAAAGAATATTATTCCAAATTTTACAAAGTTTATTACATAAATCCAGAAAAAGTAAAGGCTTTATAAAAAAGTATCCAATTAAACTTAAAAAAAAATTATATTTAATTATCCGAATTTTCCGTAGGATATTTTATATTTATAATACTTAAAATTAAGGACGGCAAATAAAAAATCGATTAAAATAAAGATCCGGTTTATTAACGCGTAGTCGACTATCGACAGTTAAATAATATTACTATTAAAAACGGATATTTTTTAATTTTAATAAATACCTTAAGGAAAAACGTAAATAAAGCTAAATAGTTTACTGTATTAAATCTTCGAAATAAGTATTACCGCATTAAAATAACAAAAAAATAAAAAATAAAAAACTACTTTTCGAATAATATATGGATATTACGAATATCGAATTATGCTTTTAAGATTTATTAACGCCTTTGCCAGTTTCCAACGCCTGATTATAATTATATTTAAGAAATTTTTAAATAAATATGTTTTCGTTTACCTCGACGACATCCTTATTTATTTCGAAACGTTAAAAAAATATAAAAAGCATATTTTTTAAGTTCTTAAATCTTTAAATAAAGCAAACATCCGAATTAACCCCGTTAAAAATGTATAACAGACGCAAAAGTTAAATTATTTAAGATTTATTTTTACTTTTGGTTAAATTTAAATCTAAAATTCCAAATTAAAAATAGTTAAAAACTGGCTTATTCTTAATAAGGCAATTGTTACCGATATCCGGTAGATTTTAGGATTTACGGGTTACGTACGTAACTTAATTAAGGGATATAAAAATATTATTAAACTTTTAACGAAATTTACTACTAAAGAATATATTAAAAAGGAATTCGAGCTTTTAAAAAAGGTTAAAGAAATTTTTCAATTATTTAAAAACGAAATTACTAAAACGTTAATAATAAGGTCGCCTAACGCCGATAGAAAAAAACGCTTAAAGATAAACGCCTTAAATTATGCCTTAAGCGCAATTTTAAAGTAATAAGAAAATAATGGGAAATAGTATTTAATAACTTATTATTTTAAAACTTTTCGAAACGTAAAACTCCGATATAAGATTTACAATAAAAAGCTGTTAGCGATTATTAACGCTTTTAAGGAATAAAAACCTTTTTTTAGCGGAATTAAAAAGCTTTTCGATATTTACTTAAATTATAAGAATTTTACCCGGTTTATAATAACTTAAGAATTAAACAAACGTTATAAAATTTATATAATTTTCCTATCGAAATACAACTTTTAAATTTACCATATTAAAAGGAAAAAAAATATTTAAGCAGATATTTTAAGTTATAAAAAAAATTATAATTTTAAAGTTCCGAAACGTCAAATACAAGTGCTATAACAGATTAAGGACGGTACCTTACGGTTATGTAAAATACTGCAATAACTGATCCCAAAATTTTTAACAAAATTCCGAAATTCTTATAATAAGGAAAAGCAAAAAAAAGTGTAATAATTAAATAGATAACTTAAAAACTAGCTGTTGTACCGTAACAAAATTTATATTCCTCGAAATTAATAAAAGTAATTCGTTAAAAAATTTTACGAAAATCCGTTATACGAACATTAAAATATTTTCAAAATTACTAAACGATTACAGGAAAAATATAACTTTTTAGGATTTCGACGAATTGTTAAATAGGTAATTAAGGATTATAATATCTGTAACAAAGCAAAAATAACCCGACATAAATCTTATGGACTTTTACAGCTTACAAAATATTCCAAAAAAAATTTGGAATATTATTATTTAAGATTTTATTACCGGTTTACCTTTATTAAAAAACCCCGTTACTAAAGTTTAATACGATAAAATATGGGTAATCGTTAATAAACTTACTAAGTATAAATATTTTCTACTTTTCAAAAAAAACGTAACGGCAAAATAATTAGTTTACGCTTTTATCCGATATTACCTTAATAAATATAAAATACCAGAAAAAATTATTTTAAACAAAAATAAGCTTTTTATATCAAAGTTTGGTACCAACTTTTTTAAATAAATAGGTATTAAGCTTAAATTCTCGACAGTATATTATCTCTAAATAAATAAACAAACAAAACGTTTAAATTAAACGTTAAAGCAATACTTAAAAAGTTACATTAATTACTAACAAGATAATTAAGTTAAACTTTTTCCATTAATTTAAGTAACTTATAATACCTTTATTAAGGAAAATATAAATATTTCTTCCTATATAACGGTATATAGTTACTATGCAGAAATTTAACGGCCAAAATAACTATTAAACGAAGCTTCAAAATTAACCGCGAAAGTTTTTCGAACAGAAACGGTAGTAATTAAAATCCAAACAATATAAATCCGCCTATAAAATAAATTACGATTTTTCCAGCAAAAAATAACCCAGTATTATAATAAAAAAAGAATTAAAGGATTAATTTTATCGAAAAAAAACAAAATTTACTTATTACGCCAAAAATAAAACGCGATTTCGAACATTTCTTAAATTAAAACAAAACGACCTAATAATGAGTTCGACTTTAAAAAGCTTGGTCCGTTTAAAGTCGATAAAATTATTTCCAAAATTAACTACCGACTGTTATTACCCAAAATAATAAAAATACATCCTATTTTTCATATCTTTTTGCTTAAACCAATACCCAAAAATACGCCGCTGGAAACCAATCTAAAAGTTGGAAAAGACGACGATAAGTACGAAATTAAACAAATACTAGACTTTAAGGTAATTAAAAATAAGGTCCAATATTTGATTAAATAAAAAAATTACTTATACGAAAAAAATACTTAAAAATTTTTTAAGCATTTAATAAACGCGAAAAACTTAATTAAAACGTTTTACCGGCAAAATCCTAACCGACCGACTTTAATACGGCCAAGGTTGCAAACGATAACGACCTAGTATCCAGGTTTAACCTTAAGCCGTTCCAATCGAAAAAAATAAAGGTTTCCGCCGTAACATTTATTTTTAAAGCAAGCTGCGCTTATTTTGCTTTTATACGACGTTATTTTATTTCTTCCCTTTCCTTATTTAATCTTTCTTATTTTTTTAATTCGTTTACGGAACGAAACCCGTAACGAATTATTTTTATATTCCGATATTATAAAAAATCTTGTTAACGGCTTAACTTAATTAACTTAACCATAACTTTTGTTTGCAGTTGCTGCAGGTCCAACAATATTTCTTCGGCGGCCCGCTTTTTACGATTAATCCGCGCTTTTTCGGACCGGATATTTTGCAACGATTCCAAAAAAATGTTAATAACCCCATAAGGCATATTGGCCTTATAACAATACTGGCACTTTTTTCGCCCTTTAACCATTTAACACTTTAGTTTTAAATCTTCGCAACGTTTATAAGGCATAATTAGGTATCCAAAATTTGAAATAAAAAAAACCAAATCTTTTCGACTTTCGGTAGAAAATTTAGCGCGTTTTCGTAATAAATCTAACATAATGTTAATTAGGAATTAATTGTCCAAAGAAACAAAAAGCGAAAAAGACCTACTTATTTTATCTTTGGGGATAAAGATTTTAAAAGGAAGGGAATAATGTTACGGATTAAGATTTCCCGTTATCTGCGGAAAACCAAAAGGGGAATAACCTTAGGTCGGGTAAATTTCGGTGCCAAGAATGGTTTCTGCGGAACCTATAAAGACATTACAAAAACACTATAAAAATACCTTAAAGACATTATAAAAATATTACAGAAACCAAACGGAAAACATATTAAAAAGAAAAGACATATAAGGCTTCCAAGTTTCCTTATAAATAGCACTTATTTAGTTTCGTTCCTTAGCTATCAATCTAAATCTTTAATCAAAGGTATCGTTTTTCGATTAAAGAAAAAGTCCGCAAATCTCTTTAACGAACAAATTACTGAATCATTCTTCGCCCTATTGTTACCTGCAAATCAAGAACCCCATTCGGATACTGATCACACTTCCAGGTGGTTGTGTGACAGGTTCGTTACATCGAGATAGTTCTGCCGATATGGAAAATTATAACTTAGGATTTAAATACGCCGAAAGAAAATTTGATTGCGTAGAAAATTCGGCTTTTAAAAAAAAAGTTGAAAACGTAGTTAAGGTTAGTAAAGTGATCGTTAAATAGCGCTATAAAGCAGTTAAATTAGCGAATAAAAGGGATAAAAACAAGATAAAATATAAATTTTTAGAAATAAATAACTTGGTATTGTTATATAATACGTTAAGATATATAAATATGTTTAAGGACATAAAGCTGAAATATTATTGGATTGGCCCGTATTTAATTAATAATATTATTGGTTTAAGGATTTATTATTTAAAAGAAAGTAATAAAACGAAGTTATAAGGTATTTTCCTTACTAATAAATTAAAGCAATTTGTAAAAGATAAAAAAGGGTATTAGGAGTTATTTAATTTATAAAAAGATAACTAAACGAAACCATTTTTTAATTAACGTAACGATACGATATCGGATATTTCGAATGTTGCGAATGTTAAATTATTTAAAAATTGGCAGCTTAAAGCTTTAGAACTTGTAAAAAATAAATATTAAAGTACAAATATTAAGTGGCGGATTTGAAGATTATACAATTATAGATAATAGTGATACGATAAAAACGATACGGTTAAGAAAACGGAAACAATTAATGCGATTAATTGCGAGAAATTAAAATATAATGGTTTTTTTTAATTCCTTTAAGCTTTTTTAAGTTTTTATAAGTTTCCTTAAATTTTTTTACCGTTCCGTTTACCGATATTTTCTACGATAATTATTATACTTTACTTATAATTAATACGTCCCGTTATACCTGCCCGGAATTAAGGATTAGTAATAAATTTTTTTATTTTGTTTCGAAGTTTATTTTTGTCGGATATTTTCATAATAAAGTAAGTTTTTGCACGAATAATTTTTTTTTGATTCGTGGTAATTGTAAAAAGTTAACCTTAAATACCTTAAACCGTTCGTTTCGGAAGGTATAATTATGCTTTTTGATAAACCCGATATAGTTATTATAGGTCCCGTTAAAAAAGCCAGGAATCGATTAGTACTTAAAGAATAGGTATATTCTGTATTAATTAAAATGTTCCGATATTATATGTTGTTTTTCGCAAAGTTTGCAAAGTGTTAGATTAGGTATACCGAATACCTGAATAAATAAACCAGTAACGTATTTAGGATTTTTAGCAAAAGCAGTTATAAAGTAACTTAAAGGATTAGTTCGATAGATTTCGACGTATACTGGATAAGCTATTAAGTTTTTTATTAACTGGAGGTATTTCATTATATTGGATTGGGTATTTGCGGCCGCTTAGAAGTTTTTACTTTCGATTTGTTATTGCGAATATTAACCAGTAGCTAGATTACCGATAATGTTAATGGATATAGTTCCGAATATTTATATTAATTAACGTGTTTTATTAACGATGTTACGAAAGAGATTAAGTATTTATTTCGATATGTTTAAAAGTGATATAGTGAATGACGTTATTATTATTCCAGAATTTGGTTGCGTTCTGATTATTATCGATATGAATGCTGCGAAGACGTAACGCCTTAATGTTAGTATATGGCCCAGGGATCCGATTAGTGATGCGAGGATTTGCCGGATGTGCTGGGATTGTCGAAGCCGTTAATGAAGATCTGGCGATAGAACTGCTATTGGGTATCGGCAGGTTAATTGGAACAGGGATAGGCGTTACTGATCGTCGACCACCGATTATTTGTTTAACGATACTAAGAATTGGATTAGGCTTTAAAGGTGTTTTAATTACTTTTGTTAAATAAAGTATATATCGAATCGGCCAAGGTCTTAAAAGTAGCGGATTATTTATAACCGGTATCTTTGGTAGCAGAATGTCTTAATGAAGGCTTATGTTGCAAAATCTGTACTGGAAAGTAGGGGTAAGATTAAAAATAAGTGCTTGACGATATATTAGATTTTATAATTTGCGAACGTTATTAGGATTATATAGAGATTTTAAATCCCGAATATTACTTAAAAACTTATCGATACGACGGGTTAATAGTTTGGAAAATATAAACGAATTTAATACCGTTAAAATCCTACGACAATAATTAAAATTTTGGTTTAGTTTATTGATATTAACTTTAACCTTAGGATCGACAGGCTTTTTAGTACCAGGATTTAAAAGTTTGTTACTTGGACCAAACCTTTTTTTAATAGAAGATTTTTTTTCAGCATAAATAAATTTACTTAGGTTTGCATTTTTGTAAAACCCTGGGAGATTACGTAAATTTGACGGTTAATAAGAATTTATAATAGTATTAATTAGTATAATAAGGATAATTATATATATGTTTGAGTATATATTAGGTCTAAAGGGAAAAGTTGGAATAATTTTACAGAAAAGCTGCAAAAGAAATATAAGTGCGAAAACGAATATATATACCTGATCAAAAAAAGCGATAACGACGGCACCTTCTTATATAACTTCGGATAAAAATTTCTAGGAATTTCTCGGCGTATACGTTTTATCTGTAGAAATTCGGTACATTAACCTTAGATATATTTAATTAGTTAAATATACAAGTTACTGGCAGATTTTGGCAAATTCCTGCATTTGTATAATAATTATACCTTAATACCTACAAAGTACTTATACCTACATTAATATATCTATACATACATATATTACATATTATCCCTAGTCACTATTATTGCCTCGAGGTTACCTAATAATATACCTAAGTATATTAATTAATATATCCCTAGTTATTATATCGTAATTCAAAAAACGTATTATGTAAGATAAAAGTAAAAGTTCTAAAAAGTTAAATACTTTGGATTTTGGAAAGCTTGTATAATCGGCCAATATACCTGTATAGGAAAAAGATAACATAATATAATTCTTTAAAAAAATACATAATAATAATTTTACCTTTTACCCCGTAAAAGAAGTTACACCTTAAATTCGTTTTAATCGATTTATTCCTATATACCTAAGGGATATTAATAATTAACGTTTATAAAAAAACATTAACCTGTTACTATATTGGTTAATAAACTGTAATATAACAAAGTAATTAGATATTTATAGTAAACCCTTATAATCGTTTAAAACAAAACCTATTTACGTTCCGAAAATGTTACCGCTTTTATTTAAATAATCGCCCAGGACGTACTTTTAAAAATCATCGCCGTTATTCTAAAAGCTGGACGAATAATTTTATATAGCAAATTCAAATTAATTCTTAATAAAACCTAGGAGGCGATTAATACTAATAACTCGAAATATATATAGTTTGTCACTTAAACCAAAATTCCGATTAATAAAAGTTTAATAAGGGATTAAATTGGTATATTATACGATCGATTAATGTGTTTGTTATTGATATCCGATACTTATGCTACCGAAAATCGTACCTGGTTATTACTTTAACTGTACTGAAAAACGTAGAAAAAATTAAAACTTAATAATCCGCCTATTCGTATAATAATCGTCGGGATACCTACTTAAACCAGATATTATATTTGCAGATTATAAATTGCCTATATCTTTTATATTATTATCCGCAACTTTGCAAAATAAAAAATCAAAATTATAATTAAAGAAACAAGATTTGGCGAATATCGAATGGAAAACAGCATTACCGATATAATCAAAGTATTTCTGGGCCTAAAACCAAAACATAAAAATGTTAAAAAAAACGTAAAAAGTTAACCGGGAAACTTTTTGTTTTTATTAGTTAAGAAAAATAATAATAAACTAAACTTTAATTAATTTACGCGATTACTTTATAATAAACGACGTTAACTAACGCAAAGTTTTATTTAATCTTATTAATTATCCGTACGACCATTTATAATATTAATACCTTTTCTTTTATTAATTCAAACTGGCCTATCGGCATCTAAAGTTATACGACTTAATTTAACATTTACGAAATTACCATTCGAAATAAAGTATAAGCCTCGACCGAAAGTTGGTGATCAGCGAATAATGGCAATAGTACTAAGTTAATATGTTACGCCGTACAAGTAAGTAAAAGATATATTCGAGGATGCGGGGCAAAAAGCAAAACCATATTTCCTACTAGGATGGCCAGGCTGGGCTAGGTACAAATCTCTAATTAGTACAAAAAAACCAAAGGACAGGGCTTAAAAAAAACAGGAAACAGCCAAGTAAAGAAAGGATCTGGCCAAACGTCGAAAACAAAGTTCTAAGTTAAAGATAATAAAAGACAAGCCGCGTAAGCGTTAATTAGATTGATTAGGAAGTTTTATGTATAGTCCATAACGTTAAAAGTTAGTTGCGTTATATTTTCATTTGTTTCTTAAAATGGATTGAGGACAATTTTATCTCGAGAAAGGAAGGTTGAAATGGTGCAGGGTGCCGAGTTAGGGGGCATGGCTTGGCTGATCAGTTAGTCAGCTCTACATGTGTATTTCTAGGAGCTCTTTCCGCCGGGCGCAACCCCGAGACCTAATCATTATCCATCGTTTATCAGACATACACACACTCATCTCTATTCTAGAGTCTGGTTCAACACGGACCCAAATACAGTATTTTCGTTTTGCCTTCATTACCGCTGCATTCGACTATTTTATCGTGACCCGCCCATCAAAGATGCTCTGATCGGAACTGAGTCTCCCCGTCCCAATTCAATAGTTGAGTTGTTTAGGTATGTTGTTGTAAGGTGCTAAAAACCATCCAGGGTGCTTATATATCTAGGGTGCTTGTTTATGACATTGTTGTATTAATTTAAATTAATCGGATTATTTTTCTTTAACCGTTTTTACAACTTCTTTAAACGTACGCGTATTATGTCCGGGTTTGCTGCAAATATTATATTTCTAGTTTTTCGTTTTAACCTTCTTGCGACGGTTACTTTTTGTTATTATATTTTTTTTCTCTTTCTCTTTTTCTAACTAGAGAAATTTATTCTTTTTATATAATAAATATATTTTTGGTTTAAAAATATTGATTTTTGATTGGTCGACGTTTGCTTAAAATATAATTCGTTTTACGTAATTGGGTAACTTCTTTTTTGAAAAGAAATTGTACAAAAGTAATAAATTACTTTTTGTTGAAAGTTTAACCGATCTAATAACTTTTAACGGTTACCTTAATATTTAATCTTTTTTTGCAAATAACGTTTTTATTTCGTTATTTTCTTAATATTTTTAGGAATTTTCGTAAATGAGAAACGAATAGAACCGGCGGAAATTAGCGGGGCGACGGTCGGCGTAAGCATAATTAAAAGAACTTTTATTCGAAAAAAACGTAGTTAAAATCGAATAAAACAAATTTAACTTTCGCGAATTTAGATTTAATGTTATCAGACGTTATAGTAACTTAAAATACGGCGTAAAAGCCCGCAAAGAAAATCTTTTTTGGCAATATAGGTATAATAACATCGTATTAAGTTTTCGACATACCGCAAATAAACCCGTTTTAAAACAAAAATTTTTAAATACGTTAAAAGGTTAAAACCGGTAAAAGAAATATATAGGTATAAAAAATGTAATAATATTATAATTAACGTAATATTTCTCGAATTTTATCGAATAGTAACTTTAGTAGCTGTCGAGGATAAGAAAACGTTTCGAACCTTTCGTCCGCGTTTGAATATATTTATTAAAATGCTAAATTTATTTATTACTTTGCCATTATTACTTAATATAATTTTCTACTCGGGTATTAGTAATAAGTCATCGTAATATTAAAATCTAAAGAAAACTTTTCTCGTTATAATAATAAATAACAGCAGAATCTAACTTAAAATTTAACAGCCTGGCGTTAAGAATCAGGACGTGTTCTCCCTGTCTGGGCAAGGATACGCTACGGCTAAACTTCAGAAGTAGGTATTTTGGCATTTTAATGTAGTTTGGAGGATTTGGTGGCTCTGGACCAGATCATATAGATCCAGAAAATCCACGACATACTTATAGAAAACAGAAAGATATATAACGAATAGGTTTCCCCTGTAAAATAGTACCTACTTAATTTCGCTCCTTAGTTATTAATTCAAATTTTTATTAAAAAAGCACCGTTTTTCCATTAAAAGAAATGGCTCCAAATTTCTTTAATAAACAAAGTACTAATTTATTTTTCGCTTTATTATTACCTGTAAATCAAGATCCTATTTCGGATATTGCTTATATTTCCAGCTAGTTATATAACAGGTTCGTTACATTTTAAAAGCTTCTTAATTAATAGCCGACGAATAGTTTAAGGTCTAATTAGGCATAAGCTTTCCTAAACCCAGTAAAGACGAAATTACAGAACGGCGTTTAGAAAATAGGCGATATACCCTATCGCCGTTACTAACTAATAAAGGATCGATAACTGGATTTAAATATCCTACTCTTTATTAAAAATACATGTTTTATTAATCGGCAATATGGCCCTTTTTAATATTCGGTTTTGAGAACCTTTTTTTTCAGCGACAACCTTTCTCGGCCTCGAAAAAGACCATTAAAATCCAGGAAAACGAACCGGAAAGAAATGAAAATAGAACCGATAGCCAAAGAAAACAAAGAAAAAAAGCTTACAATTAAAGATAAACAGCGTATTTAATAGCTAAACTTCAAACGGTAAGAGAAAAAATCCCAGATTCGTTCGATAGCAAAAGTTTTCCATATTATCCTTATTCGGCGCGAATTAATCCAGCGAAAATATTATTCTACCCCCTGCTTATTATTGAATACCTAAGGTTAAAGGCTATAAACCAACTTCTCGAAAACTTTACGACGGTATCATAAATATAAAACGATTCTTAGTTTAAGCTAAACTTTACCTTAAGTTTTATAAAAGCTCTTTAACAGAAAATTATCAAACAGTAATAACTATTATGTAGCTGCTCGTAGAAAAGGTTTTCTTATAGTTTAAGCCAATTATAAAGGATTACTTCGAAAATTACCTTAACGAATTTTCCGATCTTACCAATTATATCTTCGGTAACTACGAGCACTTAGAAAACCGAATACGAGCCCAATTTAAAAAATTAAATAAACGGTAAAATACGTTTAAAAAGTTGCACTTTTTCCAACAGATAAAATCAACGGCTAAGTTTATAACGGAACTAAATCGCTTTACAGTAATCTTTTACTTATCGGAATGTCCTTGGCTTTACCTTCGTTACGATGGCTTAAAGTTATAGGTTAAGGACGAAATATATAAAGTACTTCAAATAAGGCCTTCTTGGATTATACTAATAAGTCCATTATTGCCGACAGAAGTACCTTTGATAAGTTTCTAAAAAGAAAAAAAAAATCCAATAGAAAAAAGGATAATCGAAGCTCCAGCAGTAAATCTTAAGGAAGTAAAAATAAGAATAGGACCTAAAGAAAATAAATACCACTTTAAGAGAACCTAAATAGGATAAGTCGAATATTAAATTTTTTAATTATAGCAAAAAAGGCTATTACACAAACGAATATCGTTCTCCAGCTAAAAGGAACTTTAGAAAAAATGGATTGCTTAAAAAAAGGCCCGAACGACCCAAGAAGAAACAAACAGTAGTAAAAAAAAAAATTTAAAAAAAGGGAGTTAATTTTATTTCTTTCCAACAGGAATATACTATTACAACAACCTACTGTGAACTAAGCGGCAACCTAAAATACAAACGTTGCCCGATTTACTAAAATTATATAACTAAAGCCTGCAACTATCATCCCGGATAATTAGTTTCCAAGTTAGCTATAAAGTTAGGATACGAATGTTATATAAATATATAAAAGTGCGAAATACATAACGAATATAGCCAAATATGCCCCGAACTTAACAATTATAGGCAAAAAACCTTTAAATTCAGTAAACTCTTAAGCGAGCAGTATATCTTAAAACTAAGATCCTTGAACAAAAGCTTATTAATGGGTCCGGTTTCCTTTATTTCTTAATCCGTATTAATAACAATCATTTAATCTACTTATAAGCTAAAGTACATAACGATTACTGGCCCGGTTAAAACGAAAAAACCTTTACCGAGCCCGATAACGACTACAGATATCTCGAAATTCCTTAATGGCCCGAATATTTCCAATCTTATTACTTACACCACGAATTTAATTAAAGCCGAAAGGGTATTGCTTAAAGTTGCTTATGCTATACCTTTAAGTTATGCTTAATACATAAACTTCTAAATATAGAAGTAAACCCTGCAAAAGTTTTAACTTCGAATCGGAAACCTTTTTAAACATTAAAAGTAAAAATTATTAAAGTAAAGTGCTAGATTAGCTAACGAAAGTAGTACTTTTGTATAAACTATAAATGTACTAAACACGCGGTTAAGAAAGCCCGCGAATGGAGACGCCTCCTGGCGAACAAAGCTACTAAGTCAAAAAAACGGCAGAAACCTTCGAAACTAAGGCATCGAGGAGCTATAAGAGCTAAAACCTTATAAGAAGCAAAAAAAGGATTTCGGAGGCAAATTAAAATTTTTATTCAATACCAAAGCCAAACTTATAAAGCTATAATTAACTCTAGAGCAGAAGACAACTTTATTTCGCCAGCTGTAGCCGAAAGATATCACATTTTAAGAGGTACAAAGTCAAGTTATATAAATTACGTACAGTTGATAAAGGTTTATCTAAATATGATAACGGACAAATCTTTAAAAAAACCGAAAATTTTCCAATGTAGATTTAAGAATATTAAAAACGACTTACGTCGGACATCGCCGACATTTTAGGTTATAATATTATCCTAGAAATGCGATAGCTTGATTTTAGTAATCTGTTAATTAATTGGAAAAACTCGCCAACTTTTTTAGGATTACGAATTAACTTTATATAAAAAAGAACTGAAATAAGTATACTATATTATTTAATTGCTAAGATATGAGACCTTGCCAGTATAATACTTCCAGAATATCAGCGATTCGAACGACTTTTTAAGGATAAAAAACTACAAATTATTTCCATACAGATAATAAGATTATCACATACCTATTAAAGAAGGATATTACTTTAAGCTTTACAAAATCTATTACATAAATCTAGAAAAGGTAAAGACCTTATGAAAAAGCATATAGTTAGAGTTAAAGAAAGTTTATATTTAGCTATCCGAATCTCCGGTGGAATATTTTGTATTTATAATATTTAAGCTTAGGGACAGCAGACATAAAATCGACCAGGACGGAGATCTAGTTTATCGACGCGTAGTCGACTATCGGCAGCTAAACGATATTACTCTTAAAAACGGTTATTCTTTAACTTTGACAAATCTCTTAAGGGAAAACGCAAATAAAATCAAGTAGTTTATCGTCTTAAACTTTCGAAACGGATATTACCGTATCAAAATAGTAAAAGGAAAAAAAATGGAAAACTGCTTTTCGAACGATATATGGGTATTACTAATACGGAATAATGTTTTTGGGATTTACTAACGTCTCCGCCAGTTTTTAACGGGTGATTATAACCATATATAGGAAATACCTAGATAAATATGTTTTTGTATATTTCGAAGACATCCTTATTTATTCCGAAACGTTAAAAGAATATACAAAGCATGTTCTTTAGATTTTTAAAGTATTAAATAAAGAAGTATTCGAATTAACCCCGTTAAAAGTATATAGTATATGCAGAAGCTAAATTATTGGGGATTTACTTTTACCTCTGGTCAAATTCATATTTAGGACTTTAAGTTAGAAGCAATTAAAAATTTGGCCTATCTTTAACAAAATAACTGTTATAGATATCCGATAGATTTTAGGATTTACTAATTACGTACGTAACTTAATCAAAGGATATGGAAATAGTATTAAACTATTAACGAAATTCATTATTAAGGAATATATCGGAAACGAATTTGAATTTTCAAAGAGAATTAAAAAAGCTTTGTAGTTACTTAAAGACAAAATTAGTAAAGCGTTAATAATAAGATGACTCAATGCCGACAAAAGGAAACGCCTAAAAATAAATGCTTTAAATTATTCTCTAAGCGCAGTGCTAGAATGATAAAAAGAAAATAGAAAATAGTACCTAATAGTTATTACTTTAAGGCCTTACGAAACGTAGAATTTAGATATAAGATCTACGACAAAAAGCTCCTAGCAATTATTAACTTTTTTTTTTTAAAAAAGGCGAACTTTTTCTTAACGAAATTAAGGAGCTTTTCGACATTTATTTAAATTACAAAAACTTTACCCCGTTTATGATAACTTAAAAACTGAACAAAAGTTATGAAACTTGGATAAATTCTTATCGAAATTTAATTTTCGAACTTATTATATTAATAAAAACATGATTTAAGCAGATATTTAAGTCGTAAAAGAAATTACGATTTTAAGATTCCCAAAAGTCGAATGCAAATATTGCAACAAATTAAGGACGGCATCTTACGGTTATGTAAAATACTGAAATAACTTATTATAATATTGTTACCGAAATTCCGAAATTCCTATAATAAAGAAAAATAACAAAATATGCAATAATTAAATAACGTCCCACACATATAAGCGTGTCACACATATAAGCGCCTCACTTTTTGGCACCTCGCAACAATCAATCCAAATAACTCCACCACAACACATCAAATTGATTCCAATCAATCGTATTATCTTGCGTCGACCGTATCTACAGCTTTTGGACAAGTGCACGCATTATATCAAAGCTTGTTGCGGACGCCATATTGCTATTCCTTTCTGCTAACCCGCTTACAACCGACCAACTTCAACAGCCATTAGCAGCAATTCCTTGTTACAACCTTTCTGCTGGCTAAAAGACCTTATTTATCATATATAGTAAGTATTCCTCTTTTTGGGAAACGTTTATTTTAATCGTATAATTGCGTAGATCTCGAAGTATTGCCAATTCAAGTCCGACACGCCCTGCTATACGCTCCGCGAGATGCCCCGCGAGATGCCCCGCGAGACGCCCCGCAAGACGCCCCGCACGGACCCCCCAACATGCCCAACGCGCTCCCAACGCGCTTCCAACGCATCCTATAACACGTTCTCCGACGAATATCTTCAACATATTAAAGCCGGATAAGAAATGCTCGCGTATTTGGGTTAAGGATTCGGTCGAGAATAGTTATCTAGTCGGTCGGCTTTGGGCCGTACGAAATAGGAGTAATATTAACTTGGACGCGTTAGGGGCTGGTCGGTCGCAGGCGGGTTAGCAGGAAGAAATGGCAACATGGCATCTGCAACAAGCTTTGATATGATGTGCACGTTTGGAAAGAAGCTGTAGATACAGTTAGCAAAAAAGTATTCGATTAATTAGGATTGATTTGGTGTGTTGTAGTTAAGTAATTTAAGTTTGTTATTGCGAGGTGCTAAAAAGTAAGGCGCTCATATGTGTGGAACGTTAGATAAGTTAAAAACCAGCTATCATATTATTACAAAATTTACATCCTTCGAAAACAAAAAAAGTAATGCGTTAAAGTATTTTACGAAGATTTATTATACGGCTATTAAGGTATTTTTAGACCTACTAACGTACCACACCACCAAGTCGGCCACACCACCAAGTCGGCCACACCACCAAGTCGGCCACACCACCAAGTCGGCCACACCACCAAGTCGGCCGTTTTTTGACACCTCGCAACAACGAATTCAAATAACTCAACAACAACACATCGCATTGATTAAAATCAATCGGATTCTTCATCGCTAGACGTATCTACAACTTCTACACAAGTACGCGCATTATGCCCAGGCTTGCTGTAGACGCCATACTTCCGTTTCTTGGTCTTAACCCTCTTGCGACGATTACCTCCAGCAGCTGTTACCTGTATTTTTTTTACCACCCCCTTCTTTTTGGGCTAAAAAAAGCTTATCCCTTTTGTATAGTAAGTATTCTTCCTTTTTAAAGACGTTTGTTTTTGGTCCTGCCACGTTTGCTTAAAATGTGGTTCGTTTCCCGCAATTAGGCAGCTTCTTCTCGAAGAAAAACATTTTCGTACAAAAGCAATAGGTTAGTTTTTGTTAAAAGATTAACCGATTCAGCCATTTTTTCTTTTAACGAGCCACTCTGCTAATTTCCAATCTTTTTTTACAAATAACGTTATTGCTTCGTTACTTCCTTAATATTCTTAGCGGTTTTCGCGGGCATCCTTAATATTCCTAGCGGTTTTCGCGGGCAAAGAACGAATAGAACCGGCAGAAGTTAGCGGGAAGACGGTCGGCGTAGGCACAATTAAAGGAACTTCCAATTCGGAAAGAACGTTATTAGGATTAAATGGAACAAAACTAACTTTCACGAATCTAGATTTAATATTATCGGACGTTATAGCAGCTTGGAGCGTATCGTAAAAGCCGGCGAGAAAACTTTCTTTAGCAATATAGGTATAATAGTGTTATATTAGGTCTTCGATATACTGCGAATAAACTCGTTTCAAAACAGAAAAACAAAACACATCAAAAGGTTAGAGCCGATGCAGAAAATGCGCGGGTATATAAAGCGTAATCATGTTGTTATTGGCGCAGCATTTTTCGAATTCTATCGAATAGTAACTTTCGTAGCCGTCGAGGATAAAGAAACGTTTCGAACCTTTTCGTACGCGTCCGAGTATGCTTGTTAAAATGCTGGATTTATTCGAAACCTAATTTATTTGTTGTCTAACTATTAGTACTTATTGCGATTTTTTAATCGGCAGCTGGCAATAGGTTATCGCGGTACCAGGATCTAAAATGATTTTTTTCCCGCCATAATAACAAATAACGGCATAACCCAATCTTAGGAATAAACAGCCTGGATAACTGTAACTTATTTTTTATTCCCTTGTTATGCTTATCTAAGTTTTCCACGTTTTTCGGCACTGGTAATTACTATGCTCGTTACCATGAAAAGTCTTATTAAGGATTTAATTTCGTCGAAGTTATATATATCCTCTTCTACAATACCGTACTTCGCGATTGTAGCCCAAACAAGCTCGAACCGCTTACGAAATGCTTTTAGATTTTCGAATAAAATTCGTTAATAATCGATTTTCCGATTTAAACGCCTCTAAAGTTTTTTTTGCCGTCCAACAAATCTCGACGCCCAGTTAACTCCGACGCGATTTGCAGCGTATTAGGCGAGCAATAAATTGGCCATATCTTTAACGTGCTAAAGCCGGACAGGAAACGCTCGCGTATCTAGGTCGAAGATTCTGTCAATAATCGATTTTTCTTCGGTCGGCGTTAATTTTAACGAATTAGGGGCAGTGTCGGTTCGGGCGCGTATGCCGTTATATTTATCCTTTAAAGTAAATTCGGGAACGTCATATATATAATGAAGCTTTTTAAAGCTTAACTTCTGGTCTCGTCTTTTAGCTTGAATGGCTAAGTTTATCCTAGCTTCTTTCGTAAGACTTTCTATGTTATTGTTGTTGAACGATTAATGATTAAATTTGGGAAGTTGCAAGATTGAGAAAACCGGCCAACTCGGGGGTGTAGCCGACTCGGTGGTGTGGTACGTTAAACAATTATAGGAAAAGTATATCTTTTTAAAACGTCGACGAACTGTTAAATAGGTAATTAAGGATTGCAATATTTATAACAAAGCAAAAACAGCCCGATATAACCCTTATAAAATTCTGCAGCTTATAAATATTCTAAAAAAGGTTTGGAATATTATTGCTTGGGATTTTATTACCGGTTTACCCTTACCAAAAAATTCCGTTACTGGAGTTTAATACGATGAAATATAGGTAATCGTTAACAGACTTCCTAAATAGGGATATTTCTGACTTTTCAAAGGAAACGTAACGATAAAATAATTAACTTACGCTTTTATTCGATATTACATCGATAAATATGAGATACCAGAGAAAAATTATATTGAACAAAAATAAGCTTTTTATTTGGAAATTTGGTACCAGTTTTTTCAAATAAATAAGCGTTAAGCTTAAATTCTCTATAGCATACTATATAGAAATAGATTGATAAACAAAACGTTTAAACCAAATATTAAAACACTATTTAAGAAGTTATATTAAATACTAAAAGGATACCTAGGTTGAACATTTTCCATTAGTCCAGGTAGTTTATAATATATTCTTTAACGAAAATATGGGGATTTTCTTTTATACAGCGGTATATACTTATAAAGCAGAAACTTAATAATCAAAGCAGTTATTTAGCAAAGCTTTAAAATTAACCGCGAAAGTTTCCCGAGCAGAAATAATAATGACTAAAATCCAGATAGTACAGGTCCGATTACAACATGAATTACGATTTTTCTAATAAAAAATAACCTAGTATTATAATACAAAAGAATTAAGGAATTAATTTTGTTGCAAAAAGATAAAGTTTATCTATTATGCCAAGAACAAAACGTAATTTCGAACTCTTTTAAATCGGAACAAGAAGACCTAGTAATAAGCTTAATGGTAAAAAGCTTGGTCATTTTAAGATCGATAAAGGTATTTCTAAAATTAACTACCGCCTGTAATTATCTAAAATGATAAAAATATGCTCCGTTTTTTATATCTTTCTACTTAAACTAGAATTTAAAAACGTTCTATTAGAAATACATTTAAAAGTCGAAAAGGATATTAAGGAATACAAGGTCGAAAAGATCCCGGATTTTAGAATAGTTAAAGCTAAGGCCCAATATTTGATTAAATGGAAAAATCAGTTATATAAAGAAAATATTCAGGAGCCTTTTAAGTACCTAACGAACGCGAAGGATCTGGTTAAGACGTTTTACTGCTAGAACCTTGACCGACCGTTTTTAACGCGGCTAAGCTCGGTGTGGATAGCGGTCCGGTACTTAAATCTAACGTTGCAGCGTTCCAATCGAAGGAAAGCGATGTTTTCGCTATGGCATTAATTTCGGAAATGAGCCGAATTTGTTTTGCTTTTATACGGCGTTGCTTTTTTTCCGCTTTCTTTTTTTTAATTGATTTAACTTTAAACTTTTTTTCAACACCTTTAAAGCCTTTTTTTTTGAAAAGGTTTTATTAAAAAAGTAAACGCTTTAATCTTCTAATAAATTCCTTCGTTTTTCTTTCCGCTGCCTTCTAGTAAACCGAGCATTTATCTTTAAGGTTTCGCTATATTTTTTTAAAAGGAAACCGTATTTTATTTACCTTTTTTAACGAATTCATAATTAAAACGTGAACAAAAAAACGCTGGCGACGAATATAACAGCTGCAACTTAAAAATCTAATCGCGTAAAAATAGGTAGTTTCCTTAAAACGAACGTAGTTAGAATATAAAAAGGTTTCCGTATTAAACTTTTTACTTCAATTAATACGGTTATCTTTAAAGTTTCGCTAGTCCAGACGAAAATTTCTTTTCTCTTTCTGCGCGCGATTTAGTATGTTAAATAATTAGCTGAAAGGATTTAAAAAATCAAATTCCGCCCGGAAAATTTTCTACCGTTTTATCTTTAAGATAAAGGTCTCAAGAAAAAAGGAATAATATTACGAATCAAAACCTGTTTTCCCTATTTAAGCAAGGATACGTTACGGTTAAACTTCGGAAGCGGGTATTTTGGCATTTCAATATAATCTAAAAGATCTAGTAAATCTAAACCAGATTATACAGATCTAGCAAATCTACGACATACCTATAAAAAACAGAAGGATATACAACGAATAAGTTTCCCTTATAAATAACGCCTACTTAATTTCGCTTTTTAACTATCAATCTAAGTCTTTATTTAAAGGCAACGTTTTTCGATTAAAGGAAAAATCCGCAAATCTCTTTAACCAACAAAATACTAAATTTTTCCTCGCCTTATTATTACCTGCAAATCAAGACCCCATTTCGGATACTGCTCATACCTCCAGGTGGTTGTATGACAGGTTCGTTATACTTGGATAATTATAATTTACTTTTTATTTCCTTTTCACGTTTATTTAAATTTTCCACGTTTTGCAGCAGTAATAATTATTACACCTGTTACCCTAAAAATTTATATTAAAAATTCAGTTTCGTCGAAATTATAAATACCTTCTTTTATAATATCGTATTTCGCGATTATAACCTAAATAATCTCAAACTATTTGCGAAATATTTCTGGATTTTCGCATAGAACCCGCTAATAATCGATCTTCCGATTTATACGAGTTTAAAAAAAGTTTTGCCGTTTAACAAAGTTCGACGCCCAGTTAACTTTAACGCGTTCCGCAACGCGCTGGGCCAGCAGTATATTGGCTATATCTTCAACGTACTAGTGTGGATGACCCACCTTTGGAGTGTATCCACCTTTGAAGAACGAATTTTCTCCACTAGCGAATGTAGACCTTCTTCATCAATATACTGTAATATAACGATTATTAAAGCAATTCGTATTCGATTTTGAAAATGGGCCCCAATGAAAAGTATCTTATTACTAAATTACTTAAAGAAGTGAGTAAAGGCGAAAGGGTTAAAGATTCAGCCGTCGCTTGGGGTACCTCTGCCATAGCGGTCCGGAAGCGCCGGGACGGCGGTCTTTTTATATAGGAAGTCCTTAAACCTTATCAACGCCTTTTAAAGGACGATAAGGACTTCGTAGCAGAATAGATATATAAAGAAAAAGATGTAGGACGAACTCCTAACAAGGTTTAAGTTCGTCGCTTTGCCGAAGTCGTCCGGCAAAGCCATGGGAACGAGGAAACTCTAAGGGTATACTGGGTTAATGGCTTTATATATCGAAACCTTGGTATCAAAATGAAGTTCGGAAAGCAACTCGACGCCTCTAGGGCGAAAGATATCCAGGATAACGCCGTTTAGCGGTACTATAAGTCCTTAAAGCGTATTATTGTCAAAAGAAAAATTAAGCTGGGAAGGATTACGAATATAGATAAGGTTAGCGTTTAAGAGGGTAAATCTTGCAGTGGAAAGGTATTAGGTAACGCTTTTAAAGGCTATACCGAATTAAAAAAGTTTAAAAGTACTGCTTAGGCTTTTATCCTCGAAGCAATTATTTTAACGGGCGAAAGTTTAATTTCTATAGTTTTTTTTAAAGGAATTACATTATAGGGATAATAGTTTTTTGATATAATCCTTCCGTAGAAGTATGATTCGTCTCTTTCGGGATAGAGTAACGTTCGAATTGCTTTGCGATAGTTCCGTAAGGTTTATTTTCCTGAAGCGAAACTTCCGAAAGCAACCGACGGAAGAATCCTTTTAATAGATAAATACGTTGCGTACGAATCCGTTTAGCTGCAATACGAATGCAAAATTAATAACGTAACGCTAATTTACCTGCCGCCGCATTCCTTTTACGTATTACAGCATTTTGGTAAACGTTTTTTCGTCGTTGAAGATAGCTTATCGTTAAAGGACGAAAAGCTAGCAAAGTTACGATACATCTACGCCTCGGATAAAGCAGCACTTTATCGAAACGTACGCTTACGCGCGCCGTAAGGCCATTATATAGAAAAACATTTATAACGGCTTCCGTTACGTAAGGGTTTAGCCGTTAGATGTAAATAAAATCGTCAAAAACTTTAAGGTGGTCCATCCGGAGCTAGATATTCCTAGGCTAGCTATTCCGATAAAAGGAAGCTTTTATAAGCTACGCGATAATTCGACGTTTTTTATACTGAAAAAAACCAGGACCTAAAGAAGTTGTTTAAACATTTTTTATTCGAAAACGCCGGTACGAAACGCAATAATCGGACTTTTGTAAGGAAAGTAAGCAAAACGTTAAACCGTAAGGTTAAAGTTATTACCGCTTTAAAGCTGGAAAATTAATTCCTTCGCGAGGAAAACGAATTACTCAAGCCAATAACGGAAAAACAAGTTAAGTTTTCGCCGGGCGAATCATTCGCTAATATTAAAGATATTTACAAGGCCCAAATGGAAGCAAAGCAACAACAGGCGAAACTAGTGGAGGATTATAAGGCTCAAGTGGCGTTAACAAAGTAGGATCTATTAGAAAGTGCGCCTCCTGTATTAAAGCATGTGCGAAACTCTTTATAACATTCAATTGCATTATTTTATATAGTGTTTTGTATCTAAATTCATGGCATGGGTATGTTGATGGGGGTTAGGGGGATGCTCTCCAAAGATGGGTGCATTCCAAAAGTGGGTCACCTACACTAAAGCCGAACAGGAAACGCTCACGTATTTAGGTCAAGGATTCGGTCGACAAACGATTTTTTTTCGGTCCTCGTCAATTTTCACAATTTTGCTATATAGTTGCTGTAGAAAGATATACCGGTATATCGTTTATACAAAGTAAATTTTACGACTTTATATATAAAATTAAGTTTCGTATAACTAAGTTTCGGGCCTCGTTTCTTAACCTGAACGGCTAGGTTTATTTTCGCTTTTTTTATAAGCCGTTTTATATTATTAATATTAAAATATAATCAATTAAAGTTCGGTGGTTAAAATATGCCAAAAACCGTCCGGAGTACTTATGCGTCCGAAGTACTTATGTGGCACGTTATACGGGTTATATTAATAATAATATCGTAAAATTGTATTTAATACAGGACTAATAATTACTGTTAATAATAAAGATATAAATTTAGATAACTAAATTGTATTATACGCTGGTACTATTTAAATTATAGGAATAGAACCTATATATATACATTTTTTTAGCTTCAGATTTCAATCCGGCTTAAATTTATTCACAGTACTTAATTTTTTTTTCAACCTTTTGAGCTATTTTTTTAGCTTAACCGGCTTAAGATGCCAAATTCCTTCTGGTCTAATCAAAAACATTAAGCCGTTTAAGCTAGTTATGTAGCTCGAGACCTATATCGGAGATACGCCCCGTATCTTCCGACCGTTCGTTAATGAGCCAAGCTCGTTGGTTATAATAGTAATGTATTTTTAACGATAATATTTTTTCTCCTATATTATCGCGAGCGAAACCGGAATTTTTAAGTACGATCGTTAAATCCCTGCTATCTTTTCCTTAAACGGCGTAACCGTTCGGTTAAAAACCCCATTTCTTTTTTAAAGAACCAAAGTTACGAAGTTATCGTAAAGCAGTTAAAGCGGCTGCAGAAAAAACTGCAACGCCAATTCGGTAAAACTACGATATTATCTCCACTTACATACATGGATAACGTCAACCAAGAAGTCGGTGACTGCTTTAGGGTTAGGGCTATGGAGTGGATATGAATGATATATTCTAAGTCCCCAGTTTTATTATGCGTACCGATGTGTACGTTGTTAATAGGCCATTAGGCCATTAAGAATTTTGTCGTTCTGGCCCTAAGAAGTTATCGATCACCCTCTAAGTGTGCATAAGTTAATCCTCTTTCTATTCAAAAGGATGGATTTTTTAACATTCACATTCCTGTACACTTCGACCAAGTGATGAGTATTAGTGACACGATCGAATGGGACATCACCCCAAATACACCTCTCAATTGGGTGACGTATTCCATCGCTTCACTTTACGATCAAATTGGCCAGAAATACGAAATCGCATATGCAGAAATTCCAGCGCAGCGAAAGTCTCTCGAGTGGCTGCTTTCCCGACTCCCTCATACTAATTCTAAGGTGCTCGACATAGGTTGCGGGACAGGCCATCCTGTCGCCTCGACTTTATCTGCGCCTCCAGGTCACCATCATGTCCATGGAATCGATGTCTCTGAAAACATGCTTTCTGTCGCACGCTCAACCGTCCCTTCAGCGACTTTCCAGCTGATCGATTGTCGTGACTTCGAAGCCGAGCCGTCAACATTCGAAGCCATTACATCATACTTTGCACTACTCGTGGCAATTTCGCAGGACCAAATAAGAGACATCATGCGGAAGACATTCTTGTGGCTGAAACCCGGAGGTCTTCTGGTGTTGAGCACCATCCCCGCCCATGTTGAGCATTTTGAGCAGACGTGGCTTGGCCGGAGAGCGATATTCACATCCCTATCCAAAGAGGAATATATTACACTGCTAGGAGATATTGGGTTTACTGTTGAGTACTCGGCCGTAGAAAATTTCATGCCTAAGGCTGCGGAGGCCGGGTTGTGCGGGGTAGACGAGGTGCAGATGGAGCCTCAGTTGTTCATATATGCACGAAAGCCTTGATGTGTACAGCCGCCGTGCCATTGTATGTACAGTAGCTGTTATATCATCAAAGCAACCCCCAATCCCCAGGCGTATTCATTCGCGCGCGCCTATACCGTGACTTCAGGCAACAATTTTAATCACTGTACACCTTTGCAGCCGTAGGATATATATTCAATTTTTAGTAAGTGTATGTTAGCACCCTCCTCGCCACAACGCTCAGATTAAAACAGGCTGAGAACATAAACATGAACCGGGCACAGCCGGGAGTCAAAGTCGTCCTTGGCACTGGAAACTTCGGCTGTAGGAGCGATCCCTTAGTTAAAGAGTTCTACACTGTTTCAGCCGCCCAGGAATGCCTTGATTTATGTCGTAGTCACGGCTTCTCTCATATCGACACTGCAAGGCTCTATTCACCTAACGTCCCGGGAACGTGTGAACCACTACTTGGCCAAACAGATGCCAAACACTGGGCAACCATTGACAGCAAAGTTTATGCTGCCCCAACTCTACACAGGGACCGAATACTTACAGAAATGGACACGTCTCTTAAACTCCTCGGCATTTCCAGCGCTAACATTTATTACCTCCATGGTCCGGAGAGGAAGACACCGTTCGAGGAACAGTGCTGCGCAATGAACGACGCTTACCAAGCTGGAAAGTTCAAATATTTCGGAATCAGCAATACTACTCCTACGGAAGTAGAGCAGCTCGTACATCTCTGTAGGCGCAATGGGTGGATTGCTCCTTCTATCTATCAAGGACACTATAACGCCGTTTCCCGTGTTGCAGAGGAAGCCTTACTGCCCGTTCTGCGCAAGTACGGGATAAGCTTCTATGCTTACTCCCCGGCTGCTGGGGGGCTATTCTCTGGGACAAGTACAGCTGATCCCTTGACCGGGAAACAAGGGGGGCGGTGGAAAGAAAATGTAAGCCCACTCGAAGAAATGAGAGAAGACCATGCTAAAGCGTATCATTAAGGGCCGTATAGGCGATTTACACAGAGAATGGTATGGCAGCGAAGCCGTCATCAGGGCAGCATATCAGTTGTCCAAAGCCGCCGAAAGGCTCGGCCTTACCGGTCACGCAGTCTCTTTACGCTGGCTATTGCACCATTCTGAGTTATGTGGCCAGTATGGAGATGCCATAATCTTAGGAGGGAGCTCATTAGAACAGGTACAAGACAATATGAAATCATGTACGGCCGGGCCGCTTCCTGACGAGCTTGTTAGTCTCGTAGCCGATGTATGGCAGATAGCCAAAATCAGCCCACCTCCCGGCTGGGTATAATCCTTTGGGATAGATTATGGGCTGGTGGGTAGCCTTACGGTGATCATATTGGGCTTCTGGGGACGTTTAACATATATCCAGATACAGTTCATTTGTCTAATACAGTTGTTCAACCTAGAGATTCTCGTCCTGCTATGATGACTTTATCCATCGGATTGCCGGCTAGCATTTGAGTTCCTCCAACTGTATGATACATTTGGCAGACTTACCTCAGCTATATGTGAACAATATCACATAGAACCATGAGTTTAAAATTTATTACTAACTTCATCTTGCAGTTTCCAGATATACATCACTTGTCGTATTCACTATTAACCTCGTTACATTTTGAAATCCGCAAGCATACATCGCCTACAATTCTGTTTCGAGATTGGCAAGCAGACATCGCCCATTGCAGTCACCACCAACCTCGATTTATCCACAGTATAGTCATCGTTGCCACCAATGAAACTCTCACCTTCACCTTGCCATCTGCAACGTCGCATCACCTTCCGTGGTAATCATCAACTCTAAAGAGCACAGTTGATATCTTGACATTACTCGTTGCCGTCTACAAACCTTTCATCCTTATCTTACTACCTACAAGCCGCCACGTTACCCAGTTACCAAACAACTTCGCACAGCTCACTTAGCGTATTGCCGTTAATTCTGCCATCAACAAATTTCGTCCCTACGATATCTGGCTTTTCCCGTTTTGCTCCCATATTGCCACCGCTTTAACTTTACGTACATCGACTATAACGGCTATGGGCTTAACCAACTATTAAACCTAGTCGTACGGTTTATGTTGACAGTAGTATCGTGGAAATCTAAGCAATAAAGCGATAGTTACGTTTGGTAATAGCAGATATAAATCTGGGTAACTAATTGTTATTGCAAGTTGGTACTATTTAGCTTATGGGAAATAATAAACGTATATATACTTTTATTAACTCGACCGGTTCGAACCAGTTCGATTTTTTTTTGGTAGTAAAACCTTTTCGAGCCCATTAAGTTACTTCGAGCTATTGTCCGGCTTAACTGGCTCGAAACGCCAAGGCCCCTTTTATTTAATCAGACGTTATAAACCTATCAAGCCAGTTACGTAACCTTGGGAACCATATCGGAAATACCTTCCATAACTTCCGACTATCCGTTAATTAGGTCAAGGCCTTTAGCTATAATACGATCTCCCCCTTTTTAGGATCTTTACCCTTAAAGGTTAATTTGCTTGTCGCATTTGTTTAGTAAATAACTTCCCCTTTTTTATATCATTTTTTATTATTTAACCGCTATGTTAAATCGTATCGAAAAATAAAAGTTTCGTAAACGTAATAACGCTTTAGTTTTCTCCAAAAGAATTAAAACCTTTGGTTTTAATATATTCGCGTTTTTTTGTTTACGTTACAAATTTGAAAGAAAAATTTGTAAAGTTTATCTTAATTCTGGAAAATACGTTCGTTGTACTTAACATAATGGTCCTTGTAATTTATTCGGGCCTTCCGAAGCTAAATATAACCGGTTAATTACTAAAAAGGACCGTTTCGAATTTTAAGAATATTTTGCTAAAAAAAGTTCCTTTCCGTTTAACAACGTTTTAATAAATTGCAGCAGTACCTTAGCAAGTTATTTAATCGTTTGGCCCGTTTGCGGAATTAAAAAAAGCTTTTGCATAAGCATGGGATCGAAATATTATATAAAGGTATTTAAGGTACGGAAGCGATAAAGGAATTCGATCGTTTAAAACGAAAGCAACAACAGCTGGAAGTTAAAGTTACGTTAACGTAAATTTCCATGCCTGCCGACTGGCCTTCCTTCGACGACCTAGACTTAAGCGTTCTTAATCCCGGCGTTTCCGGCGTTGCTGGTGAAAGTTCTTCAGGAGGCGCTAGGCGTTCGTAAGGTTTTTTGCGGGTTTCCAGGTATTTTCGGAATTTGGGTAGTTTTTCTATTTGACTAGGTACTGGGTAAGTCCTTTTTTTTTGCGTATATCCAGTATTTTTTCTGATTCGTAAATTAGTGCATTTTTTATAACTTCCTTATCTTAAATCTGTTTTATATTAACTTTGATCGTATCGGTTGCTAATTTTAATAGGGAAATATAAAAGATTGGATAAAGCTTGACTTTCGGCGGTAGCTCCAATTTATAGTTATTTTTTAAATTTTTTTTAGCGATTTTGTATAAGCCGATATATTTAAAATCGAGTTTTTTGTTTAACCTTTTAGTTTGGATGTTTTTAGTAATTAGGTAAATTATTTCCTTTTCCGAAAAGGTTGGTTTTTTTAACCTTTTTTAATTATAATATTTGCTTATTTGATTACGTACGAAATTAAGCTTTGATTTTATTTTTGCGTACAGCTATTTTAGCTATTTTGATATAAAAATTGCTTTAACGTTAACTAATCTATCTTTATATAAATTTCGGTAAACTTTAAGTATAAAACTAAAATTGGCAATTGCTAGCGTCGTTTTAATACTTTCGTAGTAACTAATGTTATAAGTTAATTATGCAACTGGTAACTTATCTACCTAATTATTTTGTTCGTAATTAATATAATATCGTAAATACGTTTCTAACGTTTGGTTAATTTTTTTTATTTATTCGTTTGTTTAAGGTTTAAATACGCTAAATAATTTGTAATTTAATCCAAATTAAGCTATTAAACCTTGCCAGAATTTTGAAATAAAGGTAATACTTTTGTCCGAAATAATTTCTGTTAAAAATCCGTAAATACTTAAAATATGTCTAAGGAAAATATATGCGAATTATTTTGCATCGGTATCCTTATTATAAAGTAGGAAATAAGAAATTTCGTAAATCGATTAACGATTACGAAAATGCTATCGTAATGTACTTTTGTAACTGGGTTTTTTGATAAAGGAAGTTTGGTAATAAAGTTAAATATAATCAAATCTTATGGTCGCTTAGCAACTGGTAAGGGTTATAATTTTCCGTAAAGCTTATATCGTCGTACCTTTGCTTTGGCGCAGATATTGTATTGCCGTATAACTTTTTGTACTATAATTTTCATCTTAAGAAAATAATATATCCGTTATAAGCGTTTTAAGGTTTTGTAAATCCCTAGATATTTATATATAAGGTATTCGTATACGTTTCGTATTAAATTTTCTTATAAGTTTTCGGGTATCTATATTATGTTTATTTAATGCTTTATTAATTAATTAACGTTATATTATTAAATGTGTTAATGTATGTTAACTGGTATTGCTCGTATTATAACGATTCGTCGCTGTTTTAAGTATTTTTCGGGTATAATATCGAAAATTATCTGCTATACCTTAACCTTAAGTTCTTTTAGGTTAGGTTATTTGCTAAATGCGTTTGTTTTACCATTTTCTGATCTTTTTCGATAGATAATAACGTAATTAAATTTGGAAAAGTTTTCTGCGTAACGTAATTATTTTCCAATAAGTTTTCGTATCGTAAAGAAATGGGTAATGTTCTTATAATCCGTATATATCTTAATTTAATGTATATTACCTTTAAGGTAATATTTGAATTTTTTAAAGGCGTTAACAATAACTAGGAATTTTTTGTCGTAAATGAGATAATTTAATTTTGGTTTATGTAACTTATAAAAATAAAACGTAATCAGGTAAAGTTTTCCTTAATCGTTTCGATATTTAATTATAGTTTTTAAGGCATAATCCGAAGTATCGGTTTTTAGCTTAACTGGTTGCTTTGGGTTGTATATAATTAATATTGGTTTACTGGTAAGGGCGTTTTTGATTTACTGGAAAACTGTTTCCTTTTTTGGAGTTTATTTAAACGGTTTATTTTTTTTTTGTAAGTTCCGTTAATAGTATAACTATTTTGTTAAGGTTGCGTATAAATCGTCGATAATAATTAGCAAATTTAAAGAATATTTATATCTTTTTAACGTTAATAGGTTATGTTTAATTCTTAACTGCTAATAACTTTTTGGGATTTATGCGAATTTGTTCTGGCGTAATAATATGTTTTAAGAATTCGACTTTTTGCTAATAAAAATAGCTTTTTCGGTATTAACCAAAAGTTTGGCGTTTTATAACATTTGTAAAATTTGATAAATATGTTTTTCGTACTTTTTTTCCGTTTCCGAATAAATAAGAATGTCGTCGAGGTAGCAGATAACAAAAATATCCAGGTATTTTCTTAACATATAATTTATTATTCGTTAAAAGGTTGCTAATACGTTGGTTAATTTTATAAAAGTAATTAAGTATTCGTATAAGCTATATTTCGTTCTAAAAGTTATTTTTTATTCGTATTCTTTTTTGATCCGAATTATGTTGTAATTATTTCGAAGATCGATAGCTGTAAATTATTTTATTCCGTATAAGCGATTTTTTATTTTAGTAATTAATAGTAATAGCGTTTTGTCCTTAACGGTAATATCGTTAAGTTATCGATAATTTACTATTAATCGAAGCTTTCCTTTTTTTTCGATACGAAAAATATAAAGTATCCGGCTGGTAATTTGGAACGTCGAATCCATCCTTTTCGAAACTTATTTTCGAAGTAATCGCGGAATGCGTATAATTTTGCATGGTTTAGGTTATATATCGGATAAAAGGCGGTATTTTTGTTATTTTTAAAAATTATTTCGTAGTTTTATTCGTTATGTTTTAGTAATTTGGTATTAAGTTTTTTTCTAAATAATTTGTCGTATTTGTAATACTATAAAAGTATTTTAGCTATTTATTTTAGTGGTTTTTCGGGCGGTCGTTTTAAATCGTTATTTATCTGCTTGAATTTTGCTTTAAGGTTGGCAATAATGCGTCGTATTTTTCGATTATGCTTTTTTTCTTTAATATGTCGTATATTTTTAGGTAGTAAAGCTTTTGCCGTTTTTTATGCCTATATTTGTTTACCTTATCGATCGAATATTAAAGTTTTTCGTCGTTTGGCTTATCGTTGGAAAATAAATCGTAATTTATTTTGCGAATTTTTTAATTAATAACCGGGTTGTACTGTTATAATTATGGTAAACCTAGGATTAAATCGAAGTTTTCGATAACGATAACGTCGAAATTAATAATTTATCTTTTTCCTTCGATAAAGGTTTTAAGGTAATTAATTTTATATCGGACTTATTTATCGTCGTAGTTAAAGGTTTGACCTTCGGCGTTTTCGACTTTATAAGGATATTTTTTGTCCTTTTATGGTAGCTGTAATTTATTAATTATTTTTAGGGCGATATAATTGCTTTTTGTTACGCTGCAATTTACAAATACGGTATATCGTTTGTTTTTAATTTGTACTTATACCGTTATAAGTTTTTTTCGTACTGTTCGTATCGTATTTAAAGCTTTTCTAAGATATTGCTGTTTACCTTTGTTTTTTCTGCCAGCCTAGAGCTCCGTTACAAGTGGCTTGGGTTTTTTAGGTTATTTTCGAATTGCTAAATTCTTTTTTTAAATCTTTTGTTTTCGTTTTGGATTTATTTCAATTGCTGTTCTTGCCGGCATAGTATTGCTGTTAAGTATTTTACTTGGTTTTAAAACGTTTTTTTGGTGATGTATTTTGGCTTTAAGGTTTTCCAGTTCGAAAAAGAACGAATTTTTTTCTGTATAGTTAATCGCTTTTTTAAATCCTCCGTAAAGGCTAGCTAAATCTGTAAATGATTAATTATTTTCTGGTAGTACTTTTTTATTATTCTTTGGATTAGTTTTTTTTGCGTTTAATAATCGCACTATTCGTAATAACATTAGGGTTTATATGCAAAGCAATATTTTCCTTTTAGCCAGCTTCTGGTAGCTGCCAACTCGCCGATCTTTTCTATCGTTACGGCTTTTTGTATATAGCGATATTATCTTTAATTCCTAAAATTACTTCCAATTCGATTTTTAAAATCGAAACCTTATCGCTATATACGTATAATTCGTCGCGCAATATATTCTTTTTCGTCCTCGTATATTTCGTATTGCGGTCGTCGACAGCTAACCGCGTAAAGCTTTCCGTGCCGATCGGGTTTTTTTAGGCATAGATTTTCGTCCTATTTTCGGTATTCCTTTAGCTATGCGTTAAGCATTAACTGGTTGTTTTTCTATTACCGTTTTTGCTGTATACAGGTAGGTAGTTTATCGTCGTTCAGCTTTTTCCATTTTTCGTACTTTTGTAACCATTAGGTAATAATAAATCCAGTAATTTTAACTTCTTTAACCTTTTTAGCTTTTGCTTAAGCTAGCTTTTTCGTTTTTCTTATTCCTTATTGTACTTTTGGTAAAGGATTGTCGTTATTTTTAGCGCAGATTATATTAATCGTTTTTTTATCGCCAAGTTCTTTTTTTTGTTAATTTTTAAAAACTGGAGCTTAATATACCTTTTTCGGGCTTTTGCATTTTTGCGTAATATATCCGGGTTTACCGTAGTTATAATAAGTAAGGGATTTTTTATTTTTCGATTAAATAGCCCTTAATTTTATAAGCCTTAATTAAGTTTTATAAAAGGTAAAAGACGTAAAACGCTTTCGATTTTAATTAGCTTTTTGGAATTTGGACCGTAAGGCGAATTATTTTTATCGTTTTTATCGTCGTTCAAACTGTCGATTATCGATTTTTACAGCTTTAGCGATGTATTTGTTAAATGCGTTAAGTCGTTCGATTTTAATAATTTCGTTTTTAATATCGTTTTTTAATCCTTTGTAAAAAACGTCGATTAGGATATTGTCTTTATCGTCGACCCATCCTCCCTTGGATATAAAGTTCCTAAATTCGACGGCATATTTAAAAACTGGTCCCTTTTGTTTAAACTGTAAAAGGTTTTATATAGCTTTTCGTTTTACGTCCGGATTATCGAAATTATCCTTAAGTTTTTGTTCGAAATTAACGTAGCTTTCGAAAATCTTTTTGGTAGCCGTTTTTTAATCGTTTTCCATATTTTTTAAGTAATCGCGTAACGTAGGTTTAAACCAATTTAAAGCGTTTTTTTTTAAAAAATCTTATTATAATAAAAATTTTATCGGCGTTACTTTCGATCCTTTCCAATCGTAAATATATTTTAGCCTGGGTTAAAAAGCTTTAAACGCTTTCTGTACTATCGTAAAGTTCGGGTTTTTTAACTTTAAGTTTTAAAATAACGGCTGTTAGTACCGAATTAATTAAGGCGGCAGCTTAAGTAATAAATTATTAAATATGGGCCTTAAGTTATTGGACGCGTTTTTACAGCTGTTAAATAAAGGTAAAAACGGTAATTTCGGTATTAATCGATATTCTGATAATATTAAATATTGCTTAAAGTTTAACGGTATTATTAAACAAAAGTTTGCAACGTATAACGGCTATAGGTTTAATTAATTATTAAACTTAGTCGTACGGTTTATATTAATAATAATATTATAAAAATTTAAATAATAAATCGATAATTACGTTTAATAATAACAGATGTAAATTTAAGTAATTAATTATTATTGCAAGCTAATACTATTTAGTTTATAGAAATAATAAACGTATATATATTTCTATTAATTCGACCGGCTCGAACCGGCTCGATCTTTTTTTTGGTAGTAAAACCCCTTCGAGCCCATCGAGTTACTTCGAGTCATTGTCCGGCTCGATCTTTTTTTTGGTATTAAAACCCCTTCGAGCCCATCGAGTTACTTCGAGTCATTGTCCGGCTCGATTAGCTCGAGGCGCCAAGGCCCCTTTTATCCAATTAGGCGTTATGAGCCTATCGAACCAGTTACGTAACCTTGGGAGCCATATCGGAGATGCCTTCCACAACCTCCGACCGTCCGTCAATTGGGCCAAGGCCTTTGGCCATAACATCGACCTAACCTGTGATACGCACTTATGGACACTGCCTCGTCAACCGCAAACAAGGCGCCAAATAGGCTGATGTTGACAATGCCAAGCCTATTCAACACGATCGCAACCTACGGAGACGATATCAATATTACGAACGAGGAAAACGAGGCTCTTAGGAAGTCGGAATTACGGGAGCAAACCTATACACAGGGTTGAAATTTTAGTTAGTTAGTTTATTTAATGGTCTGAATAAAACTCACTAAGACTAATTTAACTATTAACTAACTAACTAAAATTCTTTTCCCTTAAACTAATAACTAACTAAACTAACTAAGAAATTAACTAACTAATAACTAAATTAACTAAGGATTTTCGAAAAAGTTATGCTTTTCTTATAAAAAATTATAAAAAAGCATAACTATTAAAAAAATGAAGCATTATTAATTATAAAGTTATAAAGCACTATAAAATAATGTTATAAATAATAACAATAATAATAGTAGTATATAATAACAGTAGTAAATAATAATAATAATAATAATAATAATAATAATAATAATAATAATAATAATAATAATAATAATAACGTTCCACACAACCGAACGGACCAAACAAGCGAGCGGACCAAAATTCAACACCTTGCAACAACTAACCCGCATAACTCAACCACGACACATTAAATTGATTCCAATCAATTGAATACTTCTTTGCTAATTGTCTCTATAGCTTCAGGACAAGTGCACGCATTATAACAAGGCCTATTGCGGACGCCATATTGCCATTCCTTCCTTCTAGCCTCTATGCGACCGACAATCTTCAGCAGTTCTTAGCAATAATTCTTTGCCACAACCTTTCTGCTGGCTAAAAAAACTTGTTCACCTTATATAGCAAATATTCATCTTTCTAGGAAACGTTTGTTTTAATCGTATAATTACGTAGGTCTCGAGTTATTGCAAAATCAAGTCCGACACGCCCTGCCATGCGCCCTGCGAGACGCCCCGCAACGCCCCGCAACGCGCCCCCCAACGCGCCCCCCAACGCGTCCCTTAACGTGCTTTCCAACACGTCCTACAACACGCTTTTCGATATATATCTTCAACGTATTAAAGCCGGACAGCAAGTACTCGCGTATTTGGGTTAAGGACTCGGTTAATAATCGTTTTCTCGTCGGTCGGCTTTAGTTCTGGCAAACTGGAGGTAATACTAGCTTGGAAGCGTTAGGAGGTAGTCGGTCGCAGGCGGGTTGGGAGGAAGAAATGGCAACATGGCGTCCGCAACAGGCCTTGATATAATACGTGCACTTGTCCAGAAGCTGTAGAGATAGTCAGCAAAGAAGTACTCGATTGATTGGAATCAATTTGATGTGTCGTGGTTGAGTTATGCGAGTTGGTTGTTGCGAGGTGCTGAATTTTGGTCCGCTCGCTTGTTTGGTCCGTTCGCTTGTGTGGGACGTTAATAATAATAATAATAACGTGCCATACAAGCTCGCGGGACACTTTTTCCAATATTCCAAGCACCTAACTTTAATTACCTATTTCTTAACAACTACAATATGGAACGACTTATAAAAGCATCCAGAATGAACTTAGCCGTTTAAGTTAAGAAACGAGATCCGAAACTTAGTTATAAAAAGCTTAGTTTTATTTATGGCATCCTATATTTTACGTTAAAAGCGCGGTTTAACGGTAGACGCGCCCGAGCTGATATTGTCCCTTATCTGCGAAAATTGACGCCGACCGAAAAAAAATTTATTATCGAAAAAATCCTTAACCTAAATACGCAAGCGTTTTTTGTTAGACTTTAGCACGTTAAAGATATGGCCAATTTACTATTGGCCTAGCGCGTTATAAAACGCGTTGGAATTAACTGGGCGTCGAAGTTTGTTAAATGGCAAAAAAAATTCTAGATGCGTTTAAATCAGAAGATCGATTATTAACGAGTTTTATGCGAAAATCTAGAAACGTTTCGTAAATAGTTCGAGCTTATTCGGGCTACAATTGTAAAGTACGATATCGTAGAAAAGGATATTTACAACTTCGACGCGACTAAATTCTTGATAAGGCTTTTTATGGTAACGGGCATGGTAATTATTAATGCCGAAAAACGTAAAAACCCTAAACAAACGTAATAAAGCAATAAAAAATAAGTTACAGTTATTTAAGCTGTTAATTTCCAAAGTTAAATTATGCCTTTATTTATTATTATAGCGGGGGAAAATTATTTCGGGTTTTAATACTGCGATAATTTATTGCTAACAGCCGATTGGAAAATTGTATTAAGTGATAATAGTTAAACAACAAATAAATTAAGTTTCGAATAGATTTAACATTTTAACAAATATACTCGGACGTATACGAAAGGTTCGAAACGTTTTCTTATCCTCGACGGCCATAAAAGTTATTATTCGGTAGAATTCGAAAAATACTGTACTAATAACAACATTATTACGTTTTGTATGCTTGCGTATTTTTCGTATCGGCTTTAATTTTTTGATATATCTTGTTTTTTTATTTTGAAACGCGTTTATTTGCGTTATATCGAAAACTTAATATAACGTTATTATATTTATATTGCTAAAGAAGATTTTCTTGCCGGCTTTTACAACGCGTTCCAAGCTGCTATAACGTCCGATAACATTAAATCTGGATTTGCGAAAGCTGGGCTTGTTTTATTCGATCCTAATAACGTTTTTTCCGAATTGGAAGTTTTTCCAGTTGTACCTACGCCGACCGTTTCCCTGTTGACCTCTGCCGGTTCCATTTGTTCCCTGCCCGCAAAAACCTTTAGGAATATTAAGAAAGTAACGCGGTAATTACGTTATTTGCAAAAGAAGATTAAAAATTAATAAGGTAATTCGTTAATTAAAATGGTTAAATCGGTTTATCTTTTAATTAAAAGTTACTTATTAATTTTGTACGAAAATTTTCTTTTTCGGGAAAAAGTTATTTAATTGCGCGAAACGAATTATATTTTAAATAAACGTCGCAAAATTAAAAATAAACGTTTTCAAGAAGGAGAAATATTTACTATACAAAAAAGATAAACTTTTTTAACTTAAAAAGAAAGGAGTGGTGAAATAATGCAGTTAATAGCAGCTGGAGGGGGTCGTCGTAAAAGGGTTGAGACCAAGGAACGGAAGTATGGCGTTTGTGGCAAGCCTGGACATAATGTGCGTACTTGTATAAAAGTTGTAGATACGTTTAGCGAAAAAGAATCCGATTGATTTGAATCAATGCGATATGTTGTTGTTAAGTTATTTGAATTTGTTGTTGGGAGGTGCCAAAAAGTGTCCCGCGAGCTTATGTAGTACGTTAATAATAATAATAATAATAATAATAATAATAATAATAATAATAATAATAATAATAATAATAATAATAATAATAATAATAATAATAATAATAACGTAATACACAAGCGAGCTGGACACACAAGCGAGCTGGACACTTTTTGGCACTCTGCAACAACAAATTCAAATAATTCAACCACAACATATCGCATTGATTTAAATCAATCGGATTCTTTTTCGCTAAACATATCTACAACTTTTATACAAGTACGCGTATTATGTTTAAGCTTGCCGCAAACGCTACACTTCCGTCCCTTAGTTTTAACCCTCTTACGACGACCCTTTCCAACTGCTGTTAGTTATATTTGTTTACCACCCCTTTCTTTTTAAGCTAAAAAAGCTTATCCCTTTTATATAGTAAATGTTCCTCCTTTTTAAAAACGTTTATTTTTGGTTTTGCGACGTTTGCTTAAAATGTAATTCGTTTTGCGTAATTAGGCAGCTTTTTTCCGAAGAAAAACATTTTCGTACAGAATTAACAAGTAACTTTTGGTTAAAAGATTAAACGATTCAGTTATTTTAATTAACGAATCACCCGGTTAATTTCCAATTTCTTTCTGCAAATAACGTAATTACCGCGTTACTTCCTTAATATTCTTAGGGGTTTTCGCGGGCGGGAAATAAATGGAACCGGCAAAGGTTAACGGGAAAACGGTCGGCATAGGCATAACTAAAAAAACCTTTAATTCGGAAAAAACGTTATTAAGATCAAATAAAACAAAACCAACTTTTGCAAATCCAGATTTAATATTACTGGACGTCATAACAGCTTGGAACGCGTCGTAAAAGCCGGCGAGGAAATCTTCTTTGGTAATATAGGTATAATAACATCGCATTAAATCTTCGATATATTACGAATAAACGCGTTTCAAAACAGAAAAACAAGATATATCAAAAGGTTAAAGCCGATACGAAAAATGCGGGGGCATACAAAACGTAATAATGTTGTTATTGGCGCAGTATTCTTCGAATTCCATCGAATAATAACTTTCGTAACCGTCAAGGATAAAAAAACGTTTCGAACCTTTCGTACGCGTCCAAATATACTTATCAAAATGCTGGATCTATTCGAAACCCAATTTATTTATTATCCAGCCATTATTATTTAATACAATCTTCCAATCGGCTACTGGCAGTAAGTTATCGCGGTACCAAAACCTAAGATAATTTTTCCCCGCCATAATAACAAATGGCGGCACCGCCCAACCTTAGGAATTAACAGCCTGGATAACTATAACCCATTCTTTATTCTCTTATTGCGCTTGTCTAGGTTTTCCACATCTTTCGGCATTAATAATTACCATATCCGTTGCCATAAAAAGCCCCATCAAAAATTCAATCTCGTCGAAGTTGTAAATATCCTTTTCTGTAATACCGTACTTCGCGATTATAGCCCGAACAAGCTCAAACCACTTGCGGAATGTTTCTGGACTTTCGGATAAGACCCGTTAATAATCGATCTTCCGATTTAAACGCGTCTAAAGGGTTTTTTGCCGTCTAACAAAGTTCGACGCCCAGTTAATTCTAATACGTTTTACAACGCGCTGGGCCAGCAGTAAATTGGCCATATCTTCAACGTACTGGAACCGGACAGAAAATGCTCGCATATCTAGGTCGAGAATTCGGTCGACAATCGATTTCTTTTCGGTCGGCGTCAATTTTCGGGAATTAAGGATAGTATTAACGCGGGAAGGTTTGCCGTTGCAACGCGTCTTTAAAGTGGAATATGGAACTTCATAAATAGAACTAAGCTTTCTGTAACTAAGTTTCGGGTTGTTTCTTTTAGCTTGAACGGCTAGGTTTATTCTGAATGCTTTTGTAAGTCGTTCCATATTATAGTTGTTGAGAAATAAGTAATTAAAGTAAAATGGTTGGATTGTTGAAAAAAGTGTCCAGCTCGCTTATATGTCCAGCTCGCTTATGTACTACGTTAATAATAATAATAATAATAATATATTGATATTTACTAAAATTAAACTATAACATAATTTCATACATCTATTAAACCATTATATTTAATAAATAAATCTTTTTTAAAAATGGTACATTATTATTCATATTTTAAATTCTCTTTCTTAAAAAAAAAAAAAAAAAAAAACTCTATAAATGATGTTAATTTCTATAATCCTAATAAAAGCGAAGTTTTCGAGAAAATTCTTATATATAAAACGCTTAATTATCTTCCTCGACTTTCTAAATTTCCTCTATATTTTCTTTCTTTTCAGTTGATTATTTTAATTATTATATATCTTTAATTTTCCAACTTTTTAATTAAAATATTTGTTTAATTATTTCTGGTAATAATTTATTTCTAGATTTAGTTATAATATTACCAGTTATAGAAAAACTCTTTCAATAGCGGAAAAAGTAGCTGGAATAACGAAATAACGACGGGCTAAAATGTTTAATACAGGGAATTAATAAGAATTCGACTTCCAAAAATCTAAAGGATGAATCTATTAATAAGTTATTAATTTATATCGTTATTTAAATATCAAATATAACTCACCTTTTGGGAAATTAAATGGCTGCTTAAATATAAGCTTAATTCATCGTTTATATGTGTCGTATTAGATATAGAAAACTTGTTATCAGAATCGGAATTATTATTTTTCTCATCATCGTTTGAAACGCCGTATATGTCTTCCGTATTATTTAGCGCCGCTTTTAACCGATTAAATTCTTGATTTCACAATCCTTGAACGTCGTTCGTAATACCCGGATAAAAGTATAATAAACCGTCGTTTTTAAAGTATATTAATTTAAATCGCGGATCTAAAATAATACTTAAAATACAACGCTTATACCGCGGTACTGTATTAAGAGATAATTTTTGAGGGAAATAATTTTCTAATCGCTTTAATCCCGCGTTAATGGCGTTAATTAAATCGGTATAATATTGTTTCTGCAAAACAAGTTGATATAAAAAGTTTTAAAAGAACTTAAATAAGATAACTTACGAAAAATTGATTTTTTTTGTAATTCTTCTTGAAATTCGGAAATATAATTTTGAAGTTTATTATACATCGTATATATATTTAATAAAACCTTATTTAGAGTTGTATAACTTTCGTATTGTAATTTGATTTTTAGTTTATAAAAAACTTTAAAAATATTTCGTAAATCGGATAAACAAGTCCGTTCGAATTCCGTCAATATATAGGATTTATAGTTAATATCGGAAGTATTTTTCTTGACATATAATAACACTTCTTTTAATTTAAAGCAGCGTCGATCATATAAAACGTTGAATTCCATCGGGCTTTAGTATGTTTAAAGTCGTTAGCAAAATATATATAAATTATATAAAAAGAGAAATTAATAAAAACCTAAAGGAAACTTCTGTTTGCTATAATTTTGAGCAATGATTCTTTTTCGTTTATATTTTCCGATTCCTTCTTTAAATAATTTCCGATTTTCCTGTTTATATTTTATAGTTAGTTGTAATTATCTTTCGTAATTTTGCAGTGATATTATTAGTAATAACGCGTTCATTATTTCGATTTAATATATAATTCGTAAAAAAAAAATTTCTTTTTCCGTTTGTAAATTTAATAAATATACTGATAAAATTTGCTGTGCAATAATATTAATAATATGAGTGGCGCATCGAATATCGCAAATCGAATTATAGTTATTTTTGGACATAAAAACGTTAATAAAAGCGGTATTATTTGTAGCGTTATCTTTTGTTAGGGGTTATAATAGTCCAGGCATACCTGCCGGATCGTCGTACATATATACCCACATGTCCTTACGTAGTCTTCGATAATATACGGAATCCTAACTTTTACACCTTTACATAGTTATATATATCCTATGCAAGGTTACTCGTAATACGTAAAAAATCTTGAGTTAAACGCTGTAATATCTTACTATTATTCTATTATCCTTATTATTACTTAAGTAATTTTTAATAAGTAATACCTACTTCCCGAATTAAAAATTAATTTTCCTTATTATTATATTATTTTTATCTTCTTAAAGGAGACCATACGAAAAGAAATACGAGATAAATATAATACCTAACGTCAAACTTAATAAGTATACGCATACCGGCAAAAGAGAAATTCGAAAGCATACGAAAAGTATACGCCTTTATTGCCAAATATCTTAACAACCGGTACCTTTTACGAAAGCATTAAAAAACCATCGAGTTCCTTAAAAAAAGAACTTATTTTAACGTCGCCCTTAATAACCCTTAGGGTATAATAATTATTAACGTATTACATGCGATAACTTTTCCAATTTATTAAGAAAAAACCGACAAGTTATTCGATTAACAGTTTAAAACTGCCTATATATATTTTAAATCTTTTTACGGAAAAAACGCCGCGTTTAACAATTTCCTTTTTAAAGGAAAAATATTTAAGTAAGTAAACTTTTTAAAAAATCCAATAAAGTTAACATTTACATCGTCAGCATAATCAGCATTTATATCGCCAATAGAAAAATGAGAATAATTAAACCTCCCCGAAATTTTAACAGAACTAACAATTATACCGACAAATAAGCTAAAGTCTTAAAGGTTCCAGACCTTAAAAGATACCCCGGTTAAGGTAACCCCTAAGTAAGAAGGTATATTAATTTTTCCGCTAAAAAGCTTCGGAGTATAGGCCTAGGGCGTAAATTAGGACGGCTTTTTAGATTTATCCGAACTTTCGAATAAGGACGACGGTATAATGCAAACTTTAGCTTTTTTCTTGAAGGAAATAAGGGAATTTTGCGTTAGTTAAGGCGTAACGCCCGTTACGTACGACCAAATCCTAATTAAGAGAATTGTAAGTTATACCAGTTCCGCGTAATAGACGTTAGATTATTTTGGCTAAACGCCGAAAAAGCCAAGTATAACTGCTTAATTATCTTTTATAACCAAAAGCAGATATTTTATCGTAATATGTATTTATAGGCCAAAAGAATAAAAAGATGAGCCGATATAAATAACCGAAAATCCGTTATTTCTAGGAAAACTTAAACTTTATTTCGTAACGACGTTTTGGCTTAGTAAAAGTAGAAAATTTTCTGAACTTAACAAAAGCTGTTTTCGGTTAAGCTGAACGATTTTCTTGGACGTTATATTAAAGTAGTTCGGGATTAAATCAGAAAAAGCCCAAGAATAGTTAACTAAAAACGGGTATACCTTTAAAGATAATACGTAAAGGAAACCGGTTAAAGCTTACGCTAAAAATTATTTAAGTACGCCAAATTATGGGATAATTTAACCAACTTTTAGCTACTTAGCCCCCTGTACCAAAATTGGCACCCGGGTTTCCAAGTATTATGCTTTCGATTAGAAAGAATGGATAATATTATAATATATCTGGACAAGGTCGACTACAAAGCTAAGGCTAAGAAAATAAAGTTAAACGACTTGCCGAAATTAACCTTTGCTTTATAAAACGATTTAGATAATAACATAAACAGTTAAAATAATACGGTTTATTAGACGAATAATAACCGTAACAGCTGCCGGTTTTAACGCTAAAAATCGTTATAACGTAATCGAAGGTTACCCGGATTTCGTCCTTTTAATTCGAGTTCCCGTAGTTATTCCGGAGACCGCCGAGAACAGGAACAGTGACGCGAGGAATCGCGTTTTCGTTAGCATTTCAAACGCGAAAAACGTTCGAATTATCCGAATCGTAAAGGTTATTAACGTCGTTTTGGACGATACCGAAAGTTCGGTTAAAACCCCGACGTTAAAATAGAATTTATGTATTTGTTAACGAGAAGACCGTATGGGAATACGAAAAAAACGCCGAGGATTATTAATCCGTTTTATAGGTTAACGGCTATTATTGATTTAGTAAAAGCGAAACTAAATTAAAGCCTAATTAGAAGGAAGGTTAGGTATGTATTAAAGATAACGTTATCGATAATACGTATTTCGTATATCCTGAAAACCCCGACGAAACGATAGTTACTAAAAATACCGATAAGGAACCGAGTTACCTGTGCTAACGATGTAATACGTAATACGGGACGGCTAACTTTTTTGCGAGTTATGCATAAAAAGGATGTATACTTAAAGGATAGGCAGTATTAAAAATTATATAAACGGTAAATTTCTCGAAGCCCGCTTTAAAAGTTGTTAGTATTAACGGGATAATATATTTTATTCTGGATAACGAGCAGGTAGTTAAGGTTAACCCGAACCCGTATTAAGAAATTACATATAGCGAAAAACGTCGTATTTAAAAGTAGGCGTTAAGGTTAATATAAATGCGCAATTTATGGATATCTGCATGGATACGGGAAGCTTGTCGATTCTTATCGACTGAAAATGGGTAACATTGTAGGCCAAAAATCCGAAGTTTTATAAATGTAATTTTATTTACGTTAAAAGCGTTAATTTCCGAACTTTTATTAACATTTAGGTAAAATTCGACTTTTATATAAAAGGTTAAGTTAAGGGTATATGGATTAACGGTTATTTTACAGTTAGAGCAAACGTAATTAATGGTTTTGGGCTAAAGATGTTACTGGGTACCGAATTTTTAGTTTAGTATAAAGTTAAGATCGACTTTATTAAAGAAAGCTGTATTTTCCGGTTAATCTTTAATATGAAGGTAAAACGGGAAACCGTTAAAACGGTAATTTTACAGCTAATACGGTAAAAGATTATAGCTGCTTATATAATAGTTATTCTTGCGATAATTATAACGTTTATTAACATAGATTACGTCGACTTGCTTAAGTTAACAGATAAGAAAAATCGGACAGTTTAGCCAGTATACATAATAACGGATTATCCGGAGGCGTTTAATTTTACTTTTGATAAGTTTAGCTTAAAGAAAGTTATTTTTTATAATATTAAGGCTTGGCTTTTAGTAATTAAAAAAACGAAAGGATTAATATTATATATAATTATGCGGATAACGAAAAGGCCTAATTAATTAACTGGTACGATATTAAGCAGAATTAAGAAGCCGGTTTAATTTAAAAGGAATGGGTTAATATAGTCGAAGAAACTTATATTTCCGTTATAGAAAGTGTAAAAGGCGTAAAGACGAATAAACGCCTAAGCGCCGATTTTTACATTCCGTTATACGGTATAACGAAGTTAACGGACGTCCCGTTTATTAAATCTAAAAACGGTACAGTTATCGCAAATAACGACCAGGTAATTAGTAATAAAATATGCCGCTTAATCGATAGTTACGACGTTTTTCAGGATAAAGGCATAGTATTAATATCTGAAGAATATAAAATGCGTATCGACCTTGTTGACGGATGGCAGAAGTAACTTAAACCGGTTAAGATATACCCGATAAGTGTTAAGGATTGCCAAGTTTTCGATAAGAAATCCGACGACTTATATAAAAAAGAGGAAATGTTTTTTTAAAACGAACCTATTTCTGTAATAATTCCAGTTTTCGTCGTATAGAGGAAATTAAATATTGAATATAAAAAGAGGCGCGTAATAGCCGACCTTAAACTATTTAATAGAATAGCCGTTTTTAACGTTTATTTTTTACCCGACTAGGATAATATTATAGATAATATGGCTAGTAAAATATGGTTTAGTTTATTCGATATATTTAACTTTTATTTTTAGCTGCTAATACGAACGGAATATCGCAACCGTATGGTAATTATTAATTCTTAAGGATTAAAAAGATTTAACGTGCTTTTAATAGGTTTTCGTAACGCTTTTACCTTTGTTTAACGGTTTATGGATAGGTTATTTTTCGTATATAAGCGTTTCGTACGAGTATATATTAACGACATTATCGTTTTTAGTACTAGTACCGTAGAATATATGGAGTACCTACGTATCGTATTGGATATATTTAACAAGATACGGGTTTATATTAGTGCAGAAAACCTTTTCGTCGGTTTTCTAGCAGTCCGTTTGCTTAGTTATAACGTTGATAGAAACGGAATTTCTAAGATTAATAACTGTATAAACGCGTTTAAGAAGCTTGCTTTTCTTAATACGTTCGACGTTTTGAAAACTTATTTAGGTATGGTAACTTAGTTGCGGACAGTAATTGCGTGGTATAGCGTTAAAGCAATATCCTTCGAGCAACGAAAGACGGAGCTGCTGGCGAAACTTGAAAAATCGAGAACTTTACTTATTAAAGTGTCGAAGTAAGCGAGATAGATGCATATTTCCAAAATCGAATTCGTGCCGACGGACGAAAAAAAGAAGGTATAGGATTAGCTTTAATATTACTTGTATACTTAATACGTTACGTATTATTACTAGAAAGATAAGCTTTTCTTTTTTAAGGTAAACGTTTGCAAGAAGGTTTATAGCATTATAGTTTTTTAATTAGCTGGCGAATGGGACGGTTAAGTTATCCCTGGCAAGGATATATTTAAAATTAAAGTTAGCTTTATTTTTTTATATTTAAGTTAATTTTTAACGCGCAAAAGAAGTACGGATTTATAGTAGGAGAAATGGCCGTTTTGATATAGGGATATAGAAAGTTCCGAAAACTTATTTAATTTAGCCGATTTCCGGTTAACGTTTTTACCGATTATGCTTTTACAAAAGGAATTGTTACTTATACGTTTTTAACTGTTATAGACATTAATAAAGCTAACTCTAGGTTAGTTAATGCAGTTAATTTTTTGTTGTAATTTTAGTTAAAGATGTATTATATTTTAGAAAGCTTAACGTGGTACTAGACGCGTTGTTACGTTTGCCAATAGTGGTTTCGGATTAGAAAGTAGCTGAACGAGACGAATTTAACGAGTTAGACGATATATGGTACGATACTAATATTTGGTATTTCCTAGCGGAAGAGAATAAAACTTTTTAAGTTACTTTTGTTTTCAGTAACAAGTTTAAGGTTCGTATTATCGAAAGATACGTAACAGATTACCGGTATAAATACGTATACGTTAGGTTATAGGAAATGGAATCTGGCGAGCGCAAAAAATGGCAATATTAGCTATTTAAGTTATAGGATAACCTTTTTTATTACGTCGGGCTGGACGGCCATAAGGGGTTATATATTTTATATACTTACACTTAGGACGTTTTAAAGCTTATATATAATAAAAAGTACTATTTTGGTAGGAATCGTATGATAAAGGATTTACGTAATATCCATTTCATAAAAAAATACTTTAAGATATCGAAGTATTTTAGCTCTTGTACGGTTTGCCGAAAAAACTAGACGGATCGAAATAAGCTATTAAGGGAATTATTACTCCTACTAGCGTTTAAGTTGTCGTACTTTACGATAATTATGGACTTTATTACCGATATGCCGGAAGTAGCATTTGTAGATACTTTTTAAGCGTTGATAAAGTATAATACGTTGGACAGCTTATGTATTATTTCGTATAAAGCTAGCAAGAAAACGTTGTTAATACCTGGCAATATGCGGTATACGGTTAAGGATTGGGCAATAATAACGTTGAGAATGTTATAGTTTTGCGATTAAGGGTTATTTATTATTATTATCAGCGATAAGGATCTAAAGTTTATATTTGTTTTATTGAACGAGATATTTAACGTTTCGAGTATTAAATTACTTTTTTTTACAACATATTATGCGAAAGGAAGAAACAAATCGTTAAGATTATTATACGTTTCTATATAGTTACGGACTTTAATCTTTTATAGACGAACTGTTATAAGAATAGGGGTTCCTGTCTGAAAAGAGCTAAGTTCTTAGAGGTTAGCGTGGATACGGCTGAACCTCGGACCAAGAAGAAGCCTTGGCTTCCGACAGGATCTAGTTGATTTAAGTAATCTGCTAGATTACTTAGATCACGTAGATTACTGACATACTTACTATGGGAAGGTGGATATATAATAAACGGATCCTTATGTAAATAGTACCAACTTAGTTTTCGCATTTTAGCTATTAATCTAAGCCTTCAGTTAAAAACACTGTTTTCCGATTAAAAGAAAAGTCCGCAAACCTTTTTAACGAATAAAATTACTAAATCATTCCTCGCATTATTGTTACCTGTAAATTAAGACCCCATTTCGGATACTGCTTATACCTCTAGGTGGATATATAACAGGTTCGTTATATTTTGATAGCTTTTTGATTAATAGCCGACGAAAGATTTAAGGCCCAGTTAGGTATAAGCTTTCCTGAACGCAATAAAGACGATATTATAGGACGACGTTCAGAAAATAGATAGCACATTCGATTACCGTTACTGGCTAGTAAAAGTTTAGTAACCGGATTAAACGATTTACCATTTATTAAAGAAATTTTTTCTTTAATCGATAACATGGCATTACCTTCCATTCGATCTTAAAAAGGACTTTTTTCCTTCCAGTCCCTACAGCAACCTGCTCCGGCAAAAAATATTATAAAAGTTTACGGGTTTAAGGTAAAAAAAAAGGAAAAAAAAACAACTTACCAAAAAACAAAAAGGCAAACAAAAAGAACTTACTATTAACGAAAAGTTAAACATTTTCGCGAAAAAAGTTAGGACCTTGAAAAACGAAAACACTAAACTTATTCGACAGCAAAGATCTTCGACCTTGCCCCTATTTGAAGCAAATAAAATTCGCGAAGGCACAGTTCCTCCTTTTAGTTACTATGGAATGCCGGAAATTAAGGGTTATAAACTAACCCCTTTAAAACCTTATAATGGAACCACGGATATAAAAGGATTCCTGGTCCAGGTTAGACTTTACCTCAAATTTTACGAGAATTCTCTAACGGAAAATTATCAAAAGGTAATAATTATCTTTCAGCTGTTCGTAGGAAAAGTTCTTTTATAATTTAAACCCATTATGAACGATTACCTTATGAACTACCCTAATTAGTTTTCCGACTTAACCAATTATGTTTTCGGCAATTATAAACACTTTAAGGAAAAAATGCAAGCTTTTTTTGGAAATTCCGACAAAGAACAACATACGGTCGAACAATTGCATTTCCTCCAGCAAATAAAGTTAGCAGCCGAATATACGATTAAGTTTAATTGCCTTATATCAATTTTTAATTTCCTAAAAAACGTATTGTTTTATCCTTTTTATAACGGCCTAAAATTACAAGTTAAAGATAAAATATATAAAGTACCCAAGATTAATCCTTTCCAGGATTACATTAACAAAACTATCATTACCGACCGACGTACTTTTGAAAGGTATTTGGAAAAAAAAAAGATTTAACAAAAAAAGAAACAACCAAAGCTTAAGCAGCAAGTCCCAAAGGGACAAAACCAAAAGCAAATCCCAAAAGGAAGTAAATATTGCTTTAAAGGAGCCCAAAAAAGATAAGTCGAATGTTAAATGTTTCAACTGTGGCAAAAAAGGCCATTACAAAAACGAATATCGCTTTCCAGCCAAAAGGGATTCCAGGAAAAAAAAGATTCCTTAACCCCAAAAGAAGGTTAAGATAGCCGAATAAGAATTAAATAGCGAAAGTAAGGAAAAAAGGGAAGTTAATTCCATTTCCTTCCAGCGAAAATTTACCATTGTAACTATATATTACGAACAAAATGGCAACCCAAAATACGAGCGTTGCCAAACTTATTAAAATCGAATAATTAAAGCCTGCAGATATTATTCCGGACAGGAAACTTTTAAAACAGCCATAAAGTTAAGGTATATTTGTTATTTAAATAAGCAGCAATGTAAAATATACGATAAATACGGCCAGTTACGCTCTAATATAATGATATACGATCCGATATTTTTAAAGCTTAACGAAGCCTTTAAGGATAAAAAACCAGTTCGCCTGGATACCCCAGATCTGGAACCAGTTTACGACCACGACCTGCTCCATTTTTTTGCATGCCACAACGACGATTGTTTAACTTACTTCCGCGCTAAGGAAGGTAATAATTATTGGCCCGGATGGGATAAGGAAATACTTACCGAACCTGACGATAAATACAAATATATTGAAACATACAGGTAGCCGGAATACCCCCGATTTTGTTATTTACACCTTAAATCGGCTTAAATCGAAAAGCTATTATAAAGGGATACCTGTATTACGTCCTTATATTATGCATAATGCATAAGATCTTGGATATGGGAATTAACCTTTCAAAGATCTTACCTTCAAAACCAATACCCCTTTAAATATCAAAGGTAAAGGTTTCAAAATCAATTTACCAGATTAGCAAAAGAAAGTGGTTTATTTGCATAAACGATAAATGTTCCAAATATGCAATTAGGAAGGCCCGAAAATAAAAACGTTTTCTAGCTAACAAAATCAACAAATTAAAAAACTACGTAAGCCCTCGAAATTAAGGCATCGAAGAACCTTATCCTACAAGACCTTATACGAGGCAAAAACTGGACAGCGTAATTAGATTAAAATTCTTTTCCAGTACGAGAACAAAATATTTAAAGCCATAATCGATTTAAAAGCAGAAAGAAACTTTATTTTACTATTAGTTGCAAAAAAATATCGGATCCCCTAGAAATATAAGCTAAAGTCGTACAAATTACTTACAGTCGACGGAAGCTTATTTAAGTATAAAAATGGACGAATTTTCAAAAAAACGGAAAAACTTTTAATGCAAATTTAGGGATACTTAAAGAAAATTAAGCTAAACGTAGCCGACATTTTAAGATACGATATCATCCTTGGAATGCCGTAGTTCCGTTCTAATAACCCTTATATCGATTGGAAAACCCAGAAACTTTTTTAGAACCATTTTATAATTTCTTTAAAAGAGGAATTCCGAAAAATCTGTTACATAATCCGAAAAGCCAAAATAATGGATTCAACTGCTAAGGTACTTCCTAAATACCGAAGGTTCAAAACATTGTTTAAGGAACGAATACGAAAAAAGTTACTTAACTACAATCAATGGGATTATAGGATCCTTATCAAGGAAAAACATTATCCAAAACTTTACCAGATTTACTATATAAACCCAGAAAGGGCCAAAACCTTATAAAAGAGCCTCTAAAGAAACCTTAAACGTAAATACATTTAGGAATTTAAATTTCCCGTAGGATACCCCGTTATAATAGTGCCAAAAATAAAGAACGGAAAGATCCGAATCGACAAAGATGGAAACCCCATATATCGACGCGTTTACGACTATCGACAATTGAACGATATTATTATTAAGAATAAATACCCTTTTATTTTTATAAATACCATAACGTTACAGACAAGTAGTTTGGATGGATAAGTAGTCTGGATGATTTTTGATATATTCCAAATACCCAACTTTAATTGTCCGTTTCTTAACAACAACAATATGGAACGGTTTACAAAAAAAGCGAGAATGAACTTAGCCGTTTAGATTAAGAAACGAGACCCGAAACTTAATTATGCGAAACTTAGTTTTATATATAAAGTTCCCCATTTTATTTTGTAGATACGATATACCGGTACACCTTCCCAAAGCAATTATATACCCAAATCGCGAAAGTTGACGCCGACCGAAGAAAAATCGATTATCGACCGAATCCTTAACCTAGATACGTAAGCGTTTCTTGTCCGGCTCCAGTATGTTAAAGATATGGTTAATATACTGCTGGCCTAACGCGTTGCAGAACGCGTTGGAATTAAGTGGGCGTCGAACTTTGTTAAACGCCAAAAAAAAACTCCAGACGCGTTTAAATCGGAAGATCGATTATTAACGGGTCCTATGCGAGAATTCAAAAGCGTTTCGCAAGTGGTTCGAGCTTGTTCGGGCTATAATCGCGAAATACAGCATCGCAAAAGAGGATATCTACAACTTCGACGAGACTGGATTTTTGATAAGGCTTTTCATGGCAACGGGTATGGTAATTACCAGTGCCGAAAGACGTAAAAAACTTAGATAAGCGCAACAAGAGAATAAAGAATGGGTTATAGTTATCCAGGCTGTTAATTCCCAAGGTTAGGCTATGCTGCTATTTGTTATTATGGCGGGAAAAAATTATTTTGGGTCCTGGTACTGCGATAACCCATTGCCAGCAACCGATTGGAAAATCGCATTAAGTAATAATGGCTAGACAACAAATAAATTGAGTCTCGAATAGATCCAGCATTTTGACAAACACATTCGGACGCGTACGAAAAGTTCGAAACGTTTTCTTATCCTCGACGGCCATAAAAGCCATTATTCAATGGAATTCGAAGAATACTGCGCCAATAACAACATTATTACGCTTTATATGCCCGCGTATTTTTCGTATCGGTTCCAACCTTTTGATGTATTTTGTTTTTCTGTTTTGAAACGCGCTTATTTGCAGTATATCGAAGACCTTATGCAACGCCATCATACTTATATTGCCAAAGAAGATTTTCTCGCCGGCTTCTACGACGCGTTCCAAGCTGCCATAACGTCCAACAACATCAAATCTGGATTCGCGAAAGCTGGTCTTGTTCCATTCGATCCCAATAACGTTCTCTCCGAATTGGAAGTTCCTCCAGTTGTACCTACGCCGACCGTCTCCCCGCTAACCTCCGCCGGTTTTATTTTACCCCCCGCGAAAACCCCTAGGAATATCCGGGAAGCAACAAAATAAGGACGGTATTTGCAAAAAAAGATTAGAAATTATCAGGGGAGCTCGCCAACAAGATTACTTAAATCGGCTGATCTTATGACAAAAGGGTACATGTTGTTATTACATAAAGCTACTCTTCTGCAAGAAAAAAACGTCCAATTGCGCGAAACAAACCATACCTTAAGCAAACGTCGCAAAACCAAAAACAAACGTCTTCAAAAAGGAGGAACACTTATTATACAAAAAGGATAAGCTTTTCTGGCTCAAAAAAAAGGGGGTAATGAAAAAATGCAACCAACAGCAGCTGGAAGGGGTCGTCGTAAAAGGGTTAAAACCAAGAAACGGAAGTATGGCGTCTGCGGCAAGCCCGGACATAATGCGCGTACTTGTATAAAAGTTGTAGATACGTCTAGCGAAGAAGAATCCGATTGATTTAAATCAATGCGATATGTTGTTATTAAGTTATTCGAATTTGTTGTTGCGAAATGCTAAAAACCATCCAGACTACTTGTCCATCCAGACTACTTGTCCGAGACGTTAACGAAAAATATTAGCAAAGCTAAATAGTTTATAGCGTTAAACTTACTGGACGGTTATTACTTAATCTAAATAACCAAAGGTAAAAAGTAGAAAACCGCTTTTAAAATAATCCATAGACTTTACGAATATAAGGTAATACCTTAGGGATTTATTAATGCTTCTATTAGTTTCCAACATATGTTGATAATTATTTTACGAAAATTCTTTAACAAATTCGTATTTATTTATTTAAACGATATCCTTATTTACTTTGAAACCTTGGAAAAATATAAAAAATATATCGCCCAAGTACTGGAAATATTCGAAAAGGTAAACCTATTAATTAACGCCGGGAAAAGCGTATGGCATATTTAAAAGCTAAACTTTTTAGGCTTTATTATTATTCCAGGACAGGTTTAAATCCAGGACTTTAAAATAAAGGCAGTTAAAAATTGGCCGATTTCCAATAAAGCGACCGTTACCGACGTCCGTTAGTTTTTAAGATTTACGGGTTACGTACGCAACTTAATTAAAGATTTCGGAAAAATCGCCAAACCCTTAACGAACTTTATTACCAAAAAGTATATTGGAAAAAAGTTTAAGTTCTTAAGAAAAGCTAAAGAAACAATACAAACATTTAAAAACCAAATTACCAACGCCTCCGTCATAAAATTACCTAACCACAACAAAAAAAAGCAATTAAAAACTAACGCTTTAAATAAAGCCCTAAAAGCCATCCTAAAACAACAGAAAAACGACAAAAAGTAGCACTTAATGGCCTATTATTCCAAAGAACTAAAAGATGCAAAATTAAGATACCCTATTTACGATAAGGAATTATTAGCAATCATTATAGCATTTAAAAAATAAGAACCTTATTTCAATGGAATTAAAAAACCTTTTAACATTTACTTTAACTATAAAAATTTTACTTACTTCATAACAACTTAAGATCTTAACAAACGACATAAAAATTGGATAATTTTCTTATCCAAGTTCAATTTTAAAATCCACCATATTAAAAGTAAGGAAAATATCCAAACAGATATCCTAAGCCGAAAAGGAAATTACGATAGTAAGGTTCCCAAACGACGTATACAAATGCTATAACCTATAAAGGAAGGTACCTTACGGTTATATAAAATATTAAAAAAACCTACCCCCGAATTTCTGGCCCAATTTAAAAGCTTATATAATTCTAATAAGCAGAAAAAAGTCAAACAATTAAAAAAACGATCCGAAAGTTAGCTGCTATACCGCGGAAAAATCTACGTCTTACGAAAACAATAAAAACAATTTATCAAAAAATTTCACGAAAACCCGTTACATAAATATTAAAAGATTTTCAAAACAATTAAGTAATTCCAAAAAAAATACGACTTTCCAAAATTTAAAAAAACCGTCAAACAAGTAATTAAAAACTGCAACATTTGCAACAAAGCCAAAATAGCTCGCTATAAATTATACGGACTGCTGCAACCTACAAAAATTCCAAAAAAAACCTGGAATACCATAGCTTAAAACTTTATCACCGGCTTACCCTTATCTAAGGACCTTATCACCGGAGTCCAATACGACGGAATATAGGTAATCGTCGACAAACTTACCAAGTATAAATACTTTTTACCCTTTAAAGGAAATACGACAGCAAAACAGTTAGCTTACGCATTCGTAAAATACTATTTTAATAAACATAAAATCCCAAAAAGAAATCATTTCAAATAAAAACAAACTATTCATTTCCAAGTTTGGCATTAATTTCTTTAAACAAATTAATACCAAATTTAAATTCTTTATAACGTATCACCTTTAAACCGATAAATAAACAAAACGATTAAACCAAACCCTAAAGCAATACCTAAAAAGTTATATCAACTACTAACAAAATAATTAAGTAAAATTATTTCTATTAACATAAATGACTTATAATATATCCGTTAACGAAAACATAAACATTTTACCCCATACAGCCGTATATGAACAAAACGCAAAAACCCAGCAACTAAAACAACCATTCGGTAAAGCTCCGAAAATTACCTTAATAATTTCCAAAGCAAAAACGATGGTATTTAAAATCAAAACCATCCAAGCTCGCTTTAAAACTAAACTGCAATTTCTTTAATAACAGATAGCTCAATACTACAACAAAAAAAGAATTAAAGGACCAATTCTATCGAAAAAAAACAAAATCTACCTGTTACGCCAAAAACAAAACGCAACCTTAACCATTTCACAAATCAAAACCAAAAAACCTAATAACAAACTTAATTTTAAGAAATTCGGTCCGTTTAAGATTAACGAAATTATTTCCAAAACCAACTATCGACTATCGCTACCCAAAATAATAAAGATATATCCTATTTTTTACATTTCCCTGTTAAAACTAGCACCTAATAACGTCCCGCTAAAAATAAACTTAGAAATCGAGGAAAATACTAATAAGTACGAAATCGAAAAAATACTAAACTCAAAAATGGTTAACGACAAGATCCAATACCTAGTTAAGTAAAAAAACTACCCATCCGAAAACAACATTTAGGAACCCTTTAAGCACCTGACAAATGCGAAGGACCTAGTTAAAACGTTTTACCGCCAAAATCCTAACCGACCGTCTCCAACGTAGCCAAAGTCGCAAGTAACAAAAGCCCAACCCCTAGATCCAAACCCTCGGCGCTCCAGTCGAAAAAAGCAAACGCTTCCGTATTAGCGTTAATCTCGGAAACAAATCGCGCTTATTCTTTCTTTATACGACGTTACTTTTCTTCCAACCTTTCCTACTTCTTTAACTAATCCAACTTATATCCCTCCTTTAATATAGCAAAAGCCTTTTTTTTCAAAACATCTTGCTGGAAACGCAAGCGTTTTAGTCGACCAAAAAACTTTATTAATTTATTTTTCACCTTACGCTGCTCCTTTTGTAACCGCTTTCGTTTTTCCCCAATCTTCACTAAAAAATTCATCTCCAATACGTCATAAGCCAAACGCTAACGACGGGTACAACAACTGCAACTTGGAACGTTAACCATAAAAAAGCAGTCGGTTTCCCCGAAACGAATGCAGTTCGAACAAAAGTAACTTTGGAACCAAATTTCTTAATGTATTTTGCACAATTATTACGCGCCTCGCGTTAATTAAATCGAGGTTTTTTCTTTCCTTTTTTCTTCTAAATACGCCCTGTTATGATAAAATCAGTTAAAAAATCCCTATACTCTTTCCAACTACCAAAAAGGGTACTTACGGTTTTTATCTTTGGGATAAAGATCCTTGGAAAGGGAAAATAGTGTTATAAAAATAAAGGTTCCTATCTGAAAAAAGCTAAGTTCTTAAAGGTTAACGTAGATACGGCTAAACCTCGGACTAAAAAAAAGCCTTAGCTCCCGACAGGATCTAGTTGATCTAAGTAATCTACCAGATTACTTAAATTACGTAAATCACTAACATACTTATTATGGGAAAGTGGATATATAATAAACGGATCCTTATATAAATAATATCAACTTAGTTTTCGCTCCTTAGCTATTAATTTAAGCCTTTAGTTAAAGGTATTATTCTCCGATTAAAGGAAAAGTCCGCAAACCTTTTTAACGAACAAGATTACTGAATCATTCCTCGCACTATTATTACCTGGCAAATTAAGACCCCATTTCGGATACTGCTCATACCTCCAGGTGGATGTATAACAGGTTCGTTACACGAACATAATACCCGCTTTGTAATATTATTTAAATAATTTTTTAACAGTTATAATAAGGCGAATCCTTAACGAACTAATGCTTGGATTTTAACCTAGGTTAATTTTGAATATATTAAACGAAAAAAAAGAAACGGTGATTTCGGAAAACGCGATAAATATTACACGAAAGAATTATGTTAAAGAAGTTGCATAATTAGCCAACCTCGTTAATATGCTTACGAAAAAGCGTACAATAACCGGTATACCAAGCTAGAATTTAAAAAGAGCGAAATAATACATTTTAAGCTGTACCAGGAATACCATTTACTTAGATAACTTAAGCGGAAAAAGTCGTTTATTCGGGCCGGTCCGTTTAAGATTTTCGAACAAATAAGAAATTAAGTATATAAGCTGGATTTCCTTATTAGTTGGAAAGTTTACCCTATCGTTTCAGTAGTACAGTTATATAGGCCAAAGTAAGGAAAAGATTTATTTAAACGAAAAACCATTAAGCCTGACTTAATAGCCGTAAAGGGTAACGTACAGGAATGGGAAATTGACGGCATTATGAACCGGCGAATTCGTTAGTATAAAAAGAACTTATCCGTTAAATATCTTTCTAGCTAGATAGAATATATAGCGAAAGACAACGAATGGCGTTTTAAAAAGGACTTTTTCAAAACGGTTAAAGAAACCGTTACCGAATATAAAGCAAAGTACTTAGTCGATTAACTAAATAAATACCTAAAACAGAACTTAATCCGCTTTAACAATATAAAGATAGCAGATAATAAATACGTAATTATATTTATTATCGACAAAAAAGGGAGAAAAGGTAGTAAAAGATAATTACAGGTATTTGTTATATTTTTCTTATATATTTAATAAAGTCGTTAAGTATTCCGTTTTATTTATTATTTAATGGTGTTAATAACTTTTATTATATATTTTCCGTACTTAAGCATTTTTACTTTCCTATTATCTTTAACTAATTTTGCGTTATACTTGCTATATATTACACAGCTGTTCGTATTTTTTTTTAGAAAATTTTACGATGTTAGAAAGTTGCACCTCGTCGACATCAGAAATTTTCTAACTATAAAAGGGCAAGTTCTTACTAACATTTTTACCCTTTTTTTCCTTTTTTTTCTCACCGCCGATTCGCAATAAATTTACATATAAATTGGTAGTTGTTCGTAATCCTGTACGTAATTTTAGTTACTTTTAACAAAAAATGCGTTTAGTTTGCTATCTAAGAGTAATTAGGTAAACTATAATCCCGTTATAGCAGATAAAAAAAGCGCCTTTAATTCCGCCTTTAATTCCGCCTTTAATTCCTAAATTTTTAATAATAAGAAAAACGAATAGATTAGTCGCTCTAACGTACTTATATTTATAATAGATAATCTATTTATAGCAGCTAGTAATAACTACTTTAGCAATAACAATAATAATAAACAGGACGAAGATAATTTTAATAGTTAAAATAACGGCAAATCCGTTAAACCGACCGGTATGGTCGTTATTACCAAATTAAGCTTTCCTGTCGGAATTCAAAATAATACCATCGTTAAAAATGGCGAAAATTCTTTTCGTTTTTTTAGTCCGTTTAAAACAATGATAAATTAAGTATTTTCTACCGAAAAGAAGGTTACCCTTAGCAAAGGAATAATTTAAAAGGACGGTATTAATTCACTTAATAATTAAGTCGTTTTCGACGATTAATCCAAGAATTCGGAAAAAAACCTTTAAGTTAAACAAATTAATTAAGCTGCCATCTTTAACGAGAATCGCGCCAAGCTTAATAAAGCTATAGTCGACTTTGCAAAAAAATTGGCATCTACGATTATTAATCGATTTAATCCTAATAAAACCGGCTATGATAATAATAACGATAAGAACATTAATATCGGTTTGGGTAACTTCACCGATATTCAAGGAAAAAGGTACGTTTTAATCAATACCAATACCAAATTTCATATTAACAAACTAATGCCAGTTCGGAAAACCACCTTTACGGGAAAAAAGCTATTTATAACCCAACAACTAAAGCAAAACGCTAAAAAGCGTTCTTCGTTTATTACGACGTTTCCAACGTTTAAAAAATCGAAATGTAAATTAACCAAAAATACCGAACAAAAGGTTAAAGACGTAAACAACGAAAAAGACAAGGAATCCGACAGCCAGATAGAAATAGAAGCTTACTTTATACGTACTCGCAAAAAATGCGCTTACGATGCCCGCTTAATAGCTAAGGTTATCAAGGAAATCAATAAGTTCGTCACCCAAGATAGCATTAAGATTTATGCTGAATACTTTTACGTAAAATCTGTTAAAAATCGCGTAAAATAAATATATAATATATGGAAATTTAAAAAGGTTTATGATGGCAAATTACCAGCCAGAACGGCCATTTTGACCACCAGATTTTACGACTTGAAGGGTTACTTAAATAGTAATATTGGCGGCTATCTCGCAAAAATGAAATATCTTAATTTGTACCAAGTTACCTTTAATATTAAGAAAAGTGACGCCCCTATTAGCAGCGACTCCATTATACATTTCGTTATATGCTTATTCCAGAAAGATATTAATACCAACAATAAAAAGCTCGAAAGAAAAAGCTTCAATAACGTTAGCAACGCCGCCCCTGTCGATATCGAAGCTATTTATAAAGCTATCGCAGACAGAATTAATAATAAAATCAATAAAGTTATCTAAAATATTAAAAAAGAAAAGGTAAATTTAACTATTAAGGCTAATAAGAAGCTTCTATCCGAGATTACTAACAAGTTAACCGTTATCCAGCGCCGACTGGACATAATCGAAAGTATTCTTTCAGCAAAGTAAATCCGACGGCAGATATCCCAGAAAAATAGTTATAGTTTTCGGATATTTCGTTGAACTTATCGCACAGGATTTAAGCAATGCACGCTTATAAAAACATTCAAGGGTTTCAGAATTTGCGATTAGTTTTACACTTATAAGGATCGAAATGTTGGCGTTGGTTTTTTTTTACCTTGGTGTAGCTAGCCTAGCCTATCTGGCCGTATTCCTAGTTATGGCACCGTGCGCTATACGGTTTTCTTTGGTATAAATGTTAAGGGTTACAATAGTCCGGCTACACCTGCCGGATCGTCGTACATATATACCCACATGTCCCCACGTAATCTTCGATAATATACGGAATCCAGACTTTTACACCTTCATACAGTTATACGTATTCTATACAGGGCTACTCGTAACACGTAAAGAACTTTAAGTCAAACGCTGTAATATCTTACTATTATTCTGTTATCCCTATCATTACCCAAGTAATCTTTAATATCTTTAGTAAAGCTAATATTATTATTTAGCGTCAAACAGGGATATTGTTTCAGAATTTCAGAACCCGATTCGTATATATATAACGCTGTATGCGGTTTTTCGACTTTTTCGAAGCTAATAAGTTTCTAATTAAGTTTAAAATCAGGATTAATATAAACAATTATAACAGCTAAATAATCAGTTTGGTTATTAGAAGTCTAATTATTAAACATTAATGAAAAAAGGCCATTGTTTTCGAGCTGTTTCTTCAGCGAAATATTGAAATCGGATACCGCGATATTATATGCTTTATATAATAAATCTCGAATTTTCGACCGGTTACTAACGGGCGTTGATCGATTATAATAATTTAAAAGATCTTTGAATGAATTCGAATTTAAAACGTTAAACGATATGTTATTTTAGATATTAAAATGTAAAGTTTTATTATAAGTTTCGTTGTCATTGAAATCTTGAATAATATTATTTTTTGCGCGTTTTCGACTATCTGTAACTTTATAAAAATCCGACGAAATTATGTCAGTTTTCTTTTGCTGCGCTTTTTCTAATTCTTTATTAAAAGCAATATTCAGATGTTTATGTTGGTAACGGCGTTGAAAATTCGAAGCTTGAAAGCTTTTAACTTTTTCGATTTTTTTTATAATGTACCTATAATTTAATTAATAAAGAAATATTGAAAAGGAAAAAATTTAAAAAACGTACGTTGTACAAGTTATAACCATTTCCCGCCTTTTATTTAAATCGATAGGTAATAAAGAACGAGTAAACTATTTGTTACCAAATATATAAATGATAGATACTTTGTCTTCTGGTAATTTATAGTCTGGTTTATTATATTTCGAATCTTTATAAAGTTTATTTTTGTCGATATCAGAATCGGAAATCTGACTAGCAGCTTGTGAAGGCGTATTTGAAGTAAACGAATCTGTATTTGAGCTTTTAAGAAAGAATAAATATATAAAAGAGTTCCTTTTTATTGAATAATATAGGAAAAGTTTCGAAATAATTTTATTAATTCGTTTTGTTGGAAAACGTTTAGTAAGTTAATATAATAGGATAAAGTTAAAAAACAGAAAATGAAAAAGACGAAAAAAAGGTAGTTATTTATAAAGATAATTAAAAAGCTACTTTTTGGATAATATATACAAATATACTATTTTAGATTAATATAGATTAATATAAATTAATATAAGTTAATATAGATTAATAACGTTTGATATAGATTAGTTAGTATAAATTAATATATATTAACGTGCCACACCAGTAAGCGCAACATACCAATGAGCGCAACACTTTTTGATACCTGTCAGCTAGTAGGGGGTGCACTAGCACTCTATATATGGAATGGCTCCCTCTGATCGGAACATATAGGTTCCGTAACTAGACTCTATAAAAAGAGGAGTGCGCGTTTTAGAGCGTCTGCAGTTAGTCATCCAATACAACATAACTGATGTTCCCTATATATGATAATTAAGAGTTTCATTCGCTTAATTCGCGTTATTATTAATTGATCAGCTGCTGCTAAAACGATATAGGTTATATATTAATAGCAATTACCTATATACCCCATTATCTATAATGGCGACCGTACCGTCGACGTCCTTCGTCATTTACAAGGGACTTAAGGATTAGGACCGCTTTAAGGGTGAATTCTAATTTAAAGTGTACGCGCTTGGTATTTGGCGTTATATCGACCTTAATTAGGATAATGCATAGCCTATCGAACTTACGAAACCCGATATAACTTTTTATCCGAAGGGACGATTTCGTTAGGTAATAACGCGAATAGCTAGTTCCTTTTTCGAAGGAATTATATAAGCCGAAGAAATCGATTATACGGGTTACTTAATAAGTTTGCTTAAAATGACGATAGAAGGTAGATAAGTTTATACTTAAGATTTTGCGATATATATTTACGAGGATCGGAAGTACGAAAACTTTTGTAAGAAAATTAACCACCTTACGAAATGGGTCCTGGAGTCGGTATTTCTAGCAATTAGAGAGATAAGTTTCCTTTTAGGAAAGAATTTAAGAGAGTAGTACGTTACTTTAGCCGAATCTGGCAAGATGTATAATAGCAAGCTTATAAATAATACTTGACGAAAGTACTGCGAAAGGTTAAAGCAAGTTTCGAAGTTAGCGAAAAAATTAAACGAATAGATCGTATAATAGTAGGATATAATAGCTTTCGGATAGCGTTATAGCGTTTTAGAAACGAAGATAGCGATTACGTAGGTTAATGATTTATGTATAGCTTTGGTTTTAATTATAGAGAATTAAACGATAACTTTTTACATAGTAAAGAAAGCCGAGATCGATAACGGTACGATTAGTTATTAAGAGGTAGCTGTTAACTTTTTGGATTATTGGGTGTTAACTTATTCTCTATTTATATTACGAAATATTAAGGTAACGGTTTTAACGTTTTAAACGACTTTAGTAGGTTTTTTTGATTAGGGCGATTTTGATTAGGAAGATATTAAGGATATTGACCCTTTATCGCGAGAAAGGATTTAATGCCGTAGGTCGAGATATGGCGGCCGTGGAGGTTTTTAAACGGACCGAAGCGGAAGTAAACGAAAGCGATAAAAATCGAATGCGCAGGGTATTTGTTGTAAGGCTTGCTTAAGCGTTTACCATATTTTAACTTAATGCTTTTATGTATTCCTTAGCAAAATTTCAGAAGGGTTCCGCTTTAACGATATGATAATTACATACGTTTAATATCGGATTGTTTCCGATTAATTTCTAAAAAAGAAAATTAAACGTTTATTAAAGTTTATAAAAAAGTTAATTACTTAAAAAACCGATTAGCTTTTATAGGGAATAAGGCAAGTTTTAACGTGCTTTTTGATTTTTGATTAACGCAGTACGATAAATGTTGCGTTTTACCTTTTAAGAAATTTATTAATTTTAGATTTAAGGTTTATAATTTACATATTTAAACTTATTAGTAGGTTTTTAAACTTTAAGTTAACCGTATAAGGCGACGGGGTGTACGTAGGTAATAACTTCGTGCCGATTAAGGGGTACGGAGAGGTTGATGTAGTATTTCGAAGTTTTAGCAGTACGAGGGCGTTACGTTTGTACGAAGTGGCTTATTGCGAAAGCTTCGTATGTAATTTGGTGTTTTTCCGGCAACTCCGGAAAAAGGGGTATTGGTGGGATAATAAAAGAACTAATAATTTTATTCGAGATAAGTACGATTAGGTGGTAGTTACGTTGATAGATAAGTTTAATTAATTCGTTATTAAAGATATTAGCGTAATAGTTACTTATGCGGCCTTGGCAACTTATAAACGAAACGATAACTTATATATAGCGAAATTATTACGAATCTATAACGGTACGATTTGGTATTTAAGATTAGGATATTTAGGGTCCGAAATAATCGTTTAGTTGTAGTTATATACAAAAGGAGTCCGTTTAAAGGGTTTTATAATAGTTAAATGCTACGCATGTAGTAAGGCGAAGGCTAAGAGATTAATATGCCGCAAACCGAAAAATGGAGCTCCGATTAGGATAAAGAATTGCTATCGATTTTACAAATTTCGAAAAAACCCTAAAGGATATAAATACGTTATGTTTACTACCGCTAGATATTTAGGTTTTATTTAAAATATTTACTTTAAAACTCGAAAGCAAGATATACTGATTATAACGTTTCGGTACCTTTTAAAAGTTTTTAAGAACCAGGATAAGGTTTTTCCGTAAGTGTTCGAATGCGATAACGAAATTTTGAAAAATTATTAACTTCGAGATATGCTTTAATCGCCTTTTTTTTTAATATTAAACTTAAACCCTTAATACCGTATACCTAGGCCCAGAACGGGGATACAAAACGTTTAAGGAATGTAATTAAGGAGAAAGCGACTGCAATATAAAATAGCGTTAAGTTACCTTCGTTTTTAATCGTATATATCTTTAAAGCTGTAATATATCTATATAACCGTACTTTTAAATACGTACTTTTTTAGTAAAGCCTATACGAAGTTTATTACATTTACTTAGCGTATAAAGACGGCGTTGTAATCCTTAATCGGAAGCTTTAGAAAGCCTACTTGTGAATATATGGTTATATAATTTACGTTATGATAGCTGCCGCCATAAAAAAAGAGCAAAAACTTTAAAAGCTAAAGTTTAAAGCATGGATTAGTTACTTCGTCGGTTACCGATTTACGAATATTTACGAGATTTAGAACCCATTAATTAACAAAGTTATTGTTATTCGAAACGTACAGTTTAACGAAAAGACTACTTTTTTAAGTACTATTAAAAACTTAAAAAATAATTTTTATACGTTATAAAAGAAAAGCTTTAAAATCTGTTCCGATAAGTAGAAATATTCAATTAGGTAAATAACTATTTAACTTTTATATAACGTATCAGACAAGCAAGCGAGCCAGATAAGCGAGCGAGCCGTTTTTTGGCACCTCCCAATAACAAATTCAAATAACTTAACAACAACACATCGCATTGATTCAAATCAATCAGATTCTTTTTCGCTAAACGTATTTACAACTTCGTCACAAGTACGCGCATTATGTCCAGGCTTGCTACAGACGCCACATTTCCGTTCCTTGGTTTCAACCGTTTTGCGACGACCCCCTTCAGCTGCTGTTGGCTGCATTTTTTTACCACCCTTTTCTTTTTGAGCCAGAAAAGCTTATTCCTTTTGTATAATAAGTATTCCTCCTTCTTAAAGACGTTTGTTTTTGGTCTTGCGACGTTTGCTTAAGATATAGTTCGTTTTGCGCAATTGGGCAGCTTCTTTCCGAAAAAAAAGATTTTCGTGCAAAACTAATAAATAACTTTTAGTTAAGAAATAAACCGATTTAGCCATTTTATTTAACGAATTACCTTATTGGTTTCCAATCTTTTTTTGCAAATAACGCGATTGCCGCGTTACTTTCTTAATATTCCTAGGGGTTTTCGCGGGCGGGGAATGAATGGAACCGGCGGAAGTCAGCGGGGAAACGGTCAGCGTAGGTACAACTGAAGGAACTTTCAATTCGGAAAGAACGTTATTAGGATCGAATAAAACAAGACCAGCTTTTGCAAATCCAGATTTGATATTGCTGGACGTTATGGCAGCTTGGAACGCGTCGTAAAAACTGGCGAGAAAATCTTCTTTGGCAATATGGGTATAATAACGTCGCATTAGGTTTTCGATGTAGCGCGAATAAGCGCGTTCTAAAACAGAAAAACAAGATACATTAAAAGGTTAAAACTGATACGAAAAATGCGCGGGCATACAAAACGTAATAATATTATTATTGGCGCAGTATTCTTCGAATTTTATCGAATGGTAGCTTTTATAGCCGTCGAGGATAAGGAAACGTTTCGAACCTTTCGTACGCGTCCGAATATGCTTATTAAAATGCTGGATCTATTCGAGACCCAATTTATTTGTTGTCCAGCTATTATTATTTAATGCGATTTTCCAATCGGCTGCTGGCAATAAATTATCGCGCTACCAGGACCCAAAATAATTTTTCCACGCCATAATAACAAATGGCGGCACAATCTAACCTTGGAAATTAACAACCTGGATAACTGTAACCTATTTTTTATTACCTTGTTGCGTTTATTTAAGTTTTTTACGTCTTTTAGTATTGGTAATTATCATACCCGTTATTATAAAAAGCCTTATCAAGAATCCAATTTCGTCGAAGTTGTAGATATCTTTTTCTGCGATACCATATTTTGCGATAGTGGCCCGAATAAGCTCGAACCACTTGCGAAACGTTTCTGGATTTTCGGATAGGATCCGTTGATAATCGATCTTCCGATTTAAACACGTCTAAAGTTATTGTTGCCGTTTAACAAAGTTCGACGCCCATTTCATTCCAACGGGTATTGGAGCGCGTTAGGCAAGCAATAAATTTGCCATATTTTCAACGTGCTAAAGCCGGACAGGAAACGCTCGTATATTTAGGTTAAGGATTCGGTCGACAATAGATTTCTCTTCGGTCGGCGTTAATCTTCGCGAATTGGGGGCAATATCGGTTCGGGCGCGTCGACCGGAGTATCGGGCTTTCAAAGTAGATTCGGGGATATCATATATAAAATGGAGCTTTCTGAAGCTAAGTTTCTGGTTTCGTCTTTTAGCCTGGATGGCTAAGTTCATCTTGGCTTCTTTTGTAAGGCGTTCCATGTTATGATGTTAAGCAATTAGTAATTAAAGTTGGAAGGTTGCAAACTTGAAAAACTTGGCTCGCTCGCTTGTCTGATACGTTAAGAGAAAAATAAAGATTTAAGCAGAGTAATTTAGTTATCGGTTAAGTAGAAGAAATGGTTTTAAAAAGGTACCAGCGTAAGAAGCGTATAAAGTAGCGAAAAATAAGCTTATTTTTAAGGGACTAATTACCTTTATACGACCGTTATATTTAAATTATTTTATTTCTTGGTTTATTGCTTCCGTTAGCGTTTGCTTTAATAATTGTTACTATTATTAAGCCGAGGGAAGAAATAAAGGTAACCTTAAGTTCTTTTTATTTTATTTAATTTAGAATAACGGTAAAAAACGAAGGCATTTTACGGATAATAGGCGTAAGCCCTCCGTATATTCCGTATTAAGAAAGTGTTATCCGAAACGAATATAGGGTATAAAAAGTTGTTTCAAGGACCCTGCCGAACCGTGGAGCCAGCGGGCATAAGGTTTATCAGGGTCGAAGCTTATCGGCAACTACGCATTCGGCTTCAAAGTGAGGCTCTATGGGACTGAGATATCAATCTATCCTAACCGTGAAAACCATTGATCAGTCATCGTGTTCGAAGGTACTGGGTATAGTATCTATCGTGCAAATTACATCGTGTAATGATTTTCTGTGTATTTGGCTCAGCCTAGAAAATAAGGCTTGAACCTATTCGACCTTGCATTCGGTAAAATTCGAAAAATATTACGTTAATAACATTATTATTGCGCTTTATATAGCCGCGTATCTTTCGCATCGGCTTTCACATTTTAATATATCTTGTTTTTTCATTTTAAGACGCGTTTATTCGGGGTATATCGAAAATTTAATACGATACTATTATATCTGTATTACTAAAAAAGATTTCCTCGCCGGCTTTTACGACGCGTTCTAAACTACCATTACGTCCGATAACACCAAATCTGGATTCGCGAAAGCTAGTCTTGTTTCATTCAATCCCAATAACGTTCTTTCCGAATTGGAAATTCCTCTAATTGTACCTACGCTGACCGTCTCCCCGCTAACCTCCGCCGGTTCCATTCGTTCCCCGTCCGCAAAAACCTTTAAAAATATCAAAAAAGTAACGCGGTACTTACGTCATTTACAAAAAAAATCTAAAAACTAACAAGGTAATTCGTTAACTAAAATAGCTGAATCGGTTTATTTTTTAACTAAAAGTTACTGATTAATTTTATACGAAAATGTTCTTTTCAGGAAAAAAGCTACCCAATTATACGAAACGAACCATATTTTAAGCAAACGTCCCAAAACTAAAAACAAACGTTTTCATAAAAAAAAAAGGAACACTTATTATACAAAAGATATAAACTTTTCCAGCTCAAAAAGAATGGGATAGTAAAAAAAATACAGCTAATAACAGCTAAAGGAGGTCATCGTAATAGGGCTAAAACCAAGGAACGGAAATATAGCGTTTGCGGCAAACCTGGACATAATGCGCGTATTTGTATAAAAGTTGTAAATACGTCTAGCGAAAAAAGAATCCGATTAATTTGAATTAATGCGATATGTTGTTGTTAAGTTATTTGAATTGGTTGCTACAAGCTGCCAAAAAGTGTCTTGCTCGCTTGCATGTCTTCCTTGTTTGTGTAGCACGTTATATAGAAAGTTATATAAATATTAAAATATATTAATAAATATTAACATAAATTAATATATTGTTATATTTACTTATAAATATTAAAGTATATAAGTATATATTTACAAATATTTAAATATAGATATAAATATAAATATACATTAATATATACTAATATAAATGTATAAATACGTATAAGGTTCCACATATGCGAGCGAGACACTTTTTTAGCTATTTTAACAACACATCTTCAATTGCCTATTTTTCAACAACCACAATATGGAGCGTCTTACAAAAGAAGCGAGAATGTACTTAGCCATTTAAGCTAAAAAAAGAGATCCGAAACTTAGTTACAGAAAGCTTAATTTTATTTATAACGTTTTACATTTTATCTTAGCATATCGTTTTATTGGTAAACGCGCCCAAATTGATATTGTTCCTAATTTGCGAAAATTGACGCCGACCCAAAAAAAATCTATTATCGACCGAATCTTCGACCTAGATACGCGAGCGTTTTCTGTCCGGCTTTAGCACGTTAAAGATATAGCGAATTTATTACTTGCTAAACGCGTTGCAGAACGCGTTGGAATTAATTGGGCGTCGAACTTTGTTAAATAGCGAAAAAAACTCTAAGCGGATCGATTATTAACGGATTTTATCCGAAAACCCAGAAATATTTTACAAGTAATTCGGACTTATTCAGGCTATAATTACGAAATACGATATCGTAGAAGAGGATATTTATAATTTCGACGACACTGAATTTTTGATAAGGCTGTTTATAATAACGGGCATAGTTATTACTAGTACTGAAAAGGTAAAAAACTTAAATAAGCGTAATAAAGAAATAAGGAATAGGTTATAGTTATTTAAGCTATTAATTTTTAAGATTAAGCTATAACGTACCACATAAGCTCGTGGCCCAAACAAGCTCGCGGCCCGTTTTTTGGCACCTTGTAACAACAAACTCAAATTACTCAACCACAACACATCAAATTGATTCCGATCAATCGTATTATTTTGCGCCGACTGTATCTACAGCTTCTGGACAAGTGCACGCATTATATCAAAGCTTGTTGCGGACGCCATATTGCCATTCCTTCCTGCCAACCCGCCCGCAACCGCCCAACTTCAGCAGCTGTTAGCAGCATTTCTTTGTTACGACCTTTTTGCTGGCTAAGAGACCTTGTTTATCCTATATAGCAAGTATTCCTCTTTCTGGAAAACGTTTATTTTAATTGTATAATTGCGTAGGTTTCGAGTTATTGCAAAATCAAGTCCGATACGCCCTGCCATACGTCCCGCGAGACGCCCCGCGAGACGCCCCGCGAAACGCCCCGTACGGACCCCCCACACCTCCTAACCCGTTCCCAACTCGTTCTCAACGCGTCTTATAACACGTTCTCCGACGTATATCTTTAACGTATTAAAGCCGGACAAGAAATACTTGCGTATTTGGGTTAAGGATTCGGTCGAAAATAATTATCTAGTCGGTTGGCTTTAGGTTATACGAAATAGGAGTAATATTAACTTGGACGCGTTAAGAGATAATCGGTCGCGGGCAGGTTAGGAGAGAGGAATAGCAATATGACGTCCGTAACAACCCTTGGTATAATGTGTGCACTTGTCAAAAAGCTGTAAATGCGTATAATAAAAGAGACTACGATTGATTTGAATGATTGCGATATGTTATGGTTGAGTTATTTGGGTTCGTTGTTGCGAAGTATCCAAAAACGGTCAGCAAGCTTGTTTGGGCCGCGAGCTTGTGTCGTACATTACCATTATTATATATTATAAGGGGAAAAATTTATCTTATGTTCTGGTACCGCGATAACCTATTACCAGCAGCCGAATAAAATATTATATTAAGTAATAATATCTGGACAATAAATAAATTGGATTTCGAATAAATTAATCATTTTGGCAAATATATTCGAACGCGTACGAGAAATTCGAAACGTTTCCTTATTCTCGACGGCTACGAAAGTTACTATTTGATAAAATTCGAAAAAATACTGCGCTAATAATAACATTCTCACGTTTTGTATACTTACGTATTTTTCGTATTGGCTTTAACCTTTTAATATATCTTATTTTCCTATTTCCAAACGTATTTATTCGCGGTATATCGAAAACTTGATACGACGCCATTATACTTACCTTACCAAAGAAGATAATCTCGCCGGCTTTTAGGACGCGTACTAAGCTGCCATAACGTCAGATGACATTAAGTTTGGATTCGCAAAAGCTGGTTTAGTGTTATTCGATCCTAATAACGTTTTTTCCGAATTGGAAGTTCCTTTAATTGTGCCTACGCCGACCGTCTCCCCGCTAAGCTCCGCCGGTTCCATTCGTTTCTTGCTTACGAAAATTCTTAAAAATATTAAAAAAGTAACGCGGCAATTACGTTATTTGAAGAAAAAATTAAAAACTAAAAAGGTAATCCGTTAATTAAAATAGTTAAATCGGTTTATTTCTTAAACAAAAGTTACTTATTAATTCTGTATGCAAATATTCTTTTTCAGAAAAAAACTGCCTAATTGCGCGAAACGAACTATATTTTGAGCAAACATTATAGGACTAAAAATAAACGTTTTCAAAAAGAAGAAACATTTACTATATAAAAGAGATAACGTAGGACACAAGCGAACGAGCCACACAAGCGAGCGAGCTGTTCAGACCCACATAGTAAAATCAGATTTTTAAAAATTCATACCTATATCAAACCTTTATAAAAGCTGATAAAACTTTATAGACGCCTTTACAACAATAGAGTTAACGTAGAATTAAATTGGCAAAAGTTGTAGGTCTAAAATGCACTAGCTATATATAATAATGTCTTTTTTCCTTTAAAATCGGACCCACCTTTTTATATCTCTATAAAGGAATTTTTTTTAATTTTTAAAAAAATATTAACTTATTATTTATAAATTATCATTAAAATTTATTAAATCTCATATTATTTAATAAAGGTTTCGTTAAATTATGTAATTCTCAAATATCGTATTTTTTTATTTTATAAATAATATAAAATAATTTATATCTTAACAAAATTACCTTAGATGCTTTTTATACTTTATATATAATTATTAGATATGTTAATGAATATTCTGACAAAGTTGCAACGAAATTTATGATAGATTGACGAAGTTATAACTATTTGAATTAAAAGTGGGGCGAAAACGGCTCGCTCGCTTGTGTGGCTCGTTCGCTTGTGTCCTACGTTAAGCTTTTCTAGCTTAAAAAGAAAGGGGTAATAAAAAAATGCAGCTAACAGCAGCTGGAAAAGGTCGTCGTAAAAGGGTTAAGACCAAGGAACGGAAGTATGGCGTTTACGGCAAGCCTAGACATAATGCGCGTACTTGTATAAAATTGTAAATACGTTTAGCGAAAAAGAATCCGATTGATTTAAATCAATGCGATGTGTTGTTGTTAAGTTATTTGAATTTGTTGTTACAAGGTGCCAAATAGTGTTTCGCTCGCTCGTATGTCTTGCTCGCATATATAGGACGTTAAATATTAATATATTTTTTTATATATCTATAACGTATTAGACAAGCGAGCGAGCCGTTTCTGGGCACTCCGCAACAATGCACCTCAATAACTCAACCACAACATATCAAATTAACTTAAATTAATCGAATGCTTGTTTACTAACTATATCTCCAGCTTCTTTCCAAGTATGCATATTATATTAAGGCTTATTACAGATGCTATGTTGCCATTTTTTCCTCTTAACCCGTATGCGACCGACTACTTTTAGCAGCTGTTAACAGCAATTTTTCGCTATAACCTTTCTGCTGGCCAAAAGAACTCGTTTATTTTATATAGCAAGTATTCCTTTTGCTAGAAAACGTTTATTTTAATCGTATAATTGCGTAGGTCTGGAGTTTTTGCGAAATCAAGCCCGGCACGCCCTGCTATACGCCTTGCCACATATTCCGCGAGACGTTCCGCACGGATCCCCCATACCCCCAACGCGCTTCTAATACGTTCTTAACGCGTCCTATAACACGTTTTCCAACGTATATCTTTAACGTATTAAAGCCAGATAAAAAATGTTCGCGTATCTGGGTTAAGGATTCGGTCGAGAATAGTTATCTAGTCGGTCGGCTTTAGTTCTTGCGAAATGGAGGTAATATTAGCTTGGACGCATTAAGAGATGCTCAGTCGTATACGGGTTGAGAAGAAAAAATGGCAACATGGCATCCGCAATAAGCTTTGATAAAATGTACATACTTGGAAAGAAGCTGGAGATATAATTAATAAACAAGCATTCGATTGATTTAAGTTGATTTGATGTGTTGTAGTTGAGTTATCAAGGTACATTGTTGCGGAGTGCCCAGAAACGGCTCGCTGGCTTATCTGATCCGTTAACTATTAAAATGTATTAATATATACACACACCGATCAATTGTATCCGTACGCTCGGACAACCCCACCTTCCAACTTGGACATATATCTCCACCCCCTACCACTTCATCATCTAATAACTTAGCAACCACAATATGGATTTGGATAAGGCTGCTTCCGTTTTTGTCGCCGATCGTCAGCCTGGGGACGAATTCAATCCAGAGGCCCGGGCCTTTATGATTGGGGCAATGGTAAAGGGTGCAACCCAGGCCCAGGTAACTAAAGCGATGGGAATAGAACGTCAGCGAGTCGGCGAACAACTTTAACGGTTTATAACTTACAGAACGGTCCATAACCTGTTACGGGAATATCGCTAGCGGGCAATTCGAAATCGTCTAACTTCACATCTCCATCAACTAAGCCGTCGCTACCTTCGGGATACGTACCGCGAGCTCCAAAGAAAGACGGGTACCAATATAAGCTAATTATCGATAAAGCGCTTTTTCCGTACGTTCGCTTTAAGGAAATGGCGCGCGGCGAAAAGAATCAACCTTACGGCGAATAACGTACGCAAACGTTTAAGGTTCGCCAACGAGGCCCTTAAACGGAATAACCAAAAGCACTTTTTTTTAGTACTTTTTTCTAACGAATGCTTTATACAAACCGTACCCGGACGCCCGAACCAATAGGTATTCCGCTTATCGTTAAAATGTTATAAAAAGGATTTCGTAAATCCGAAAACCTATAGGAAACTTATCTTTTAAATTATGGTTTGGGGGATAATGTAACAACGTAACGGTAAAGGTAATCTTTCTTTTATCGTCTTTTGTAAAGAAAATCCGGATTCGCCCGGCGGCGGAATAACTGCTTAGCGTTATTATAAGGTCCTTAAGAAAGGTTTGCTTCCGCTGTATAAGACTGGCGATCCCCCCGTTTAAGATAACGCTTTAATACATAAAATTGCCGTTATAAAGAAATTTTTCAAAAGCTATAGCATTTAGGTAATCGAATAGCTTCCGCATTCGCCCGATTTAAATCTTATCAAATACCTTTGGCGCGCTTTAAAGGACAAAATCTACGAGATTAAACCCGAATTCGGGTATCTACTTAATAACGAAAAATGCCGTTACCGTATATTCGAAATAATTAAAGACGCGTAATTACAGTTAAATCTCGGCTTTATAACGAAGCTTATTAAGTTACTTCCGAAAAGATTAAAAGCCGTTCGTCGCGTTCGGGGATGGTATATACGGTTTTAAATCCTTACTTTAAAGCTTCCAAATAATGTATATAACTTTCTAATTAAATGCGTTTTGATAAAGAAATAAATTTGTTGAAGTTATATGGCTAATATAGGGGAAGAGGTAGATTAATGGGGCGCTCGAATACAATTAATCCCTGTGTATATTTAGAAATATTTAGATATATATATATATATATTTATATATATTACTATATATTATTATATAATAATTAATATAAATTTATAATTATTTATATATAGTAGTTAATTTATTTTATAAATAACGTGCTACATATATAAGTAAGAAATACATATAAACGAACTACTTTTCTCGCAATTTTAACAACACATCTTTAATTGCCTATTTTTCAATAACTATAATATAGAGCGCTTTATAAAAAAAGCGAAAATGAACCTTGGTATTTAAGATAAAAAACAAGACCCGAAACTTAGTTATAAAAAGCTTAATTCTGCTTATAAAGTTCCGTATTTTACTTTAATATACCGTTTTACCGGTAAATGCGCCCGAGCCGATATTATCTCTTTTTTACAGAAATTGACGCCGACCGAAAAAAATCCATTGTCGACCGAATCCTTGACCTAAATATGCGAGCGTTTCCTGTCCGGCTTTAGTATGTAAAATATATGGCCAATATACTGCTGGTCCAGCGCGTTGCAGAACGCGTTGAAATTAATTGGGCGTCGAACTTTGCTAAACGGCGGAAAAATTGCAGACGCGTTTAGATTGGAAAATCGATAATTAACGGATTCTATCCAAAAATCCAAAAGCAATTCGTAAATAGTTCGAGCTTATTCGGGTTATAATTACGAAGTACGGTATCGGAAAAGAGGATATTTACAACTTCGACGAAACTCAATTTTAAATAAAGTTTTTTATGCAAGGTCGAATGGGTTCAAGCCTTATTTTCTAGGCTGAGCCAAATACACAGAAAATGATTATACGATATAATTTGCACGATAGATATTATACCCAGTACCTTCGAATACGATAACTAATTAATAGTTTTCACAGTTAAGATAGATTAATACCTTAGTCCTATAAAGCCTTACGTTAAAGCCGACTGATGCGTAGTTGCCGATAAGCTTCGACCCTAATAAACCTTATGCCCGTTGGCTCCACGGTTTGGCAGGGTCCTTAAAGGTCCGAAAGACAATATAACTTAGGAAATGTTAAGCTTTACGCGGTAAACCTTAAGGATAAACCTTAACGGTAAACCTTAAAAATAAACCTTAAAGGCAAACCTTAAAGGCAAACCTTAACGGTAAACCTTAAGGATAAACCTTAAAGATAAACTTTAACGGTAAACCTAAAAGATAAACCTTAAAAGTAAACCTTAATAGTAAACCTTAATTGCGCCGTACTGCGTATAAAACGCTGGCATTTTTCCGAGCCCTTGCCAGTTCCGATCGTTCTTACGCCTTTTCGAGTTACCTAAAACAGTATATCGCGCAAGTCCGAATATGCGATACCGGTAATCCGGAACCGCAAAATTTCTACAGAAATTATTTTATTAACGGTATACAATTTCTACCAAATTTTCGGACGAGCTAAAACTGTCGATACTATTGTCGACCTAAAAAACCTTTTCCAAAAAGATCGATCCCGGCTTTTGATTTTCGAATACGATTTAATTCGAAAAAATAACGGGAATCGATTTTTGCAAGATTATATGCCGAAGAATATAACGATTATAACGGAACTATTGGCGAAACTGGAAGGGGAAGACAGTAACTTACTTAATAACTTCGACGTTCAGATTTTGGAACGGTGTACGCTGGAGAACTACGAGCGATGGTTTGCCCGGCTGCTCCGGACTGCGAAGACCGTTCAGAATTTCGACAAGAATCGACGTGGATAGGAGCGGGATAAGGCAGTTTAAAGTCGCCTTGGAGTGAGACGCCTGCGAAAGGGATGGGTTTAGTGAAGCTTAGGAATTGAGGTAGCAATTTATCATTTTATCCAATTTTGTCTACACGGTTACGTCTCCTCCAGGGAGAATAAAGTTTTTTATAGTAACGGATATAGTAATTACTAATATCGAAAAATGTAAAAATTAAATAAATGTTATATGAAAATAAAAAATAGGTTAAACTTCTTTAAGTTATTAATTTTCAAGTTAAGTTATACCGTTATTCGTTATTATAATAAAGAAAAAATTATTTTAAGTTTTAAGATTGCAATAGCTTATTACTAATAACCGATTAAAAAATTATATCAAGTATAATAATTAAATAACAAATAACTTAAGTTTCGAATAAATTTAGCATTTTAATAAGCATATTTAAACGCGTACGAAAAGTTGAAAACGTTTCCTTATCCTTAACGGCCATAAAAATTACCATTTGATAAAATTCGAAAAGTATTACTCTAATAATAATATTATTATATTTTATATACCCTCGTATTTTTCGTATCGGTTTTAACCTTTTAACGTATCTTAGTTTTTCTATTTTGAAACGTGCTTATTCGCGGTATATCGAAAACTTAATACGACGTTATTATACCTATATTATCAAAGAAGATTTTTTCGCCGGCTTTTACGACGCGTTCTAAGCTGCTATAACGTCTGATAACATTAATCTAGATTCGCGAAAGCTGGTTTTGTTCCATTCGATCCTAATAACGTTCTTTCCGAATTGAAAGTTCTTCTAGTTGTGCTTACGCCGACCGTCTCCCCGCTAACTTCCGCCGGTTCTATTTTACCCCCCGCGAAAACCCTTAAAAATATCCGTAAAGTAATAAAATAAGAACGAGTGTGACGGCTATGGACTTAACCAACTATTAAACTTAAGTCGTACGGTTTATGTTAGCAGTGGTATCGTAGAAATTTAAGCAATAAAGCGATAGTTACGTTTGGTAATAGCAGATGTAAATCTGAGTAACCAAGTTATAATTGTAAGCTGGTACTATTTAGATTATAGGAAATAATAAGTGTGTATATATTAATTTTAGTTTAAGGTATTTAAACGGCTTAAACCTTTAAACCCGTTAAACTTTTTAAACCGCCCCTACTAACTTAAAGGGCTTAAAGCGCCAAGCGCTTTAAAACCTTTAAGCTAGTAACGTAACCTAGGACCTATATTAGGGATATATCCCATAACTTCCGACCGTCTATTAATCGAACTAAGGCTTTTAGCCATAATACGATCTTCCTTTTTCTAGGACTTTTGCTCTTAACAATTAATTTATTTGTCGAATTTGTTTGGTAAGTAACTTCCCTTTTTTCATATTATTTTTTGTTATCTAACTGTTATATTAAGTCGTATCGAAAAATAAAAATCTTGCAAAGGTAATAACGCTTTAATATTATTAAAACGAATCGGTTTTTTTAGTTTTGATATGTTTTTTAATGTTTTCTATTTCTGTTGCAAATCCGAATCGAAGGTTCGCAAGGTACATTCTAACTTTGGAAAATGTTTTCGTTACGTTAAATATGGTGGTTTTTGTAATTTGTTTGGCCTTTTTATTTCTAAATACCAACGGCTTTTGGACGAAGAAAAGCGACTGGAACGGGAAGAAGAACAGGCGCGAAAAGTCTTTCACTCCACCGCTAATAAAATCGATCGTCTTCAGAAACTGCGCAAGATTTTGCGTCGTCGCGGGGTTAAAATGCTACGTCGAGATATTCAAAGTGCGAAGGCGATGGAGGAATTCGAACGTTTAAAGCGTGAGCAACAGCAGCTGGAAACCGAGGTTGCGTTTACGCAAACCTTCTTGCCCGCCCATTGGCCTTTCTCTCGTAACTTAAACATTTAATATTCTTAATCCTGGCGCTTCCGGTGTTGCTAGTAAAAGTTTTTCAGAAGACGTTAAGTATTCGTAAGGTTTTTCGCAGGTTTTCAGGTATTTTCGGAATCTGGGTAATCTTTTTACTTAATTAGGTACTAGGTAAGTCCCTTTTTTTCCGTATATCCAGTATTTTTTCTGCTTCGTAAACTGGTACATCTTTTATAATTTTTTCCTCTTGATTTTATCTTATATCAACTTTAATTGTATCTGCTACTAACTTTAATAGGGAAATATAAAAAACTGGATGGAGCTTGACCTTCAACGGTAGCTTTGATTCATAGTTATTTTTTGAAATTTTGTTAACGATTTTGTATGGGCCGATATATTTGAAATCGAGGTTTTTATTTAGTTTTTTGGTTTGGGTATTTTTGGTGGCTAAGTAGATTATTTTCCTTTTCGACAAAGTTGGTCCTTTTAACCTTTTTTAGTTGTAGTATTTGCTTATCTAGTTGCGTACGAATTTAAGCTTTGATTTTATTTTTGCGTATAATTATTTTAGCTGTTCCGACGTTAGAATTGCTTTAACGTTAGCCGGTCTATTTTTATGCGAATTTCGGTAAATTTCAGGTATAAAACTAAAATTGGCAATTGCTGGCGTTTTTTGATACTTTCATAATAACTAATATTATAAGATAGCTTTATAATTAGTGACTTCTTAACCTAGTTATTTTATTCGTAATTAATATAATCTCGTAAATACCTTTTTAACCTTTGGTTAATTCTTTTTATTTGTCCGTTTATTTAAAGCCTAAATGCGCTGGATAATTTGTAATTTAGTTTAAGTTAAGCTATTAGTCCTTATTAGAATTTCGAAATAAAAGTGGTGCTTTTATCCGAAATAATTTCCGTTAAAAGTCCGTGTGTACCTAAAATATATTTAAGGAAAATATATACGAATTGCTTTGTATTAGTATTCTTATTATAAGGTACGAAATAAGACAATTTCGTAAATCGATTACTAATTACGAAAATACTTTCGTAGTATATTTTTGTAGCTAGATCTTTTAATAAAAGAAGCTTAGTAATAAAGTTAAATATAATCGAATTTTATAATTACTTAGCGATTGGTAAGGGTTGTAGTTTTCCGTAAGGTTTATGCCGTCGTGCCTTTGCTTTGGCACAGATATCGCATTATCGTATTATCTTTTAGATTGTAGTTTTTATTTTAAAAAGTAGTATGTCTGTTGTAAACGTTTTAGGGTTTTATAAATCTATGGATATCCATGTACCGGATGTTTGTATATAATCCGTATTAAATTTTTTTTGTAGGTTTTCGGGTATCTATATTTTTTTATTTGGTACTTTGCTGGTTAATTAACATTGTATTATTAGATACGTTAATGTATATCAGGTGGTATCGCTTGTATCGCAGCAATTCGCCGCTGCTTTAAGTATTTTTCGGGTATAATATCAAAGATTGTCTGTTGTATTTTAACCTTAGGTTTTTCCAGGTTAGTGTTACGGATTGAGATCTTCCGCGGACAACGGGAGACCAAAAAGGGGAATAACCTCGGGTCGGGTAAACTTCGGTACCAAGAATGGTCTCTGCGGAGCCCATAGAGATACCACAGAAATACCACAAAGACATCACAGAAACACTACAGAGACATTACAGAGATATTACAAAAACCAGACGGAAGTTATATTAAAGGAAAAAAACATATAAAATTTCCATATTTCTTTATAAATAACACTTGTTTAATTTCGCTCCTTAGTTATTAATTTAAGTTTTTAATTAAAGGCGTCGTTTTTAAATTAAGGGAAAAGTCCGTAAATTTTTTTAACGAACAAATTACTAAATTATTTTTCGCCTTATTGTTACCTGCAAATCAAAAATCCCTTTCGGATATTAATTACATTTTTAGGTAATTATGCAACAGGTTCGTTACATTTTAATAACTTCTTAATTAATAACCGACGAATAATTCAAGGCTTAATTAAGTATAAGTTTTTTTAAACTTAATAAAAACGATATTACAAAACGACGTTTAGAAAATAAACGATATATCCGATTGCTATTATTAGCCAGTAAAGGATCGATATTTAAATTAAAACATTTTACCCTTTATTAAAAAAGTCCTTTTTTTAATCGATAATATAACCCCCTTTATTATTCGATTTTAAGGAAAACCTTTTTTTTTTCTGCAACAATCCTTCCCGGTTCCAAAGGAAACCATTAAAGTTTAAGAAAACGAATTAAAGGAAAAAAAGGAATCCGATAACCCGAAAAGTAAGGAAAAAGAACTTACGATTAACAATAAACTACGTACTTTAATAATTAAATTTTAGGTAATAAAAAAAGAAAATATTAGATTCGTTATATAGCAAAAGTTTTCGATATTACCTTTATTTGGCGCAAATTAATCCCGCGAAAATACTGTTTTACCCCTTGTTTATTATAAAATGCCAAAGATTAAAAGTTATAAACTAATCTTCCTAAAACCTTACGACGGTACCACAAATATAAAAAGATTTTTAATCCAGGCCAAACTTTACCTTAAGTTTTATGAAAATTTTTTAACGGAAAATTATCAAAAGGTAATAATTATCTTTTAACTGCTTATTAGAAAATTTTTTTATAGTCCGAACTTATTATAATCGACTACCTTATAAATTATCTTAACTAATTTTCCGATTTAACTAACTATGTTTTCGGTAACTATAAACATTTTAAGGAAAAAATGCAAGTTTTATTTGGAAATTCCGATAGAAAACAGCATACGGTTAAACAGTTGCACTTTTTCCAACAAACCAAGTTAGCAGCTAAATATATGATTAAGTTTAATCGCTTTACATTAATTTCCAATTTTCCGGAAAGCGTATTATTTTATCCTTTTTACAACGGCTTAAAATTACAAATTAAAGATAAAATATACAAAATGCCCAAAACTAACCCCTTCCAGAATTATATTAACAAAGCTATTATTGCCGATCGTCGTACTTTTAAAAGGTATTTAAAAAAAAGAAATCCGATAAAAAAAGGGACGATCGAAACTTTAACAGCAAATTCCAAAAAAGCAAAAATAAGGATAGGACTTAAAAAAAAGCGAATACTACTTTCAGAAAACCTAAAAAAGACAAATCGAATATTAAAAGCTTTAACTATAGCAAGAAAAGCTATTACAAAAACGAATATCGTTTCCCAGCTAAAAAAAACTCCAGGAAAAGAAAGATTTTTTTAAAAAAAGCCCGAACGGCCGAATAAAAAACAAATAGTAAAAGCGAAAAAGAAAAAAAAGTTAATTCCATATCTTTCCAATAGGAATATACTATTGCGACGACCCGCTATGAACCAAGGGGCGACCTAAAGTACGAACGTTATCCGATTTGCTAAAATCAAATAGTTAAAGCCTGCAAGTATTATCTTAAATAACCAGCTTCCAGGGTAGCTATAAGGTTAGGATGCGAATATTATTTAAATGTACAAAAGTGCGAAATATATTACGAATATGGCCAGATACGTTTCGATAACTATGGGTAGAAAATCCTTAAATTTAATAAACTTTTAAAACCGGCGGTATACTTTAAAACCGAAACCTTTAAATAGGACTTTGTTAAAAAGTACGGTTTCCTTTATTTTTTAGCCTATAACGATAACGATTATTTAATTTACTTTCGAACAAAAAAAATAACGATTATTGGCCCGGTTAAAACGAAAAAAACCCTGATAAATCCTAATAACGATTGCAGATATATCGAAATCCCCCGATAGCCCGGATACCTTCGATTTTATTATTTACACCCCGAATCGGATCAAAGCCGAAAAACTATTACTTAGGGTTGCTTATATTATACCTCTATGTTATGCTTAATACATAAACTTCTAGATATAAAAGCAAACCCTGCAAAAATCTTAATTTCGAATCGGAAACCTTTCCAAACGTTAAAGGTAAAAATCACTAAAGTAAAATGCCAAATTAGCCAACGAAAGTAATATACTTGCATAAACGATAAATATATTAAATACGCAGTTAAGAAAGCCCGCGAATAAAAACGCTTTTTAGTGAATAGAATTACGAAATTAAAAAACGGCAAAGGTTTTCGAAATTAAGGTATCGAAAAGCTTTACGAATTAAAACCTTATATAAAGCAAGAAAAGGATTACGAAGCTAGATCGAAATTCTTATTTAGTACTAAAGCTAGACTTTTAAAGCCATAATTAACTTTGGAATAAAAGGTAACTTTATTTTGCTAGCTGTAGCCGAAAAATATTACATTCTTTAAAGGTACAAGTTAAAGTTTTATAAATTACGGACAGTTGATAAAAGTTTTTCCTAATACGATAGCGGACGAATTTTTAAAAAAACTGAAAAACTTTTAATATAGATTTAAGGGTACCAAAAGCATTTTACCCTAGATATCGCCGACATTTCAGGTTATGATGTTATTTTAGAAATGCTATAACTTAACTTTAGTAATCCGTTAATTAACTAAAAAAACTCGCCAGCTTTTTTAAAATTACGAATTAATTTTTGTTGAAAAAAGGTCCAAAAAAGTTTGTTATATTATCCGAAAAGCTAAGGTATTAGATTTTGCCAGTACTATACCCTTAAAATATCAGCGATTCGAAGAACTTTTTAAGGATAAAGAAAATTACGAATTGCTTTTATACGGATAATAGGACGATTACATACCTATTAAAAAAAGATATTACCTTAAGCTTTATAAAATTTACCATATAAATCTAAAAAAGGCAAAAGCTTTATAGAAAAGCATTTAGTTAAACTTAAAGAAAGGTTATATTTAGCTATCCGAATTCCTTATAAGATATCTTATATTTATGGTACCCAAAATTAAAAACGGTAAATAAAAAATCGATTAAGATAAAAATCCAGTTTATCGACGCGTAGTCGATTACCGACAGCTAAACGATATTACCATTAAAAACGGTTATCTTTTAACTTTAATAAATACTTTAAAGGAAAACGTAAGTAAAGCTAAATAGTTTACCGCCTTAAATTTTCGAAACGGGTATTACCGTATCAAAATGGCAAAAAGAAAAAAATGGAAAACTGCCTTTCGAACGATATACGGGTATTACGAATACCGAGTTATACCTTTAAAATTTATTAACGCCCCTGCCAGTTTCCAACGCTTAATTATAACCATATTTAGGAAATTTTTAGATAAATGTGTTTTTATTTACCTCGACGACATCCTTATTTATTCCGAAACGCTAGAAGAATATAAGAAACATGTTTTTTAGGTTTTTAAAGCTTTGGATAAAGCAAATATCCGAATTAACCCCGTTAAAAGTGTATGGCATACGTAAAAGTTAAATTATTTAGGATTTATTTTTACCTCCAGTTAAATTTAAATTTAGGATTTTAAATTAAAACCAATTAAAAACTGGCTTATTTTTAATAAGGCAACCGTTACCGATATCCGGCAAATTTTAAGATTTACGAGTTATGTACGCAACTTAATTAAGGGATATGGAGATATTGTTAAATTATTAACGAAACTTATTATTAAGGAATATGTTAAAAAGGAATTCGAACTTTTAAAGGAAGTTAAGGAAGTTTTTTAGCTATTTAAAGACGAGATTACTAAAGCGCCAATAATAAAATTGCCCAACGCCGACAGAAGGAAACGCTTAAAGATAAATGTTTTAAATTATACCTTAAGCGCAGTTCTGGAGTAACAAAAAGATAATGGAAAATGGTACTTAATGGCCTATTGTTCCAAGGCTTTTCGAAACGCAGAATTCCGATATAAGATCTACGACAAAAAGCTGCTAGCGATTATTAAGGTTTTTAAAAAATGGGAACTTTTTTTTAGCGGAACCAAAAAACTTTTCGATATTTACTTAAATTATAAAAACTTTATCCAGTTTATAACGATTTAAGAGTTAAATAAACGTTACGAGATTTGGATGATTTTTTTATCGAAATATAATTTCCAAACTTATTATATTAAGGGGAAAGAAAATATCCAAGTAAATATTTTAAGTCGTAAAGGAAATTACGACTTTAAGGTTCCGAAATGTCGAATGCAAGTATTACAATAGATTAAGGACGGTACCTTACAGTTATGTAAAATACTGAAGCAACTTACCTTAGAACTTTTGACGGAATTCCGAAATTCCTATAATAAGGAAAAGCAAAAAAAGGTGCAACAATTAAATGGACAACCTGAAAACCAGCTGTTATATTACAGCAAAATCCATATTTTTCGAAATTAACAAAAGCAATTCGTTAAAAAGTTTTACGAAGATTTATTATACGGATATTAAGGTATTTTTAAAATTACCAAACGATTATAGGAAAAATACGACTTTTTAGGACTTCGACGAATTGTTAAGCAGGTAGTTAAGGATTGCAATATTTGCAATAAAGCAAAAGCAGTCCGATATAAGCCCTATAGACTTTTACAGCTTACAGATATTCCAGAAAAGGTTTGGAATATTATTGCTTAGGATTTTATTACCGGTTTACCCTTATTAAAAGATCCCGTTATTAAAGTTTAATACGATGGAATATGGGTAATCGTTAACAGACTTATTAAGTATAGGTACTTTTTACCTTTTAAAGGAAACGTAACGGTAAAATAACTGGTTTACGCCTTTGTCCGATATTATTTCGATAAGCATAGGATACCAGAAAAAATTATTTCAGATAAAGATAAGTTTTTTATATTAAAATTTGATACCAGTTTCTTTAAGTAAATAAGGGTTAAGTTTAAAATTTTTACAGTATATTACTTATAAATAAATGGATAAACAGAACGTTTAAATTAAATATTGGAGCAATACTTAAAAAGTTATATTAATTATTAGTAGGATAACTGGGTTAAATTTTTTCCATTAGCCTAAGTAACTTATAATATCTTTGTTAACGAAAATATAAGTGTTTTTCTTTATATGGCGGTATATAGTTACTAAGCAGAGACTTAACGGCCAAAATAGTTACTGGACGAAGTTCCAAAATTAACCGCGAAAGCTTTTCGAATAAAAACGGTAGCAATTAAAATTTAAATAGTATAGGTCTGCCTATAAAATAAATTACGATTCCTTTAATAAAGGATAACCTAGTATTATAATAAAAAAAGAATTAAAGGATTAATTTTATCGAAAGGAAATAAAGTTTACTTGTTACGCCAAAAACAAAACGCGATTTCGAATATTTTTTAAATTAGGATAAAAAAACCTAGTAACAAGTTCGACTTTAAAAAGCTTGGCCCGTTTAAGATCGATAAATTTATTTCCAAAACTAATTACCGATTGTTATTACTTAAAACGATAAAAATATACCTTATTTTCCATATCTTTTTGCTTGAATTAATACTTAAGAACGCGTTGCTGGAAACCAGTCTGGAAGTCGGAAAAGACGACGATAAGTATGAAATTAAACGAATACTAGATTTTAAAGTAATTAAAGATAAGGTCCAATATTTAATTAAATATCCGTATAAGCGATTTTGTATTTCAGGTATTAGTAATAACGGCGTTTTGTTTTTAACGGTAATATTGTTAAGTTATCGATAATTTACTATTAGTCGAAGCTTTCTCCTTTTCTTTGGTACGAAGAATATAAAGTATCCGGCTAGTAATTTAAAACGTTATATCTATCCTTTTCGAAGCCTGTTTTCGAGGTAATCGCGGAGTATATATAGTTCTGCATAATTCAACTTGTATATCAGATAAAAAGGTAATATTTTTGCTATCTTTAAAAATTATTTCGTAATCTAATTTATTATACTCCGGTAATTTGGTATCAAGTTCCTTACTAAATAACTTGTCGTATTTGTAGTATTATGGAAGTACCTTAGCTATTTATTTTGGTAACTTTTCGGGTGGTCGTTTTAGATCGTTATTTATCTGCTTAAATTTTGCTTTAAGATTAGCGATAATACGTCGTATTTTTCGGTTATGTTCTTTCTTTTTAATATACCGTATTGCTTTAAATAATAAGGTTTTTGCCGTTTCTTTATACCTGTATTTATTTACCTTATCGATCAAGTGTTAAGATTTTTCGTCATTTGGCTTATCGTTAGAAAATAAATCATAATCTATTTGGCGAACTTTTTAGTTCATAACCGGATTATACTGTTCTAACTATAGCAAACCTAAGATTAAATCGAAATCCTTTATGGCGATAACGTCGAAACTAATAATTTATCTGCTTTTTTCGATAAAGGTTTTAAAATAATTAATTTCGTATCGGACTTATTTATCGTTATAGTTGAATATTTAACTTTCGGCATTTTCGACCTTATAAAGGTATTTCTTATCCTTTTATGGTAACTATAGCTCGTTAACCACTTTTAGGGCGATATGATTGTTTTTTGTTATGCCGCAGTTTATAAATGCGGTATATCGTTTGTTTTTAATTCGTATTTATACCGTAATAAGTTCTTTTAGTACTGTTTTTATTGCGTTTAAATCTTTTTTAAAGTATTACTATTTACCTTCGGTCTTTTCTTTTTTTGCTAGCTTGAGGCTTTATTATAGATGGCTTAAATCTTTTAAGTTGTTTTCGAATTGTTGGATTTTTTTTTCTAAGTTTTTTGTTTTCGTCTTAAATCTATTTTAACTGCTGTTTTTGTCGGCGCAGCGTTGCTGTCAAGTATTTCACTTAAGTTTTAGAACTTTTTTTGGTAATATATTTTGGTTTTAAGGTTTTCCAGCTCTAATTTCAAAAGGAGCAAATCTTTTCTTATATAGCCGATCGCTTTTTTAGATCCTTCGTAAAGGCTAGCTGGATCCGTAAATCGGTAATTATTTTCTGGCAGTACTTTTTTATTATTTTTTAGATAAAAAATTTTTCCTTTTTTTTTTTTTTTTTTGCGTTTAGTAATTGTATTATTCGTAATAGCATTAGGGTTTATATGAAAGATAGTATTTACCTTTTAGCCAGTTCCTAGTAGCTGCCAGTTCGTCGATCTTTTTTATTATTGCTATTTCGCGTTTATAGCGGTATTATTTCTAGTTCCTAAGATCGCTTCCAGTTCGATTTTTGAAATCGAAGCCTTGTCGCTATATGCGCGTAATTCGTCGCGCGATATATTCTTTTTCGTCTTCGTATATTTCGTATTGCGGTCGTCGACAGCTGACCGTATGAAGCTTTCCGTGCCGATCGGGTTCTCCTGGGTACAAGTTTTCGTCTTATTTTTAGTATTCTTTTAGTTATACGTTAAGCATTAACTGGTTATTTTTCTGCTGCCGTTTCTGCTGTGCGCGGGCAGGTAGCTTGTTGTCGCTTAGCTTTTTTCATCCTTCGTACTTTGATAGCTACTGGGTAATAGTAGGTTTAGTGAATTTATTTTTTTTTTTTTTTTGGCCCTTTTGGCTTTTGCTTAAGCTAGCTTTTTTGCTTTTTTTATTTTTTATCGCACCTTTGGTAAAAGCTTCTCTTTATTTTTGGCGCGGATCATATTAATAGGTTTTTTTTATGCTGATTTTTAAGACCTGTAGCTTAATGTATCTTTTTCGGGTTTTTATATTTTCGCGTAATATGTCCGGGCTTACCGTAAGTTGTAACAGGTAAGGGATTTTTTGTTTTTCGACTAGATAGCCTTTAATTTTATAAAAGGTGGAAAACGTAGAGCGCTTTCGACCTTGATTAATTTTTTGAAATTTAGACCGTAAAGCGAATTGTTTACGTCGTTCCTGTCGTCGTTCAAACTGTCGATTGTCGATCTTTACAGTTTTAACGATATATTTATCGAGTGCGTTAGGTTGTTCAATTTTAATAATTTCGGTTTTAATATCTCTTTTTAGTCCCTTGTAAAAGACGTCGATTAGGGGATCGTCTTCGTCGTCGACCTATCCTGTCTTGGATATAAGGTTCTTGAATTCGACGGCATATTTGAAAGCCGGTCCCTTTTGTTTAAGCTGTAAAAGGTTCTATGTAGCTTTTCATTTTGCGTCCGACCGCATATTTGAAAGCCGGTCCCTTTTGTTTGAGCTGGAAAAAGTTCTATGTAGCTTTTCGTTTTGTGTCCGAGTTATCGAAATTATTTTTAAGCTTTTGTTCGAAGTTAGCGTAGCTTTCAAAACGCTTTTTAATGGCCGTTTCCTGGTTATCTTCTACATTTTTTAGGTAATTTCGTAACGTAAGTTCGAACTAAATTAAAGCGTCCCTTTTTAGGAATTCTGTAATAATAAAGATTTTGTTAACTTCGCTTTCGATTATTTCTAATCGTAGATATACTTTGGCCTGGGTTAGGAAGCCTTAAACGTTTCCGGTATTATCGTAAGGCTCGGACTTCTTAATTTTAAGTCTTGGGGTAACTGCCGGTACTGAGTCGGCTGGAGTGGCGATGGTTTCGGCAGTAAGCTGCTTGATATGGGCTTTAAGCTGTTAAATACGTTTTCGCAGCTGCTAGTGAGGGGTAAAAACGGTGGCTTCGGCGCTGGTTGATATTCTAATAGTATTAAATATTGTTTAAAGTTTGACAGTATTACTGGACAAAAGCTTGTAACGTATAACGCCTATAGGCTTAACTAATTATTAAACTTAAGTTAGATAATTTATGTTAGCAGTAGCATCGTGGAAATCTAAATAATGAAGCGATAATTACGTCTAGTAGTACCAGATATAAATCTAGATAATTAAGCTATAATTACAAGCTGGTATTATTTAAACTATAAAAAATAATAAATATATATATATTAATCTTGGCTTAAGGTGCTTAAGCGGCTTAAACTCTTAAGCCCGTTGAGCTCTTTAAGCCGCCCCCACTGGCTTAAGGGGCTTAAAGCGCCAAGCGCTTTGAGACCTTTGAGCCAGTTACGTAACCTAGGACCCACATCGGGGATATATCCCACAACCTCCGACAGTTTGTCAATCGAGCCAAGGCCTTTAGCTATAACAACGAGATTTATAAAGAAAGATTAAAATTTTTTAAAGTAACTCGCTAACAGAATTGCTTAAATCGGTTAATTTTATAATAAAAGGTTATATATTATTATTATATAAAGTTGCTTTTTTTGGAAAGAAAATATCTAATTACGTAAAACGAACCATATCTTAAGTAAAGCCGTAGAATTAAAAATAAACGTTTTTGAAAAGAAAATATACTTATTACATAAAAGGAATATCTCCCTAGAAGAGACGTAACCGTGTAGACAAGATTGGATAAAATGATAGATTGCTACCTCAATTCCTAGGCTTTACTAAACCCATCCCTCTTACAGGCGACTTCAGATTGCCTTGTCCCGTAGCTCCTATCCACGTCGATTCTTGTCGAAATCTGGACGGTTTTCGCAATCCGAAGCAGCCGAGCAAACCATCGCTCGTAATTCTCCGTACACCGTTCCAAAATCTGAACGTCGAAGTTATTAAGCGGGTTACTATCTTTCCTTTCCAGTTTCGCTAATAGTTCCGTTATAATCGTCATATTTTTCGGCATATAATTTTGCAAAGATCGATTACCGTTACTTTTTCGAATCAAATCGTATTCGAAAATTAAAAACCGGAATCGATTTTCTTGGAAAAGATTTTTTAGGTCGACAGTAGTATCGACAGTTTTAGTTCGTCCGAAAATTTGGTAAAAATTATGTACCGTTAATGAAATGATTTCTGTGGAAATTTTGCGGTTCCGGATTACCGGTATCGCATATTCGGACTTGCGCGGTATATTGTCTTGGGTAATTCGAAAAACTGCAAAAACGATCGAATGATAAGATTGGCGAAAGCTTAAAAAGATGCTAACCTTTTATACGCAGTTAAGGTTTACTGTTAAGGTTTGCCTTTAAGGTTTATCTTTAAGGTTTATTTTTAAGGTTTACCGTTAAGATTTGCTTTTAAGGTTTATCCTTAAGGTTTACCGTTAAGGTTTACCTTTAAAGTTTATCTTTAAGGTTTATTACGTAAAGCTTAACATTTTCTAAACTATATTATTTAACCCTGCCGAACCAGCCAGCGGGCATAAGGTTTATCCGGGTCGAAGCTTATCGGCAACTACGAATTCGGCTTTAAAGTAAGGCTCTATAGGACTAAGGTATCAATTTATCCTAACCGTAAAAACCATTAATCAGTTATCGTGTTTGAAGATACTGGGTATAGTATCTATCGTGCAAATTACATCGTGTAATAATTTTCTGTGTATTTGACTCAGCTTGGAAAATAAGGCTTGAACCCATTCGACCTTGCATATAAAAGGAATAAGCTTTTCTGGTCCAAAAAGAAAGAGCTAGTAAAAAAAAAAGCAGCTAACAGCAACTGAAAAAGGTTGTCGCAAAAGAGTTAAAACTAAGAAACGGAAGTATAGCGTTTACGGCAAGCCCGAATATAATGCGCGTACTTATAAAGAAGTTATAAATATATTTAGCCAAGAAAAATCTGATTAGTTTAAATCAATGCAATATATTATTATTAAGTTATTTGAATTTGTTATTACAGAGTGCTAAAAAGTGGTTTGCTTATACGTATCCCTCGCTTATATGTGTTTCTCGCTTATATATATAGGACGTTATTGTAAATATTAAAATATAATAATAAATATTCATAAATATTTTGTTATATATATAGATTAACATGTATTTATTAAAATGAAAACCTAATTTGCGTATTATCAAAATTGGAATTTTTATATTTTAATATTCTTTTTTAAAAGCTGTAATAAATTATTTAATTATAATTATATATACCGTGCCACACAAGCGACCGAAACCTACAAGCGATCGAGACACTTTTTTAGATATTTTAATAACATATTTTCAATTGCCTATTTTTCAATAACTACAATATGAAACGTCTTACAAAAAAAGCGAGAATAAACTTAGCTATTCAGGTTAAAAAAAAAACCGAAACTTAATTACAAAAATCTTAGTTCTATTTATGAAATTTCATCTTTTACTTTAGCATATCGTTTTAATAAAAGACGTACCCGAACTAATATTACTTCGAATTCGCGGAAATTAACGCCGACCCAAAAAAAAATTCCATTATTAACCGAATCTTTAACCTAAATACGCAAACGTTTCCTGTCAGGCTTTAACATGTTAAAGATATGGCCTAACGCGTTATAAAACGTATTGAAATCAATTGGGCGTCGAACTTTATTAAACCGCAATAAAACTTTAAACGCGTTTAAATCGGAAAATCGATTATTAACAGGTCCTATCCGAAAATTTAGAAATATTTCGCAAATAGTTCGAACTTATTCCGGTTATAATCGCGAAATACGGCATTATAAAAAAAGATATTTATAACTTCGACAAACTGAATTTTTAATAAGGCTTTTTATAATAACGGGCATAACAATTACCAGTATCGAAAAATGTAAAAAACTTAAATAAGCGTAATAAGGGAATAAAAAAATAGATTATAGTTATTTAAGCTGTTAATTCCCACGGTTAAGCTATGCTGCTATTTATTATTATGGCGGGGGAAAACATTATCTTAGATCCTAATACCGCGATAATTTACTGCTAGCAGCCGATTAAAAAATCGTATTAAGTAATAATAGCTGGATAATAAATAAATTGGGTTTCGAATAAATCTAGCATTTTAACAAATATATTCGGACGCGTACGAAAAGTTCGAAACGCTTCCTTATCTTCGACGGCCATAAAGTTACTATTTGATAAAATTCGAAAGATACTGCGCCAACAATAACATTATTACGCTTTATATTTCCGCGTATTTTTCGTATCGGTCTTAACCTCTTAATATATCTTATTTTTCTAGTTTGAAACGCGCTTATTCGCAGTATAGCGAAAATTTAATACAACGTTATCATATTTATATTGCTAAAAAAGATTTCCTCGCCGGCTTTTACGACGCGTTCTAAACTGCTATAGCATCCGATAACATTAGATTTAGATTCGCGAAAACTAATCTTATTCCATTTAATCCCAATAACGTTTTTTCCGAATTAAAGGTTCCTTTAATTATGCCTACGCCGACCGTCTCCCCGTTAACCTCCGCCGGTTCCATTTGTTCCCCGCCTGCGAAAACTCCTAAGAATATTAAAAAAGTAACGCGTAATTACGTTATTTACAGAAAAAATTTTAAAATCTAACAAGTTAGCTTGTTAACTAAAATGATTAAATCGGTTTGTTTTTTAGCTAAAAGTTTTTAATTAATTCTATACGAAAAAAAAAATTTTTTCGGAAAGAAATTATCTAATTGCGCGAAACGAACCACATTTTAAGCAAACGTCGCAAAATCAAAAATAAATATCTTTAAAAAGAAGGAATATTTACTATAAAAAGAAATAAGCTTTTCTGGCTTAAAAATAAGAAAATGGTAAAAAAATGCAACCAACAATAGCTAAAGGGGGTCGTCGTAAGAAAATTAACACCAAAAACGGAAATATAACGTTTACGGCAAACCTAGACATAATATGCGTACTTATGTAAAAGTTATAAATACGTTTAGCGAAAAAAAATTCCGATTAATTTAAATTATTTAAATTTGTTGTTATAAGGTGCCAAGAAGTGTCTTGTTCGCTTGTATATCTTGCTTGCTTATATAGCACGTTATATATATATATTTTCAAAGATTTTAAAGTTTAGATTTTAAACTTTATATAGTTAAGATATTTTATTATTTTTTAAAGTATTAAAACACCTTAAAAATTAAAAAATTTAAATTTAAATTTTTAAAAAAAAAACCTTTTATAAAAAAAATTTTAAAAAAACCCTTAAAACTTAGTTAATTTAGTTAGTTTAGTTAATTTAGTTAATTTAGTTAATTTAGTTAATTTAGTTAATTTAGTTAATTTAGTTAATTTAGTTAATTTAGTTAATTTAGTTAATTTAGTTAATTTAGTTAATTTAGTTAATTTAGTTAATTTAGTTAATTTAAAATTAACTAACGTACCACACCACCGAGTCGGCCGGTTTTCTTAATTTTGCAACTTTCCAACTTTAATTATTAATTGTTTAACAATAACAATATAGAACGTTTTACGAAAGAAGCTAGGATGAACTTAGCTATTTAGACTAAAAAACAAAACCAGAAATTAAGCTTTAAAAAGTTTTCTTATATATATAACGTTTCCGAATTTACTTTAAAGAATAAATATAACGGCATACGTGCCCGAACTGATATTGTCCCTAATTCGTTAAAATTAACGCCGACCGAAAAAAAAATCGATTATTAACCGAATCTTCGACCTAAATACGCAAGCGTTTCCTGTCCAGCTTTAGTACGTTAAAAATATAACCAATCTATTATTTACCTAATACGCTCTAGATCGCGTCGGAGTTAACTAGGCGTCGAGATTTATTAAACGGCAAAAAAACTTTAGACGCGTTTAAATCGGAAGATCGATTATTAACGGGTTTTACCTAAAAATCCAAAATTATTTCGCAAATAATTCGAGCTTATTCGGGCTATAATCGGCGAAGTACGGTATCGTAAAAGAGGGTATTTACAACTTTGACGAGATTAAATTTTTAATAAGGTTTTTCATAGCAACGGGCATGGTAATTATTAATGCTGAAAAACGTAGAAAATCTAAATAAACGCAACAAGAGAATAAAGAATGGGTTATAATTATCCAAGCTGTTAATTTCCAAGGTTAAGTTATACCGTTATTTGTTATTATAACGGGGAAAAATTATCTTAGGTCCTGGTACCGCGATAACCTACTGCCAACAGCCGATTGGAAGATCGTATTAAATAATAATAACTGGATAACAAATAAATTAGATCTCGAATGGATCCAGTATTTTAACAAGCATACTCGGACGCGTACGAAAAGTTCCAAACGTCTTCTTATCCTCGACGGCCATAAAAGCTATTATTCGATAAAATTCGAAAAATACTGCGCCAACAACAACATTATTACGCTTTATATGCCCGCGCATTTTTCGCATCAGCTTTAATCTTTTAATATATCTTATTTTTCTGTTTTAAAACGCGCTTATTCGCGTTATATCGAAAACTTAATACGACGTCATTATATACATATTACCAAAGAAGATTTTCTCGCCGGCTTCTACGATACGTTCCAAACTACCATGACGTCCGATAATATCAAATCTGGATTCGCGAAAGCTGGTTTTGTTTTATTTAATCCTAATAACGTTCTTTCCGAATTAAAGGTTTTTTTAATTGTGCCTACGCCGACAGTTTCCCCGTTAACCTCTGCCGGTTTTATTCGTTTCCCGCCCGCGAAAACTCTTAAAAATATTAAAAAAATAATGCGGCAATTATGTTATTTACAAAAAAAGATTAAAAACTAATAAGGTAATTTATTAATTAAAATAATTAATCGGTTTATTTTTTAATTAAAAGTTACTTATTAATTTTGTACGAAAATGTTTTACTTTAGAAAAAAATTACTTAATTACGCGAAACGAATTATATTTTAAGTAAATGTCGTAAAACTAAAAATAAACGTTTTTAAGAAAAAGGAATACTTATTATATAAAAGAGATAAGTTTTTTGGCTTAAAAAGAAAAGGATAATGAAAAAATACAGCCAATAACTACTAAAGATAATCGTTGTAAAAGGGTTAAAACCAAGAAACGGAAATATAACGTTTGCGACAAACCTGGGCATAATGCGCGTACTTGTATAAAAGTTGTAAATACGTTTAGCGAAAAAGAATCCGATTAATTTTAATTAATGCGATATGCTGTTGTTAAGTTATTTGAATTTATTATTACGAGGTGCTAAAAAACGGCCGACTCAGTGGTGTGGCTGACTCGGTGGTGTGGTACGTTAATTAAGAAAAATTAACTAACTAACTAAGAAACTAACTAATTAAAACTAAAAACTAAATCCAAAATTGCAACCCTGACCCAGGCTATTCGCGAGATGACTTTGTCGCCCAAGGGTGATAAGGCGCCAGGAGCAGCTGTCGAAAGGGAGAAACTAGTCGATTCTGGGCCAAAGAAGCTTCGCGTTATCCGTTCCCGGGAAGCTCGAATCTCAGATCTTTGACACATACCGTCCAGTGCCCGCATCCCCGGACAAAATCTACACGCCGCTAGATACCGACTCGCACCAAATAAAGGTGTTTAAGCTCATCGTATCCGAAAAGTTCGCATCGGAGCTAAAAGCCAAACTCTTCGTCACTTCACTGAACCAAAGCCCGACGTTCAAGGCCCTTTCGTACAGCTGGGGCGAAGCCAATAACAATGTCAAGCATTTTTTGCTTCCATGCTAGTGGGCCGACGCAGTGGTCCAATATGCGTCACACAAAAGACTCCGCCATCGGAATAACTTTGTTTACTTGTTCACTGCCCCCTCCACCGTCCAACTCCCCCACCCTGACTCACTCCAATTCAACAAAAAAAAAGTTTAACACTCATTGACCGCCCGCATTATTTGCATTTTTCCTCGACAGCATATATTCTTTCAACTAAAGATCCCATATCCGCGAAGACGAATTCCGAGACAACAGACACACAATGTGCGGAACTTGCAACGGAAACTCGAACAGCACCGCCGACGCGGCCGCCGTGGCCACCAACGGCCCCACGACGTCGAATGGCACTCACCCAGTCCAGGGACAACCCAAGTCCTCGCCCTACCAGTCCGTCCAAGACTATTTATCGAATGTCGGCAAGTATAAAATTATTGAAAGCACTCTTCGCGAGGGCGAGCAATTCGTGAATTCATTTTTCGACACCGAAACCAAGATCAAGATGTACGGATTTAGCCCCGCGATCCCCCACAAGAACGCAACAGCACGATGCTAATACGATTAATTAGTGCAAAGGCCTTAGATTCTTTCGGCGTGGACTACATAGAATTGACAAATCCTTGCTCTAGTCCACAATCATTTGAAGACTGCAAGACCATCGCTAATTTGGGCCTTAAGGTACGTGTCGTCATGACATCTCTACAAGGAGAGCCTGCGTAAGCGCCTCCAAAGACACTTTACTAATTGAATTTACAGGCCAAGATCCTTACACGTTCGTACTATCTCTCGCAGATATCTTTCACTTGACTAAGACAAGCAGATGTGCGCTGTCATATGGATGACGCCAAGAAGGCCGTAAGTTCACGCTCTTTAACAGTACGGTTAAAGACAAAGCTAACATAGTACAATTCAGATTGAGACAGGAGTTCATGGCGTTGATCTGGTCATCGGTACATCTAGCTACCTTCGCGAGTTTTCCCACGGCAAGAGCATGGAGATGATCCAGAAGACGGCGTTGGAGGTGATCGCATACGTCAAGAGGTCGGTCGCACAACCCATCCACAGCCTACTTCTCAATAGCGAGACTTCGACTTGCAGTCTCTCTGGAAAGTACCAAAACTGACCCTTCTTTGCTTTCTAGCCAAGGTGTCGAGGTCCGCTTCTCATCCGAGGACTCCTTCCGCTCCGACCTTGTCGACCTCCTCACCCTCTACAAGGCTGTCGATAACGCTGGCGTGAACCGAGTCGGTATTGCCGATACCGTGTAAGTCTGACCTTGCGTCGACAAAACTGGACCCACCCGCTAACCATGAGTAGCGGTGGAGCTACCCCGAGAATGGTGTACGATCTTGTGCGAACGCTTCGCGGTAAGCAATCAAGTTCGGCCTCCAGTTGGGATACAAGAAACTAAATGGATTACAGGCGTCGTAAACTCAGACATTGAGTGCCACTTTCATAATGATACAGGTTTGTGCTTGTGACTGTCGTGGTATATTGCGAGACTAACCCCCCACCCCATGCCCCAGGTTGCGCCATTGCAAATGCCCACTCAGCTCTTGAGGCGGGAGCTACCCATATTGACACCTCCGTTCTCGGCATTGGTTAGTAAATGACCATTATGATTCCGATAGTTCCAATTACAAATTCTAATATGACATACCAGGCGAAAGGAACGGCATAACGAGCCTAGGAGGCCTAGAAAGTTCCCTAAAACCACTTAGTTAGTAACGACAAGACTAACAACATCTAGATGGCCCGTATGGTCGTCACGGCGCCTGAATATACGAAGTCGAAATACAATCTCAAGGAGCTTAAGGCTCTTGAGACTCTTGTTGCCGATTCTGTGCAAATAAATATACCCTTCAACAACCAAATCACGCACGTATCCCTTTTTCTTTTCCCTTTTTTTTTATTTTTTTCCCCCCCTTTCTCCCCTTTTTTTTTCTTCTTCTGTTCTGAAACTGACTGTGTTTCAGCGGCTTCTGCGCCTTCACCCATAAAGCAGGTATCCACGCTAAGGCCATCCTCGCCAACCCCTCGGTAAGGCCGCCTGCCAGTACATCGTATAAGCCATAGTAGACCTAGAAACTGACCCGTTTAGACCTATGAGATCATATCCCCCGAAGATTTTGGCCTCTCCCGTTACGTGTCCATCAGCAGCCGCATGTAAGTCAACATCCGTTCTATCTTGCGATAAGAAGACTAATGTGTTAGAACTGGATGGAATGCCGTACGCAATCGAGCTGACCAGCTGGGTCTACACATGACGGATGACCAGGTCAAGGAAGTGTAAGTTTAGTTGTCTAAGAGACTCTACCTTTTGGGTACTGACGAAAGACGAACAGCACTGCCAAGATCAAGCAAATGGCCGATATCCGTCCTCTTGCCATCGACGACACAGACAGCATCCTTCGCTCGTTTCACCTTGAGCTTCAGCAGGCATAAGAGGTATTGCGGCGGACTGACATGTTTGTTTGGTATTGCGGCGTTTGGAGACATAAAAAATCACACTATATCGGCTAGAGTTTGCTTGTTTGATTCCATGAAAAATCGCACTTTTCTAAATATCTATCTAGATCTCCAAGATCTCTGCAGCCACTATGGGCTTACGATGACACATACGTAAGTCGAATGTTTCTCGGGCTTATTGGTCCCGTAATCTTATGGACAGCCTGAGGGAGGGCCGAGCATTTGGTTGAAGGTGAGCCGAGTATTCGATACGAGTAGTATCTATCTAGTAGATCGTAGAAAATATCGAGATAATACGGTAGCCTCGTTGACCGGGCTATAACCGCCTTGACAAATAGCAGGTCAGGATCTATGATATAATGATCGGTTATCTTGAGGGCCCTTCCAACCGCGGGCTCAATCCATATAAAGGCGCAAGGGGTTGATAGACATTTCTTCACAAAAAAGATCGAGGTGATTAACTACTGTTCTGATTGTGTCTCCAGCTACACCGGCGTCAATAGATCGCGAGCCTCCTATAACGGCCACGGAAGTCTCCTCAACTTTTGCTGTTGCCTTTCTACTAGAGAATTCCTATATTTCTGCCCCCCAAAGCTGGGTCAGCTTTAGCCGTCACGTCCCCTTGGGGTATCCTCTTGGTGCTTCGGCCTTTGCCAAGCACAGCGACTAAGAGCAACTTCGCCTTACGGCAGGCTTGTACGGTCGGGCGCATCGCAGCAGTTGAAGGTTAGCAACTTTGACATCCAAATAACGCGATAAACTGAGTACCTTAGATGCCATGCCCATAATTATTGGCTTATACTTCGAGAAGAAGCAGGCGTTTTGGCTCAAGAGGCGACGGCGAATCTCCCATTCAGGGTTAGTTGGGAAACCGAAGCGGCGAATCTTGAGATCTCTGGGGAATGACGAAAAAAGATAAAGCCTGGAAAAGGAAAAAAAGTGTGGACCAACGACAGAAAAGAAACGGCGGGCTTGAAGAGTAAGTCGATTACTGTCAGCTTTGGTAGGCACTTTAAGGCGAAAGGTTGGTGTAGAATTTATGTCGCAACTAGCTAAGTGATAAGTTTGTTGAAGGATTTGGAGATTATTGTTTATGGTACTTGATAACGTGGATGACGTAATGATGGTATAGAGGTTAAAGATTACCAATTAAAGTGTGCAATTCTTCAGACTGGGGGCGTCTCGGTTGCTGTCTGTTTCTGCCCTGGGTCACTCATTTACAACTGGGGGTGGGAGCAGCTACATATAGCCTTCAGCTCCTTTGTCCTTGCAATCCTAGGGCTACAAATTAAAGCCCCTTTGTTCCCTCCAACACCCCCCCAAGAAAATTACCATAACTGCCGACACGCCCTTATGCCCTAGGGTTGCCATGAAGCCATTCAGACGTCGCCGGTGTCCTCAAGCCATCAAAAAATCACTCCTTTCTTCCTGTACAGGTCCTGAAGCCCTTCCGGGATGAAGCTGACTTCGCATTCAGCGCTAGGCTTCAGCTTTTTCGGGCAATCCTTCGCCATATGTCCGTATTCACCATAGATGAAGTAAAGTGGCTGACCGTTCTTGTCCCAGGGAGGCTTATCCCACCGCTGTCGCTTCGCGTTGTGGCTGTTTCCTCCTCCTTTTTCCGTATCCTTCCCTCGAAATTCGCAACAAAGTCGTCGTACACCTGATTTGCCGTTACAGTTGCGTGCTGGCGAAGCGTTCTCTTCATTCGACCTTTCCAACCGGCGTCATCATGGTCCCGAATCGAGTTGATGAACGTGCTGACCTGCTGTCCAGCGTTAACCGACATGTCCACTTTATTATACCGCCGTACCAGGTTCTTGAACTCGACCATATGGTCAAGCGCCGATTACTTTTTCGAATCCCATTTGATGAATTGCAGCTGGGTCCCAAGGTCCATTTTTTGATCGATACCTTTCTGTCAGGTGCCAAGGTGGGAGCTTCTAGATATAGGGGCTATACAGGGGTTATACAGGGGTGTTAGATGTATATATAGGGCCCTCTTCCTCCCACATATTGGAAAAGAGCCAGGCGTTACTGGTCTAATATACTGCTACCCACCTGCGAGACTGCTTCTTCTAGCCTTTCACGCTGTTGCTCACCCTTTCTCTGACACTTTCGCTCCATATACGGAAAGGCTGCCTCTGATCGGAACATATATGTTCCGTAACTAAACCCCATAAAAAAGCAATACGCGTTGCGAGAGTGCAAGCATCTAGCCAATTAATACAACACAACTGATGTCCCCTATATCTGACAGCTAGTCATCCAATACAACACAACTGATGTCCCCAATATCTGACAAGTTGTGTTGTATTGGATGACCAGTTGCCAGCGCTTCAAAACGCTCACTGCACTTTAATGCAATCTAGCCACGGAACATATATGTTCCGATCAGAGGGAGCCTTTCCGTATAAGGGTGCGATTCGCACCCCCTGCTAGCTTCACAGCTGCTCCCTAGTGAGTGTGACAACACCACTAATAAGCCCGCCGAAGGTCGTCAGCCATCAATCCTGCTCCCGGTACAAACTGCTCCTTAAACCTTGTTCGTTCGGACTCGACTGCCCAAACCACGCCTTTATCGACGACGAACTTTGCCATTACTGTGCCGACAACGCTCACCTCCTGGAGTCCGAGGATGGCGAGGCTTTCGAGAACGACGACTCGTGATAGACGGCTTCGACAAGGAAGGTCTTCTCCAGCACATCGACAAAGTCGGTGATCTGGTCGACTATTTTCTCGAGGATTTTCCTGTCTATTCCCTAGAGGCGGAACTCCATCATTACACCGCCCAATCCTCGCCGAAAGAACTAGACGATTTACCTTCGTTCCTGGCCCGGAGCCGGCTGGCTGCCGCCAGATGTCCCCGCATGAGTCAATTCGCAGTGTAAAGCCCGTCCTCAAGGGCTTGTACCGGATTGGGTTGCCGCGGGATCCGGTTCGTGATGTAAAGCTCAGCCTCGCTGCGGCATCCGTAATTATCATTGCCGAATATCCTTTCGTAGTCTTTCTGTGACATGTTGTCACATTCGGCGCCCTGCGGCTCGCTAAATAGCATAATATAAGATCTCTTCTTCCGAAGCGCATCCAGAGCCTCTTTCCAGGTACCACTGAGCAAGCGGACATCCTTCTGGTGAATGCAACTCATTGATTGGGGCAGTCGTTCGAGGAAGAGCACCAGCTTGGAAAGATCCATAGCGACGTAGCCCAGGAAGATGTCCGTCAGCTTATGCCGGGACTTTGACCCCATGATTTGCCCCACATCTATTCTTGCCGCTTCGGCCTCCGAGCCTCTCATATCCAAACTAAGCTTTTGTAGGCTAGGCGTGTCCAAGCAGGCAGACAGGAATTCGTTAAGATCACAGGCGTCTTGCTCGTTGGGACTGTCCTCACACTCGAATGCAAACTCCCTCAGCTGCTGCATCCCGGACGAGAACTCTCGTCGGATGTCCGGGGCTGGCACCAAGCCCCCAGGGTATCCCAGAGTCGACAGTTTGATATTGACGCTGTTGAGCAATGCGCCGGCGCTTCGGACAGCGTCTGTGACATTGACAATGCATTCATAGTTAGGCAACTCGAGCCCGTGCTTCTTCGCATGATAACCGGTCATCGGCTGGAGCATAAGACGATATAGTGCACCCCAGACATCGCCCCCAGGTATCATTAGTCGCTGTTCCTTCAAGGATTCAAAATCCGCATCTACAAAGTCTAGCTTCCGCGCGCCCGGCATCCTTGCAATTGCGGAGCCAACAACTTGAGAGAACCTTCCGCTCTTTATTAGTGATTCCTGTTTCTTGAGGAGGATCAGATACTCTCGATGGATCCCGTCTAGACGTGCTCTATAATTTTCGTCGTCCTTAACATATCCGCCGTCGTCATCAGGATCTGCCGACGCAAGCCGACGCAGTGTAGACACAACCGCCCTTCCGTTTGCAATCATCTCCGATGCTGTCTCCTCGGGGATGTTAGAGAGCTCCCACAGCCTCGCGCGGTCGAACAAGTTGACTTGGTCTTCAACTTCACCGGCTTGATATGAAATGAACGAATCGAGGTCGGTGAAGGAGAAGTTGTGAAAATGAAGGACGACTCGAACGGCGCGAACACCCTTCGCGATGGTGGGATGGCGAGAAATCTCCTCCAAGCGCGCAAGCGATGGCTCGTTGAACTTGACGCGCACAAGTCGGACGAGCAGCTGCGAGCTCACGTTACAAAACCGTCGACAGACCAGGCGGGTGTTCTGGATATCCTTTCTGCCGGCGTCCCCGTAGTAGAGAAATGGGGAGTCAAAGTGGAGGTCTTCCGCGAGCTCGAAGATCTTGAGGAGAATCTCGTCGGGAAAGTCCAAGATGTTCAAGCTTCGCAGATACGGACGTGACAACTTGTTGATGCAGCATCGAAGAGCGTTGCGAATACCCTCGAATTTCGTCTTCGAGGCGTTCACCTTCTCCAGTTCGCCATCCAGATTATCCACGGACTCGAGGAGACCATTCCGGGTTGCCCATTCCCACCACTCTGAGTTAAACGGGTCTCGGTCCCCGAAACCTTTACACTCGTACTGCTGGAGGCGATGCAATGATCCGGATTGATTGGGAAACCACATCATCTTGGCGGCCATCAAACGGCAAGTCTCGCGCTCCACATCTTGAAGCTGCTCGTTCGCGGTTCGGAGACCATCATAAGCAGTTTCGAGGACCTCGCAATCTCCGGCAGTCGCCGCCTTTGCTGCGGGGCGGAGCGGTGCCATCTTGATATGTTGCCCGATCTAGGAAGTTGGCGGAAAGATTGCGACGAGAAACTATTGGGTTCCGCTCATTCCAATCCTAGCAAACGCGAAAGAACGACAGTGGCCCTTGCCCGGAAAGTCGGAGCCCAATGTTGAAGTGGGGCCGACAGCCCATCGCCGGGCAGGGCGCCTACAAGTTACAGGGGTATTTTCAGTTAGTTGTTTCTACCCGCCGACTATGTTCTAAATACGGTTAAGATATAATTCCTTATATAACTTATACGAGAAAAAATATTCACGTAATATAGTAATAATATTTATAATAGATTTCATTAGTAAAAATATATACGTTATACTTTAACGAAGTTTAATTTAAAAATAAACTATAATATAACATCTTACACCACTATTCCGGACACACCACCATTCCGGACAGTTTTTAGCACTTCCCAACAATGCACCCAAATAACTCAACTAAAAGTTTTATATTTTCAATCTATATAAGTATACGTCGTAAATTTCTAGATATAAGCTTGTTTGCTTTTGGTCGTTATTTCGAAAGTATTCATCTGCTAACTTGTATAATCGATTTTTTCGATAATTTCTTCGAAAGATAAGAATAAAGTTATAGTTAAGATATTAATTTACGTTTAAGGACGAATTCGTCATTTTAAGTAAAAATTTATATAGGCGCTATAAGTTTAACAGGCTATAAAAGGGTTTAATTAGGATTAAGATAGTCCTACAAATTATATCCCTTAGCTTTGGTCTTTAATTCGTTCTTAAATTTGTTCCAATCCTTAGGACCTCTGAAGACTCTGGTCGCAATTCGGGGTACCGCTGTTGTTCTGATTGATCTCTGGGTTCTGTATCTGCTTCTGTATGTGGGAATGGTGTGGGAGGTGTGAAGATCTAGCTACGTACATACAAATAGTGGAGCTAACGCGCCCACCCCGCCGTTGCTCTAGTGACTCCCCCACCAACAACAATTCCTTTAGCCACCATATACTAACAGGATCATTATAAATAACCGCGGACGTTAGCGGTACGGTCGTTATTATGGCTAGGTATATAGATAATTGCTAGTAATGTACAGCTTAAATCGTCTCAGCAACAACTGATCAATTAATAAATAATGCGAATTAAGCGAATAAGACGCTTAATTGTCATATATAAGGAGTCATGTTAAACATACCTTAGTTTTTCTAAGCTTGGCATACCTTAGTTTTTTAATACAGCTGTTAACGGCCTGTCAACTCCCTAACGGCCCCACATATATGATTAAAGATCCAATGTTTCAAAGAAAAACTAAGCCATAGGTCACAACGGCGGTGCATACCGAAAATCTGACTTCATACTTGAAATACGTATTGATATATTTGATGTATGTATTAATCAATTGTACCAGATAATGCGAAACTAAATATATTACTCCTATTATCAAGAAACGTAGCGTTGTCGAAATATTCGTGTATATATTTATATATGTTTTGTTGTATGTACCTTAGTTTTCTAGGATGTTCTAGTTGCGAATGTTAGCCCCTATTGTTTCGCAGGAATGCTTTTACTGTCTTAGCGCTATAACTTTACTCGTATATAACTTAACCGAAGAAAATTGGAAAAATAAAGTAATTTCGGAATATGGATTAACAGGCCTTAGAAGTCCTAAAATATAAGGCCTAACTTTATTTGATAACGTAGTTGTTGAGTTATTATAGAGAGTATAAGAACTGTTAAGAGGTGGCGGGAATAATAACGGAGCGTTGCCAATTGACAGGAAAAACTAAGGTACGTTTAACATCACTCTATATAAGGGACATCAGATGTGTTGTATTGATAACTAGTTGCAGGTACTGTAAAACGCGCCCTGCTGGTTTTATGGAGTCTAGTCACGGAACCTATATGTTCCGATCAGAGGGAGCCTTTCCGTATATGAGGTGCTAGCGCACCCCCTGCTAGCTGACAATATTGGTATGGAATAATGTATAAAATCAGGAGAACATATCATAACATCTCTTTCGGTCCATAGTTCTTCTATGTATAACTCCGCGACGTAACGGTTAGTTACTTCTAGCTTTTGGCTTTTTTGATAATATAGTATTTCCAAACCAGCCTCTTTAAATACCAACCATAAGATCTAGCATATACCTCTACCCACTCATCATCTTATCCCTGCCTGCGCAAGCTTGCTCTGTATACGCCTACAGAGCTGGCACCTATGGGGTGTAAACCCCCCTACCAATTTCAGTCTACCATTATTGCCTGCTCTAATTCCTCTTCTACAATCCATAACATATGAATAGTAGCAAAGATCAAATACTGGCAAGAGGGAGTTGGTAATAGGCAAGATTCTAAGGGAAAGTGCCAGATATTTGTTTGCTGCTTGGATTACTACGACTGTAAAATGTTAGGCTCCCTGTCATGGGTCGTATATATGTAGTTAACTGAGCCTTATACACGGAGGTGGACAGCCGGACAGTGACAGCCTGGTGTCAGGGAAAAGTGGTAGAACAGAGTGAAAGGCAGGATGTCGGAATGCAACCATATATAGCTAAATAAGCTCGAACTAACAACGGTTCGAGCGCCCACCTTTTGGAGTTCAACACAGGAAACTAGCTGTTAGGTAGCAATAGTGACGACCATTAACGCCTGTCCTTCCTAAATATCGGGGAGAGAAACCCCCCTATATATAGCCGTAAGACCCCTGTCCGGAAGATTCCACCGTATCCCGACATTAGCACCTGACACCTGGCTACTAATATATCTCGCTTACCTCGCAGGCACCCTGTGCGCCCGGTAGAATATCACAGTAAAGACCGTAGCACAAACATTTGAAAATTGGTATCAAAACATAAGACGGCTATAATGGACGACTACATAACCGAGAGGTTATAGTTTCGGCGCAACATCAGCCCCTACTACAGCAAGCCCCAGGTTTGAAGGGAAAGGGTTTAGTCTATGTACCAGACAAAGTCATGTATTGATCTTATAAGATACTAGAGTAGACTTTGCTTATTTAATATTCTTCAAGCCAGGTTCGGCGAACGTAGTGTGGTAATTAGAGTCTAAATTATGCGGCATCGCGTGGCCTTCGGCGCGAAGCGGTCCCGTAACATCCGTGGAAGAATCGGGGACGTTTAAGGGGCGGAAAATACTGAGAGCCGACTTGTCAGGACTCGCGCGTAACTGGTGACAATAGCAGGATGAAGTTTGGTTGGTTCAATCCCGCATAGGGTGCTACGTGGGTTGCGTCCCACGCTTGCTGATACCGGAGGATTTTGTCTTACTCCGCCTTGGAGTTCAAGTCGTACGTGCTTGACCGAGGATGTTGCAAGGATCTGCTGAGTGTTTTATAGTGTACGTAAGCTGCCCTCAGACGCTACTCACGTTTTGCGGACGATAACGGGCGGGGGAAGGGCGATGATGGCAACCTTTAAAGCTTTATGTTTAAACGTAGATTCCTAGATGATGTTCGTCTTTTGTGGATAGAGCTAATTAGTAAGAATGGTCTATGCGGACGTCGTGTGGGGTAAGGCGGATGCGTCATCTTTGGTTGGGCAACGTGCCACCCCATCAACACCCCCACTAGTCTAGCGCCGTCGTTCTGTTTACATCCTAATCAATTGCCTGGTCATCCTTTCTCCATCGTATATAAACATTCAGAATCACGCTTTCCAATCTACGCATGCTGCCTTCGACGATTGCTACTCGCGCACAGTTCCTGACCAACACTTCTCTTGACACCTTGGATATCTTCTGCTTTGGAAGTATCATACCATTGGGCACATGCATAGATTACTGTCTTCTTATTGAACTTCGATCTCTTCCCTAGTCGCGTCCGACGCGTGACGGGGTCCTCGACATGGAGTCAAAAAATAGTCGCTATCAATCCCGCATACTCAGGGAGATGCATCAAAATACCGAAAATCCCTTCAATTCTCCGCCATCATCGACAGGCTCCCATGGAACCGTCACTATGACCTCCAACATATCACTTGGTCCCGAAGGCGAGTCGACGCGTCGATTCGACGACGAATCCCTCCGCCTGCCGGTACAGGCCTCCCGACGAGAACCCAAGCCTACCGAACATATGGCATACAACATCAACACATCCGTCCTCGGCCGTACCTTCCCCGAATGGAAAGGCTTCAACAACAACAACAATAACAACAACGACAATAGACCTGAGCAGGAACCTACCGAAGACATATACGGCACCACCAGCGACAATATCGCTTACAACAGCGCGAAGGAAAATATCCCTCCGACATCTTCCACACTAGCCTCCCCAACAGAGATTAAGGCTACTAGATCTACCAAGGTAAGAGATTCTTTCTTTTGTATCCCGCATGTGCTGAAGCGAGCACCTATAGCGTGTTCGCTTCAGTCTACGGGGAGAACCTTCAAAGCTTTCCGAGAATCTTGCCTCCAATCTCAGACCATCTTTCACTTTCTATACATCTACTCGCGCACTGGATCCCGTAACCATGCCAGCTACACAATGGAAACGAAACATCCTATCAAGGGGTCCATATTTGGAAACTAGACGTAGGCAAAAAGCAGTACAACAAGTAGCACCAGCTCCACAGGCAGAGCCAGTTCCAGTAGCCATACCCCCAACACCAGCTCGGCCGAGCCTCTCCGGATCTCAGCAAATCAGCATAGACGCTCTTTCACCCGATACATGGGAGAGGGCTGGGGCGACTCCAGTCAAGACGACTGGGGCTGGTTTAACCGATGCTTCGACACCTATCACAAAACCCAGTGAAGGGCTGCAAGGTTAGAGTCCTTGCACCTCAGACTGTCACAGCGAAGTGTTCCGAATCCTGCCTCGAATTACAGCACAACTCGAAGAACTCAACCGTTGGAAAGAGACTATCCATAGCAAAATTGTAAACTTTTGTTGCGACAATATCCGCCGCGACGCTGACCGTCGCACAAGAGGGAACTTCCAGGGCACTGATCTGCGCGAGGAGAGGAGTGATGCCCGTCGCTGCACTACTTTTTGTTTATATGATCATCACGATGGATCGAACTCTGCTCACACATCCTCGCTACAGGCTCCTATCAAAAAACCTCAAGGCCACTCCGCACCCAGGCCCGGCTACAAAGGTCCTTACCTCCAGAGGCGCTCCAGAATGCAAGCCCGCGTCGAGGACGAAACCGAACGCTCATCTGTTTTCGCTCGAACCCCTGGCCGTGACCAAGACGAACAGGTTCCGCAGCCTCACTCGAGTCCTAGCCCAAACGCTGCAAACCGCTCCAAGCCTAGGCGAGGAAACGTTACCACGCTGCTTGAGACGCTCAAGACAGCGCAGAGTCAGAAACCCGAGTCAACAGATCCGCCTATCAACGAACCCCCACCACCAGAATCCCCGCGTGACCAGCGCGCCTCTGTCCCGGTTGCCAATGCCGCCATGGCCCGGATGAATCGACACCCACAGGCGAGTCAAATGAGCCCTTCGACTCCAAATCACACAGCTCGCTCGTTCTTCCTCCCGAACCTAACCCACATGAACGACTTCATCTCTGGTACGCTGAAGTTATCCTCGATGAGAAATGGAATGCCCATCTTTGTCAAGCACGGCAAAGTCCACGATCGGGATTCCCAGATCTCGCCGGACCATCACGCCGAGGTTGAAGCAATTTCTGTCCCCGAGGACGAGGAGAAGATTTTCGTCTCTCTGGATAAGATTCGAGAAGAAATTCAGGCGCTGAAAGAGCATGATGATCTGGTTTCCAAACAGGCCGAACAACTCCAGGTGGAAGTTGCTGAGCTGCAGATCCAGATTGCTAAGTACAGGTCTAGGAAAGACAGTGCTATGGGGTCGGACTCGGAGAGTTCTGTCATCGACCACCTCAATGCCCAGAAGTCACAGTTGGAGGATCAAGTCGCTTCCCTTCAATCTCGCCTAGACAAGGCAAATCGAAAGATAAGCATAAATGAGATTCATACAGAATCTTATATCACGGAGCGGGACGAAGCTCTCAAGAGCGCAACCGACCATCTCGAAAAGATCAAGCGCCTCCAATCCGAGCTCAAGGTAGCTCGCGAAGAACTCGAGACACTACAAGGCGGCAACACCCGTGACACGCGGGATCTCGAATTGGAGATCAAATCGCTGCGCAGCGACAACAATGCCCTGCGCACGCAGCATAAGTCGCTTTCTGAGGAGAACCAGTCTCTCCGCTCGCACAATGAGTCTATTAGCCAGCAGCAATCGAGACTCCAACAAGAGCTCAAGGAAGCGCGCGACCAGCTCCGTTCAACCCAGGAAGACTTTGAAACTCTCAACCACGAGTACCAGGCCGTCCTGCAAGAGAACGCGGTGCTGAAGCAAGACAATCTCAGTCTCGAGCGCCACAATGACAAGTTCTTCAACGACAACAAAGCTCTTCAGCAGAAGAACTCGCTGCTCGAGCGGCGAGTGCATGACCTCCAAGGTGACAACGCGAAGCTTAACGAACTACTCGATGCGGTTAATGCCGACAATGGAACAACGACGGTCGATGTCAAGGATATGAAGAGACTCGAAAGCCAGAACCGCAAGCTCTCCGCGGAAAACGCCGAGCTCCAACAACATATCATTGATCTGAAGTCTGATTTCGCATCAAAACGCATGGTCCATGATCAGGAAAAACGACAGCTTGCGGCCGCCAATGACCATCTCAACCAGCAGATCGAGCAGATCAGCAAGAAGTTCGAACGGTTCATCCAGGATAACAAGGTACAAGCGGCAACATATGAGGAGAAGCAGTCATCCATGACACGGCACCTGCGGGAGTTGGCTGAGCGTGAATCGGCTCTGACTTGTCAACTGAAGGATAGTGCAGATCATGAGACTGCGCTACACCATGAGCTCCAACGAAAGACCCAGACGGCTGTAGAAGTCCGCCAGCTTTCAAAGGAGATCATGAACCTAGTCAACAATGCGAAGGCCAAAAACGCCAAGGCGGCTCGAATCGTCGAGCCCGTTAACACTAAGGGTAGAAAACTGGGCGAGGCCTCTGCCAGAAGCATAACGTCTCAAACGGATATGCCAATCCAGGAGGACTTCACTCGGCAGATCAACCTCACGCAAGGCTCCGACTTCGCCAACAATTTTGCTAAGAGCGAAGTTTCCGAATTGAAAGAAACTCTCCGCGAAGCTCATGCGGAGACACAACAGCAAGATATAACCGAAGAGTCGATGGCATCCGACGCTAATGCTACGGAGGAGGCGAGCCAAAGTCTTCCACCACCCTTCGTACCCCAAGCTCGCTCCGAGGACGCTCCCGCTCAGAGGACCGCATCCCTGATGTCGAAGGTACGGTCCGGCTCGACGAAGCTGCAGCCTCTTAGTATCCTCAAAAATGCCGAGTCCTCGAAGACTGCAAGAAACGGAGCTGTTAAGAACGCCCGCTGGGGAGGTGAGGAGGAGCTTACCGGACGTTTCAGTGTCAAGTCAGGCCTTAGTGAGCTGAGCTTGCCAACTCGGACGTCTCAGGCCGACTTCATCCGCCCTCGTCATAACTCGGACAGCGCCCGCCTCGACTTGGACGCAAACGAGGAGAGAAATATGACGTCCGCATTGTTCATGGATGATATCACCCTCGAGACGGAGAAGCGCGCCGAGAAGAAGCAGACGAAGAAACCCATCCCTACTCTTTCCAAGGATGCCAAGCGCGTCCTCGACAGCCTCTGCCACGACCACGACTGCCGCAACTGCATCGTCTGCGCGCGCGTCATCTCGCACAGACACGAGGACGACGCGGCGACCAAGAACGGACCTGGCAAGAAGAGGACCGTTCGCGTCGATCGGCCCGTCGCCGCCTCCGACCGAATCCCCAACCGGCCGAATGCGGATTACGAGGATCAGCCGACGCTCCGCCCGGCGCGGGACCCGGCCGTCGCGCTGGCGGTGGTCATCAAGGGCCTCAGGGACGAGGAGGCGCACCTCGAGGCAGCGCTCGCCCAGGCGCAGGCGCAGTACAACGCGCTGGACGCTTCGGTCGGTCGGCGGCAGCGGCGGCAGCTCAGTGCCGAGATTCACCGCCTCATGAAGCAGCGCGACGTCAAGCGCGACCAACTCTACGACCTGCACGACGTGCTTGAGGGCCAGAAGGCCAAGGGCCAGGAGATGACGGCCGAGGAGGTCGAGGTGACCATTATGAGCGTCCTCAGCAGGGACGAGACCTGGAACGGTATTGTGGACTAAATCGAGGTGAAGAAGGGGAGAAGGGCTTGATTGATTGTTTGTTTGGTTCGATTGGTTGGTATGGCGTTCTGCGCGGGCGGCACCGGTACGGATTTGTGTAGGTACAGGTCGCACGGTAGTCCGGTGCTCGGTGTTTTATTATCTTCTTCTTATACTCGTATGGCATGGTTACGGAGTTCCGGGTTCGTTCTTGTTGGATTAGGGGGGAAAAGCTCGCGTCGGACGACGTCGAGGAAGGGACTCGTCCTGTCTAGTATGCATTGTATACCTATGGTTAAGGTTCTTTGATCATTGCCGGAACATGGGAATTACAGCCTTCATTCTTCATTCACTATGAGGTATTCTGAGACGCTATGCGATTGCGATCGCAAACTGTAGTGATGTGCGTATCGGCAGCTGGTGAATAAATGAAGGCCAGGTACACCTTTTGCATTTGGTATCACCCACCTAGTCTGGCCCCACCGCCGCTACAGATGCTGCTAGGGATTAAAACGCTCCGGACAACAGTTTTTGCGAAGACCATCCAAACTTGATAAAATTAAATGAACATGAGGATCAAAGTTCAAGAGAAAAAGGTAAAAAACGATGGTGATGATATCTATCTATGCAGCCGAACCTAGGCTAGGGGCGATGGAAAAGGGGGCAAAAAGGAACTCCGAATCGGGGAATCGAACCCCGGGCTGCCCGGTTCGCATCTCTAGATTTCTAGAAATGAGAGCGGACCATGTTAACCACTACACTAATTCGGACAGCTAGCCACCGGCCAAGTCGGACCGGTGGTGGACCGGTAGTTGACCGGAGGAGAGCGTCCCACTTCCCGTATATAGAGCACTCTAGCCTTCTATTTAGATGGACTTTGCTGGCAATCGAACCCTGGACCACCCCCAGACTTTTCTCCTGTTAATAGGAAGTGCGAAGGCTGTATTATCATGCGCACTGAAATAGCACAAGCCCCTTATAGGTGCTGGGAAGTGGGTTGTCATGCAGGCTTAAGCACTTGACAAGTTTACGTGCACAGATAAGGTAGAGAAAAGAAAAGGGGACAAGGAGGCAATTATCCTACCGAACCAAGAGACGACAACGGTGCCTCCTATGCGAAGGAGGTAATAGGTCATAGGAGTGGTTGTTAGTCATCGGAATTACTTTCAACCACGTAGGAGGACACCAGGACGCAATAACGTGGCTATATATACGTACGGTTGGAGATATGCCACCGTCGCTATCTGCTGTGTGGTCCGCCAGCGTTTCGGTATTAACAATAGTCCGGTAAAGTAAGGTTTGAAATGAGGTTAGAAAGGCCCTTGCTACTTTTGATTTCTACTACTGCTATCGTTACTCGCTAATCACGGGCAATACCAGGCCAAGAAAGAAAGGCCTTCCATAAAACGAAAGTTAGACAAGGAGGATTTTCAGTATCTATTTGGGATATAGCGGATAGATGAGAGCTAGAATTTCTGAAGAGACAAGAGCTACTGAGTGAAGCATAGCAACTGCAATTGTGTTTCGTTCTCCTAACGCTTGCTGCCGTCCACTTAGCATCATCCATTCTTCCTCGAACGTATTATACATTCTTCCCTAAAGGCATGATACGCCATTTTCCATGCCTTGTATCTCGCTGAAACGCAGTTCCTTCATCTTCGGGACTCTCCTCCAAACATTGCCATCGTAACAAATAATCCGCCAAAAAAAGGGCCTTTTGGTATATTTCATATCCGTTGCAGTGCCGGCAAGACCTAGTCGCCGCTGCAACACTCGAGACGCAGTAAGTTCGGTCCGGCACGCCATCGGCACAAGCGAGTCCCCTCGGACGATGGTGGAGCCATCCATCGCTTAGTCCATCATGACGTCTTCCGCGTCCCCTCCTCCTCCCCGAGGCCCTTCGTTCAGATCCGGCATCCAGCCCTTCGGCCTCTCCGTACCGCGAACGGTGACGCCGTAGGCCAGCCTCTCGACCTTGCGGACCTGCTCGACCATGACGTCGGTCTTCTTACTGTAGTTGCTGTTCTTTCCGCCGCCGCCGAGCGGCGGGCAGATCTGCAGCATGCTGCTGACGTCCTGCAGGTCGGCGAGGATGGTGCGTCGCCCGGCCTCGTCGCTATCGCCGTCGCCACCGCCGCCGCTCGCGGGCATGGAGCCGCTGAGGGCCGTGACCGAGGTGGCGTAGCGCATCATCTCGCCCGTGAGGTCGAAGACGCCGAACACGTACTCGGAGGGCGTGAGGTCGATGCGCAGCGGCAGGGCGGCCGACAACTCCCGCGGCGTGATGAGGGTCTGGTACCGCAGGTAGTGCGCGAACGACACGGCCTCGGCGAACTCCTCGAGGCAGATGAGGCCGTACCGGTGCCGGTTCATGCCCTGCACGTCGTCCTCGATGGTGGACAGCAGGTTCACGATCTCCTTCATCCGCTCATCGATCTCGCTCTGGATGCGTTGCGGGATCGGCTGCCTGAGCTTGCGGACTCTACGTTTGGGAGAGAAGAAGCGTTGGTGGTAAGCTCTTGGGCCTCAGGCCAATAGACCAACTTGACTGGGGTGCACTACACTACCACTAAAGGAAAATGGGGGCCAGATTTGAGAATTTCAGGTCTTTATTACCTTTGAAGAGAGAAAATGCTGTGAAAAGGCATGTCAGTTTACCATTAACGAAGTTAGAGATTAAGACTACGACCAAAGCCCAGCTTACATCTTCTTGCTCAGCGCCGTGACATCCCTTGACACCTTCTGGATCCTCATGCGACGGTCATGGTGCTCATCAAGCTCATCGCGGAAGGCTTCGAACATGGAGGTGTAGGCGTTGCTCGGTACGTCTCTGGCCTTATCCTTCCTCTCCTTCTCTTTGCCCTGGTAATCACGTTTAACACCTCCCCTGCTATTTTCATGTTTCGGCTTCGGGACGACCATCTCTGCCATGTTAATAATAGATAACAACAATAATTCTTATGTCGGGGGGACCTCTAATTGATTGATGCCGTGCAAGCAGGGTGGTGATGTACCAGATCAGTCCCACTATTCCCCGTTTGTGGTCCAAGTGCCACCGTCTACTAACACTGTATTGCTGACCAGCAGCAGGTTTAGCCGACTAAACACCGAACTCTAAACTTCAGGAGTCCTTCGTCCCCCTACAACCCCTGGATTTTTTCATCCTTATTACCCCAGAACGCTGAATAAGGGACGCAAATTACCATCGAACTGCAGAATGCATTTGGGATAGGCCGTGGACTATTTCGCGCCAACAGCATTGGGCAACCGTAGCAGTACCATCACAGGACGTAGAGCTTGACGCCATTCATATCTGGCGGGCTGGAATAGGAGGCGCATGTCTCGAAGCATAAAGGGGCTTCTTCTAGAGTAAGATGGCAACTCTCATCTCCGGGCTCTTCTCGCGCCCGCTCCCGCTCTTCGTAGCAGCCGGACTGCTACGGGCGATCATGCTGGTGTACGGCCTATGGCAGGATGCCAACTCGCCCCTGAAGTACACCGACATCGACTACCTGGTCTTCACGGATGCAGCGCGCTTCACATTCTCCCGACCCGCCGCATCCCCATCCTCCCCGTCTACGTCCTCTCCCCTGGCCCCGTCCTCCCCTTACACGCGCGAGACCTACCGCTACACGCCCCTGCTGGCCTGGCTCCTGTACCCGACGACGCTGCCCGGCACCTTCTGGTTCTCGTCGGGCAAGGTGCTCTTCGCGGCGGCCGACCTGCTGGCGGGGTGGCTGCTGCTGCTCATCCTGCGGCGGCTGGACCGGCGCATGCCGGTCGGGACCGCGCTGGGGTGGGCGAGCATCTGGCTCCTGAACCCCATGGTCGCGGCCATCAGCACGCGCGGCAGCTCCGAGGGCCTGCTGGGCGTGCTGGTGACGGCCCTGCTGTGGGCTGTGCTGGCGCGCCGCGTCGCGCTCGCCGGCCTGCTCCTGGGCTTGGGCGTGCACTTCAAGATCTACCCGTTCATCTACGCGCCGGCCATCGTGTGGTGGATGGACGCCGAGCGGATGGGTCCTAGTCCTCGTCCCGGTTCCCGGCAGGTAGCCGAAAATAAGCAGGCGAAAATAACCAAGCAGGAGGAGGAGCAGAGAGAGGGTTCCGGTTCGGGGGGAGGGAACATCGTCCTCCGCTTCTTCACGCGTGAGAGGCTGCAGCTCGCGGGCGTCAGCCTGGCAACGTTCCTCGGGCTCAACGCCGCCATGTACGCGCGGTACGGGGCGCCGTTCGTGGCGCACACGTTCCTGCACCACGTGACGCGCATCGACCACCGCCACAACTTCAGCCCGTACAACGTGCTGCTCTACCTGACGTCGGCCGAGCAGCAGCAGCCGAACCCCGCATCCGCTGTCCTCGTCGGAGGGGGTATCGAGTCCCTGGCCTTCCTGCCACAGCTGTTGCTCTCGACCGTCTTGATCCCCCTCGTCGGCGCCAAGAGGGACCTGCCCGCCACCATGCTGGCGCAGACGTTCGCGTTCGTCACCTTCAACAAGGTCTGCACGAGTCAGGTACGAACTTTTTTCTTGGGCTATCCATGAATGTACACTTCTATCTGTCTTTTTATCCCTATCTTATGTATCCCATCTCTCGCTATATATTTCTACCTATTCAGTCCATGTTGTCCACCCCTTCTTCCCCCCAAAACCCCCCCACAATAACCCAAAAACACCGTTGCTAACGAAACCACCCACCCAACAGTACTTCCTCTGGTACATGGTCCTCCTGCCGCTATACCTTCCGACGTCGTCGCTCGCGCAGCGCCCGGCCACCCTCGGGCTCGGCGCCCTCGCGCTCTGGGCCGGGATGCAGGCGCTGTGGCTGCGGGAGGCGTACGCGCTCGAGTTCCTGGGCCTCAGCACGTTCGTGCCGGGCCTCTGGCTCGCCTCGCTCGCCTTCTTCCTCGCCAACTGCTGGATCCTCGGCGTCGTCGTCGACGACCTGGGGAGAGGGGCCTCTGCTGCCGCGGGGTCGAGCGATGTGGCGGTAGATAGATAGGGATGGGATGGAGAGGTAACCAGGTAAGATAGATAGGTACATAGATGGACAGATGCGACGGTGCGTTCTTCTATGGTAGGAAGGGGGTTAGGCGGGCTAGCTCAGGTATGTCGTTGAAAGTGGCGGCCTCCTTTTTAAGGCGGCGTTTGTGTGCGTATGTGTTCGCGAGTTTGGCAGGGGACGGCGGGCACACAGGGAATATTTACTTGTATGAGCCACGAGCCAAGGTTCAAGTAAACAGTCTGATACCCGTAGTACGTTCCTACCTTTGCCTCGAATATCTAGGAGACCACCCCTCTAGGTATCGTAACACCTTTATTTAATCGTCCCGATGCCATCCGCGGCGACATGGATCTTCCGGCCATTTCCCCCAAACCACTGCCAACGATAGTGAAAACAGCCAGATATGCCACACGTAGACGATCTTACCCAAGCACTAATATCAGCAGCAGGTAGATAGATAATACTGCGGACGGGCTGGAAAACAATCAAGTTTCAACGAGACACGTGACGGGCGGTAATTATATGGAAGAATCTAGTCCGAGATTTGTTATGTACATTATCTATGCATCGACTTCGGAGAAGAGGACTCCGGAGATAGAGTGCCCAAAAGGTGTCCTGGGAAAAACAGTCATCGCAGCTCGGGTATTGCATGTGCTCCAGAAGAAAATCTCTAAAGCCAAAATCAGCCAACACGTCGCCGCGGTTCGCAAGCCACTCCCGCGAGATATCTGTACCCTTCGCGCCAAAAATAATTACCCCGCGCAGAGCATGTTCTTCCAAACGACGAGTTTCCCCCCTCAGATTCCACATTCGCATAACTGGACGCCGGACCTTTTCAACGCCCCCGTCGGTATCCATAGTGTGCTCTTTCTCGCATCCCCAGTAGACCGCCATACGCCTTATCAAGTGAGAAGAGTAGGCCTCGTGACGAGGTTTGTCGTTCAGCAGGCTGTTGGATGCAGTGACTGAACCGCTAAATTGAAGCGCGAACGTTTTCCCCTACGCCATTTGTTGTGGGGGAGATGTTCAACATCACATGGCTGTGATTTGCACATATAACTCCGGATCGGTTTTATCATGAATGTTTAAACGATTGTGATCCCCCCCGAGAGCATAGCATAGTTGGCCAGCTTGAGGGAGAGAACCCTGGATTTCGGAAAGTCGGGACTAATAACTAAGCGGCCTTCTTTGTTGTAGCCCACTTCGCCGAAGCTTTCGACCAATTCTTCGAAGCGGATATCTGGTCGCACACGGTTGATCTCCGCTATGATGTCGTCACTCCATACGCCAGAACACCAGCCGTCGCGAATCATGAAGTACGGGTTGAGTGGCGGAACTGGCGAGTCTAGGTTCCTATTAACAAATGATTACGAGGATTCAAAGAAGCGGCAGGAAGTCATACCTAGGTCGACATATCTGATCCTCAATAGCTCTACGGACTTTAGACGTTCCAGAGAGCGGATGCCACTCAGAACCAGTTGTTCGAAAACACGAATGAAGTGCATGTCCGTGATCCCCGACCCCGACTCGTTCCATTGAGCGTTCTTCCGGCAGCAATTCTTGACCGTTAGGTCGATGGTCTTGAGCCTCGTCGTCCGAGGGTTCGAATATTTGGCGAGAACATCAAAGAAACCGTGGCAGACCCGGCCCGTGTAGGATAAATGTTCCAGGGTGCTTGCTGCCTTCGCCAACTTCTCGCACCAATGAAGCTGCTCGCTTACCTTGAGGTAGTAAGAAGGGCAAGTCATCTCGCGTCGATAGTCGCACTCGAGGCATAGGTTGAGTTTCGTGATTTTCGGATCGAGGACCTCGAGGACACTCGCCATGCTGAGATAGCTCTTCGACTTGGGCTTGGCGTAGGTGCCGTGCCATTCATCCAGGTTAGGCAAAGCACTAGAGATGTCTTCCCAGTTCTTGCATGACCTGATGATGTTCCATTGACCCTTGATAATAAGGGTCCGCACCGAGGGAACTTGTGGGAGTTCCGGATTTTGATCTGACCGTAGTGTGAACCTTACGTGAGGAGCCTTTTTTCTCTCCCCACCTTCTAGCGTCATAACCCGGACCTCTGGAAGGGTTGTGCTCACGAGATAGAAGACCTCCTCGAGCGTCGCATTGTCCGTAGGTAAAGCGTACGTGGCGCTGGCGATGCCCTCGGGCGATACCGTCGGCAGCGCGAGCGAAGTGTCGCCTGGAATTGTCGGGTGGAACTTAGGCTGGAAGACGGGAAACCATATCTCGATGTGTTTTACGTACGTCCGAAGATGGAGATGGCCCCCGAAGAAAGACACTACCTCGTTGACCTCGTCTACGGCCGCCTTTAACTTGATGTGCCGATACAGGCGCTCCTGGACCAGGTCCCTCCATAGCGGGCTAACGAAGGCAAGATCTGACAGCTCCTTTCGTCTTGAATGCCTTAGGGCGGTGCTCCAACTACGAGCATTGACACTAGGTATGCTGAGAGAGCTTGGCGACGTGGTAGATACGCGGTACCCGAACAGGTGATCTAGGATGCACTCGTGTATTTCAGCCGGAAGCTTATCAAGCGTCAGTCTAGAATGAGTTTCCGCACATGGCGCAGAAACCTGGTGGGTGACTAGGCAATCGTCCTCGGCAAAACAATCGGGATGGCAAGTCAGGCATCGGATATCGGTCTGGCCCTGCTGAGCATTGGGAAACGGCGTACTGCTGGGACGAGTGGGCGGCACGAAATCGGAAGGTCTGGGCGGCTCTAGGGGTGGACTCGATGGACCAGGCGTAACAGGGGTCGACGCCGTAGTCATAATGGCGGCCAACTCCACGGCGGCCGACCCTTCATCCTCGTGCCCGCGACCGGGACGGTCTAGAGACATTTCTCTCTGTAGATAATGGTCGACCGTCTGGGTATGCCTGCTCTGGGGCTGAGGATGAGAGTGAGGGTGGCCATCGAAAGTACCTGGGGCGATGACTTCGCTATCACGGGCTGATGCGGTCTCCCTAACGCCCATAATCAACTGCTGGGGCCAGTCTCGATTCTGTGAAATCCGATGGGCATGACAAGCAAGACGAGACGAGACGAGACGAGGAGGCCGGAGTGCCTTCAGCTAAGAGGAAATGGTCTCGTGTTCGCTTAGTCGTAAATAGCGGTAGCAGCAGCAGGGTATCGAATCGAGGGTAAGAAGAATACGATATAATCTCGATGTTCGAAGTGGATTGTAGTTGGGCGAAGTGGATGAAACGAGAGGGGTCGGGTGTTCGAGCGGTTTGACTGGTTGCCGGGTCGGCTTGTTGGTCGCGTGTTCGTGAATGAGTGGCCCGTTCCAGTGAGAATGGAAAGAGTCAATTGAAGGAATGTCGACGTGAGCGGGACCGGGACGCAATCCGGGTTCTCCCAAAAAGAATATCGGTGAAGCTGTCGCTGTGCTAGAAATGACCAGTGAGCTTCGACACTGTCGAGATTTGAGAGATTTGATTTCAAAGAGCAGGAGGGAATGACTATCACGAATATCGATTTTTCACTATATAGATAAGGAATGAAAACGTATCTTCGAGAAAGGTAGTAATGATGGCGGGTTGTGGTGGGTGTGGTGATGGGGACCGTAGCAACTAAAGACGGTCGATCTATCTATGCAGTAGGCTGCGAGGTAGTGACTAATCACATGAATTAGGTACGTAAATGCATGAGTGTCCGAACTATCTAGCGATAATATATGGAAAAGCAGGGCAGACGAGAAAATTCTAGGATGATTTGATTACTGTCATTACGTTAACGCGTGTGCCCCATACTGTGTTGTTATCCGTGGTACTGGGTAGCGTACATATCTCACTAATTTTACTACTGAAGGTTCAAATAGCGATGGGGGATTTTGGAACCGCAGCAACTAACGACCTTGTATATATACACAGTATGAAACTACGCGCCTGTAGCATAGTGCGTATGTAGTCAATCCGATATTAATATCCCATCTCCATCTCGGTTTCTGATCATAATTGACCTTATGCAAGATCAATTTCATGGTTAAGCTTCTCTCATTAACTTCGAACTTCGCTTATGCTTTGGACTGTTCTCAACGGCGTCCATGGACCACCAAGCTTCAGACCATAAGTGACTACTATCTCGAAATGGGGTAATCAGACAGGCTCTTATCATCGACGACGGGGGTGAATTAGGACACGAGCTTGAGGGGCTAAAGTTGTCAGAATGTCCCACTATGGAACTTGCAGCCCGCTCCCTCCCGGTTTCCCAAAGCACTGGTTGTATGAACAGACACACTGTTCATTATATTATGCGAGCTAAGCCACAAATTCTCAGTTCTGGGTTGTCCCCTAATAGTCTGCAATACCGATCCTGGATTCGTCCCATAATAATGCGGTGCGGGACGGGGCCACGGATCGTCATCCATCGGCCAAGGCGAACCTTATTGTGGTGGGTCACATCGGAATTGTATGCATAAAGTCGGCGCGTGGCCTAACCTCATGGCTTTCTTCTATCTAAGGTTTGTACTAAGGTAACGACGACTACCACTACTCATGTAACAGACCTGGTAGACGGTGGAATCCGTGTGCGAAGTTGCCATCCTGACTCCTCACCAGTGGCACGAACTAGATTCATTATTAACCTTTCTTCCGTAGGAGGCGGTGACCCTAATGCGATTTACAACATGTTAACCGAAATGCGTTGGACCATCCAACTAGCCGTTGCTCCTTCGGAGTGAGCGACGTGGTGGAAGGCGCTGACTCGAACCCGACGCTCCCGAGTCAGTCACTACGGTGGCATCAGACCCTTTCAATCCCTTATCGTGGTGCAGTGTCGAATGTAGGGCATGTAGTCCTGGCAGTGCTGGCAGAAATTGCTTCCCCAGCATTCTGCGCTAGTAGTACTCCAGCTTTCCTTGGATCTTGGTCGGTAAAGGAGGGGCAAGCTTCATTTTCTTCCATTAGCCTATCCATGTGCAGTTGGTATCTAAACGGTAGCTGAACGGGGTTACGAAGCATAAAACAAAATTTTAAAAAAATAAAAAATAAAAAATAAAAAAAAAATACCGAGGAAGCATGAAGGTACGAGCACCGGATTGGAGAAGCAATAGGGAGGAAAAGTCCACCCTCCCTTTTAACCAGTACTTGGTTAAGGATGGAATAAAATAAACGAGAAAGATGTAAAAGAGGCATAGCACGATAAAGGAGCGAGACGAAGGATTCGAATGCTTTGCTTTTATATCAAGTCAGGGTTGATCCACACGTCTCATGCGGCTCTATCGGGTTCGATTGCCCCCCTATCAAATCTGTCTTTTTGTCATCAGATCCTGCCAATCAATACCTTAAGTGTTGGACCATGTCCGTTCCCTTCGAGGCTTCGCCAGATCTCGCCCTGACCAGACTCTACAAAACTTCAAACCAGAGTCTCTAAGTTAACCTGCTTTGGGCAGAAAGCACTTATGGCATATGCAATTATCGTCTGAGTTGGAAGAGTTAAGATGCTACGATCTAAGACCTAGATAAAGCTCCTCTCGTGTCTGGTTGAATGTTTCGAGGTTGGCGCCGCATATCGCTGGCCACGCTTCCAAGCTAGCATCAAGTACACAGTCAATCCGGGTATCACAGAGGAACGAATCCCGAATCGGCCGCTCATGATCATCCGTAGGTATTCAGGTATAGCCGCAAAGACCCGATCAGAATGGATCACAGACGACCTATGCTGCTTCGGTCGAGCGTCGTTGCTGTATGAGTTGCTAAGTGGAAATAAATTAGTAGACCTCTTCTCGACTTTCCTGGAACCAGCCTCACCAAACTGGAAGCGAATCCTACGCCTTAGGCTTCTAATATTTTTCCACTTCCCTTAGCGATCATCCAACTACACAAAAGATGCATCTTCGGTTAACTCTTTACCCAGAACAGGTTCTGCCTCTTGGATATGTACACACTCTATGTGAGATTGGTCGACCGTCCGTTTCGAGATCAGCAAATCGGATCACGTATCCGCTTTCCATTGATTTGCAGCCGTTCAGATATGTTCGGCCTTTAACCTACAAGAGATGCAGTGGCTAAAACACTTAAAACACTGGGTTGGCTCGCATCATGTCAGCAACATCCTCCTCCCGTTTGAGGCATATCAAGTAGGTGCCTATTATAATGTTTGACTTCGGTACTGCGCGTATGCAGGCAAAGAATATCGGGACGCCATGCGCAGCATTCCCTGTCCCGTTGGCGGTGCTTTGTTGTTTCACTAGATCCAATTTCAGAAGCGGACCAATCAGCACTTGTTGATCATGAAACGCCCCTCTAGTATGAGATCGGTGGAGACTCTAGCCGCTCCGGGGTCAGGTCGAAATTGGCCTTGCAGACGAGCTGACGACTCTGGGCTCATCACTCCCGCAATTGACAAACATGGCGGCGCGGCCGTCCCTTTGTTGCCTCCTGATGTGCCAGTTCAAAGTTCCCTTTGGACTTGCCCTTGGAGAGAGCTCAGGTGGAAGATTGGCTTCCGTACATGGGACCTTATCTCGGATCACGGATTTTAGAATACTTCCTCCGCAGCTTACTGCTCGATCTAGCTCAAGTTCTGCCGCTGATTCAAACATCCCAGACCGGCCATGCTGCGTATTAAGGATCAAGGACCACGGCTTTGGATTCTAATGTTTCGCCCCAGCCAGTCGTCCTGGTAGGCGGGCGTTGCTATTCCACACCATTCTCCTGGCCCCCCCCCCCCTAGAACCAGTCTCAAGATGGTAAACATCCCGTTGTGTTCCTGTCCCGCTACGATGACGAATGCGGAATGTGGAATCTGGACAGCCCTTTGTGGCATATCGCGGAGCTTGTTTCAACGGTGCGACTAACCACCTTGTTTCGACAAACTGCTCGCAATTGTCGCAGCTGCGTCCTTTATGATATGGGGTCACCAGAGCTTATGTCAATGTCCTACATGATGCTGCTGCGACTCTTTTTCGCTAACCGATATCACGTCGGTATTACCAGAGCTTCCATATGGGAAGCCTTCTTGGATGCCGTGTTAGATGTATGTTTACCGATTAACACTAGCCCTTCTGAATGCGAACAGTCCAACAATCAACATGACGTCTCGGTGTCGGTAGTCAACATACCATGAGCTGCAGTTCAGCCTCAAGATGTTTCGTTGTTCTACATCCCAGATAAACGCCTAGGTTAGCACGGCTATGCAGGAACTATCCACACGCCCGGTGGCCAAGCCGGACTCTGACCCTAGGCCATAACTAACCATATACTGCATACAATTCCGTGTAATCCAATTACGGAGAGAGGTTGCATCTTATCGTCTATATTATATACGTATATCACCCTTTACTTTCCGAGACGTCTCTGTTTGGGTTTAAGGAGGTGGATCACCAATCACTTCCCCGGCTGTTGTGGATCTGCACTGCAGTTCAGGGGTTCTGGAACGTTTGACTTGGCGGTAAAACTTCATCCGTTACAAATGACAACCAATCATTTGCCGTGCTCAGCTTTTACAAATACCAAATGCGGGAACCCTCGTCGAGCCATCTTCATGCTTGCCGAGATGGGTGCTTAGGGGTCTTAGGATCTTCGAGTTACGGATGGGGTATGCCTGCAGGGTAACACGCCCCTTAGTGAGGCCTTTCATGACGAGCCGCCGTGTGTTAGGATGTGCTCGCCATTTTCTTTAAAGGCAAAGCAGTGCACCGAGATTTCTTCAATCTTCTCATTCTCCATCCACTTTTCTCGTCCGCGGCGGTGCCCTTTGACCTTAACTTGAACTTTTTATTCTGTCTCCTTCGTTTGGAAGCCGTAGTTGAACTACAGGCGGTTTTGAGGCTCATTGTAGTCTTCTTTACATAGAGTACCTTTGTTGGCCTCGATACTCGTCTACCCCTCCAGTTCCCTCGTGACTGTTTACATTTGCCTATTCCAACTTGCAAATACACATATCATTTCTACGAGGAACTGCGAGCAGTGCTCCCTACTTCACGTTACTACTTGACAGCGTTTCCATTCCCTCCAAACGTTTCCATTCTAAGTCTCTCATTTGAGTATTGCCAACAACGACGAGATATAGCGGTTCCGATCATCCCTGAATTGTCTGGCACAAGAGGAGGATATCACTTTCATTGAAACGGCATATCCAAATTCTGTTCAACATGGCGCCTAAATTCACTACGCTCCTTACCAGCTTGCTGGCGCTCTCGCCATTTACAGCACAAGCCGCTCCTTGGGGAGTTTCGTCGAAAGAGTCTAAATCGGCAGGCGTTCGCATTTTTGTCGATAACCCGGATGCTACAGATGTTGTTCCCAACTCGTACATCGTGGTCTACAATAACACCTTTGGTGACGACGTGGTCGAGGCCCACGAGCTATCTATCAAGACGGCCATCGCCAAGCGCAACATCGGCAAGCGCGGCCTCAACGGCAAGATCCTGTCCACGGAGGTGAAGACCTTCAAGATGAGCGGCTGGCGCGCCATGGTCCTGGACGCTGACGACGTCATGATGAACACCATTTACGACGAGGAGATGGTATCCTTCATCGAGGCCAACACGTACGTCAAGGCCTCCGCTCTGGTGATGCAAGGCAACGCTCCCGACGGCCTGGCGCGCATAAGCAGCAGCCAGGCGGGCAGCCCTGGATACACCTTTGACGACTCGGCGGGCGAGGGTATCTCGGTGTACGTGGTGGACACGGGTATCATGACTACGCACGAGGAATTCCAGGGCCGCGCTACCCTGGGCTTCAACGCGATAGACAACGTGGTAAGTAACGCATCCATCTTAGCTGCCTACCCGCACTGCCGGGCGTTGCCGGAAGCCCCTGTGAGCGGCGGGGCATACGAGAAGGAAAAACGTACTGACAGCCCACGCACCAGGACTCGGACGAGAACGGACACGGCTCCCACGTCGCAGGCACCGTCGGCGGCGCGACGTTCGGCGTGGCCAAGAAGGCTGACCTGATCGGCGTCAAGGTCCTGGGCGCCGACGGAGGCGGCTCCAACGACGGCGTCCTCGCCGGCCTGCAATTCGTGGCAGACGACGCTGCGCAGTCTGGCCGCTCCGGCCGGGCCGTCATGAACATGTCGCTGGGCGGCCCGAGCTCGCGCGCCCTCAACAACGCCGTCGAGGCCCTCGCGCGCTCGGGCGTCGTCCCGGTCGTCGCCGCCGGCAACGAGGCCCAGGACGCTGCCAACGTGAGCCCGGCTTCGGCCCCCAGCGCCATTACCGTCGGCGCCATCGACCAGACCGACGACAGCATGGCCAACTTCAGCAACTTCGGCGAGGACGTTGACATCTTCGCCCCCGGCGTCAACGTCCAGAGCGTCGGCATCCGGAGCAACAGCGACAGCCAGGTCCTGAGCGGCACTTCCATGGGTAAGTTTCCTTTTCCCCCTCCCTTCTCTGTTACTCCGAGAGAGGGCCCGAGTGAGCTAATATTTTTCCCTTCCCCAGCATCGCCGCACGTCGCCGGTCTCGCTGCCTACCTCATGTCCCTCGAGGGCCTCACCGACGCGACCGCCGTCGCGAACCGGATGAAGGAGCTCGGCGAGGCGTCCAACTCCCGCGTCCGGGGTGCCCCTCGCGGCACCACCACCATCATCGCCAACAACGGCAACTTGTAAATCTCACTATGACACTCAAACGCTCCGAAACGACGGGACCCTCGCATTACCTGGGAAAGCTCTTCAACACTCCTTAACAACACAAAACAGCATTGGGCATCGATGTGTGCACATTTCATTCACCCGTGATGTATATACACTTAGCAGCCCGGGAGGCACGTTTCCGTGTCTTGTTTTTCCCCCGTTGGCCATTCAGCGGCGTTGTCTGAATTCAGCATCGCTCCCATCAGCATTATTATGCCGGGTTGGAAAATGTTCCCGATACCCGGGCAGTTGGGCGGCGGTTTCTTGAGTACCTAGCGAGGAGGGTGGATTTGTCTTAAGCGCATTTACATAAGAAAAACATTTCGTTGATCACACAGCGTGCGTCATCACAGCGAGACAGACTCGTACTTTGCGAGCGAGCGCGGGGTTGCGGCCCGGAGAACAGGAGAATCCGTCAGACTATAGAGGGATTTAGAAAGAGCAAAAGGCCATGGCTGGCTGGCTGCTAGCGGACGTCAAGACAAGAACAACATCTGGGTTTCCTTCCATTGTGTATAGTTTCGAGGAGCCCAGTTACCTACATAGGGGACAACGTACATATAACCAGGATCTGAGATATAACCAAAAAGGCTTTTCAATGCTTGTGTCCGTGATTGTCGCCGTCTGTTTTTACGGGCCGATCTGTTGGAGAGAAATAGAAACTTAGAACATGGATACCTAGATCTTGACTGCGGTACGCCGACGGGAGTATCTACCGACGTCTAGACAACACAGGCAGCACGGAAGAGTGTCATCATTCCTTTTACGTATGTATCTACACTTTGCCCACCCCTCCCTAAGACATCTGCCCTTTTACTGTGTTTTCGCGTCCACACAACTCGGGATGCAAGGGTCCAATGCAGCCGGCCGGCTCCCGACGCAACGCAACACACCTGACCGCAAGACTTCCTCCCTATTGCGGATCTTACAAGGTAGGGAAGTAACTGCAGTAGTTACGAAGGAAAACGAACCATGGGTGAAACGAAACACGCCCGGGAAACACACACCCATGGTTCCCTTTCTATATGAAGTAAATTCGCCGATATGCTTCATGTGCGTAATACCCCTCATCGCACGACGGCAACAACCACAACCGCAACCAATAATTGGGGACAACTACATAGATATAACATCTGAAGTTACGTCACCGCACGTAGTACGTAGCAGTTGGCCCCAAAGATCCCTCTCGTACTCTAACAAGTACCTACTTAAAAACAATGATAAAACATCAACGCCCAGACAAGAAAGGCCAGGCAGAGACGAGGGCTGCGTCGCCCTTTCGGCATTGACAAGCTCGGATGAACCAGCCAGAAAAGAGGAGAAAGGCGCTGAAAGGGCCGCTGCAGACATGAAACAAGCGGCAGGAAACGCACCGCGGCGGATTCACGAAGTGAGACGGGCGCCCGGGATTTGATGGGTACCTACCCCTGCCTCGTTTTCAACACGCCCCTGCGGCCGTCCGTGGTGTGCATGTGTTTATTGTCCCATAGCTCGGCGATCTGGTGACTGCACGATCGTGGCGACTACCTGACGATATTGAAACGCCGCTTTCGGGTCGGTGGTGGCGGATCGGCTGCATACATAGACAAGGCGCTTCCATATTTATCACCCTAAATTCATGGAATCCCACCCCATACAGTGCATTACGCAGAGCCCGTTTCGAAGGCCGAAACGTGCCCAGTGGATCTACCTATATCCGATTTTAAATATAATAAACACCATATTATATTAACCTCAACAGCATTAATCGATCAATCGATCGGGGAGACGGATGTGTGACAGGTAGCCAAATCCCCCGTCACCAAAATCGCATTAACCGAGATAGCAGTGCGGATATAAGAGGACAAGCAAAAACATTCAACCTGGGAGAGCCAAAGTAACCAACTAGGTCGGTCTGATAGTGGAGAGTAGCATAGCATGTTCGCGATCCACGGCGGCGGACTCTTCGTAGAAAATAAGAGACCCCTGTGACGCCGCCGAGTGCCTACGGGCCGCGGTGGGCTCGGTACTGCTCGCGAGGAGTATTTCGATTTCAGCACTTCTCGGCACAGCCACAGTCATTGGGAAAGGACTGGACTGTAATTTGACATCCGTGCTTGTTCTGTCATTTGTTTCTCACATCATAATGCCGGACCGGCCCGACACCCGACTTCAACGAGAGCAGAATATAAAATTAGCTTCATATTAGGATGTCGTAGTTTTCAAAGGAGGCCAACCCGGCCCCTACCGTTACCTTCCTCGTCCGGAAATGTACAAGGTCTGGGCATGCCATTAGATATACATACACCACAGCGAATGCATCGCTGTTCCGTTCGTCATCACATCCGGTTCGACGGGTCCCAGGACCGCCCAAACCGCCTGAGGGTCATTATACACACCGCTCATAACTCTTCGTGACCTATCGCCGTGCTGCTCGGCCCTGATATGTTCGAGTCGGTCAGGGTCATGTTCGGTGCTTTGCCGAACATGTCGAACCTCGCTCCCATGAGCCACGCAGCTCCAACCTGTTCTTGTTTAGTGAATCGTAGTCGACAAGGGAACATGGGCCAATCACGTACCATAGTACCCGATATCATCAACAGGGCGAGCACGACGGCACCGACCAGGAGCAGTGCGTCCCAGAACTCCGCCGACCCGGCTGCATCGATCTCCTTCTGAGCCTCTTGGATGGCTTTGATCTTCTTGATATCTTGACTTGGGAAGAGGGTCTCAATGAACTGCTCGATCTGTTTACTCGTTTAGCGCTGTTTCAGTCAGCTAGAGGAACGAGACTACGAACCTTGCCGCAAGCCGCGCTGATCTCGAGGTAATTGGGGTCTCTGGGGTCGTTCTTCTTCGCTATCCTTCTCGCGTACTCTCTGAAAACGGCGCAGACGATCTGCAGGTTCTGCGTCGAGCGCGTCATTAGGGAACACGTATCGCCCCGGGTGATCTTGACGTGGCTCTCGAATATAGCGGGGTTCTGGAAGAGCAACTCCAGCGTCGCTATCGCCATGGTCTGGGGAATAGCAACGAAGTTGAAGACGCTCTGTTCGCGGATGCCGGCCATGTAAAATAGGCACTCGTCGGCGTGTCTCAGGGCGTTCAGAACCATCTCGGAACAGCAGTGTACGGCCTGGGTGCGGTATCTGGGGTCGAACATATCCTCCCACTTGTCAACGTACTTGTTCCAGATGTCTTTCGGCCAGAAGCGGCGCTTGTCCAAGAAGTCTTCATGGACGTCACGGATGATGTTTGTCTTCTGAAGGAACTGGCCCATGCTCTCTGTCAGGTACATTCTCTCGAGAAGCGCCGGATTCGCGAATTTGCCCTCGACGAACAGACGCGTCAGGCCCTCGCCCACCAACCCCGCGACGTAGTGGCAGTACTTTTCGTATTCGGGGACCGTCTTGATGCCATCGGCGTTGAACTCGGCATTCAGAACGTAGTCGGCCATACCGTTGCCCATCTTGATGGTGATATCCTCAATGATGTCGTAGTATTTCTTGTCGACCTTTTTGAGCTCGGTAACAACATCATCGAAGTGTACAAGCAGGTCTCGATCCCTCTCGTTAGGGCCGCTATCCTTAAAGGTCCAGCCGTCAATCTTCATATTCTTGTGAAAGTCGCGCAACAGAGGCTCTTTCTTCTCCAGGGGAATGGTCATGTCGTCCTCGATGGTGTCAAGTCCCCTCAGCACAAGGTAGAAAAGGGCGATGGGGACGAGCATCTCAGGGTTGAGCTCTTGGATGACGGCAGAGAAGCTACGGCTCGTCTTGTTTAAGTGCTCGAAACATGCCCGGAGCGTGGCAGGCTCCTTGGAAGGATCGCGTGTATGGACTGGCTCGTGCCATAGTTTCCTACAGATCGATCCGTCAGCTGGACGGGGAAGCAGGAGCTGCCGGAACCGGAGAAGGTTGGTGTTAAACTTACCACTGCACTATCGCGCGGAGCTGATAGGGGTGAAAGGCGTAATAGATGACTTGTTTGAGGGCAACCATTGTGGGAATTCTGGCGAGACGATTGGGAAAAGGGCGGATATTAGAGGGTTCAGGAGGTGTATCTAGATGAGGGAGTGGTAGTTGTCCCTGGAATTAAATGAATTATGAAGAAGGATGGATAGTAAGTATGCAGAAATCAACAGGTTGGTATACTTGAACAGCTGAATAGTGGCCAAGATATGCTCGCAGGTTTGGTGGTATTAAGCGAAATATAAGCAAGGTCGGTGGTCATGGGAGGATACCCAAGGATTAATAAAGGAGCATGTATGTAGTAATGCACAAACGTAACTCTAAGAAGTGTTCAATATACCATTTGCGTACATGGAAGATGACGGCATATAAATAAAATATTAAACAAATATCTTACGCTCTCTCCCTCTCTGTTCAAAGCAGATGTGAAGTTATGAAAGAGCTGCGCAGCATAAACCAAATTTTTATTATTGTTTTATTTTCCCCAGTTAGTTAGGTCATCAAACCACAAAGCCCCTTGGCGGCCTGGGAAAAGTGGTGCATTATTTCATCGAAAGATGGCGCGTCCACATTGGGATTAATCTGCAGCTCTTTTGCCAGCTTTCCCCACTCAGCCCCTGCACACCCCCGCTTCATTGCCTGGTTTGGCCCTCCTTTACGTTGAAGAAGCGGGCTACTGAATGCAGGCGATGGGGCGTTTAAATAGCCCGACAGCCCGAGCAAGTATGGTACCTAGTTATTGGTCCGGCCGTTTTCCCGTTCGATGTACAGTACTAAGTATCCACGTAGCTCGCTCCACCGTGGCTTACCCCTGGCTTCTTACCCCTTGTGGTTCGAGAAATCTCGGAACGCTCGAGCACCTCGAAACGCGAAGGCACGTGAGTTCCCATGTCAGCCAGAAAACGCCTCTTAACAAGTAACGTTAGCGCTTGTCCGCTTACTTTTTGTAATTCGGCTATATATCCTACTGTATGAAGGGCTCGCCGAGGTGTCACTGATCGTTTATTGGCGTTATGCTACTTGGGTGCTACCTTTCTCCCAATCATCTATGCAATTGCAATCCCTATTGTTGGCAACCGGCATGGTGAGATGGAACACATATATATGTTTGATGCATTCAAGATTGGTAATATAGTTAAAATGGCCCTCCACCTACAAAGATGTGAGGTCGTGACGTCTCGTGTTCTATCTACCCCTGAATCCCTACGGAGCCCCTCTTTGCGAGGGTTAGGAATATTCTATCCCGCCGCTGCAGACGGATGAGAAGGTATCTCCAGTGAAGTTTGTGGCAATAATGTCGCGCAATTAGGTTTTACAGGCGCTTTCGGGTTGTTGAAGTTTAACGATGTCAGTGAACCATAATCCGGCAGCCAACCCACAAGCGACGGGCCGAGCACGATCGACCACGGTGCTTAGAGGTCTGTAACGACTATTTAGAGAGCGCCATCTCCGCAACACAGCACCGACTGTCGCTACGCATATGTAAGTAGGTAGTAACACGGGCGTATACATGTATTTTGCCAATATGTCTTAAGAAGTGGTGTCGGCAGTGCTGATTTATGCCCCTCTAAACCCACCGGAGGCTTCGTTGGGGAGGAGCGAGCGACGGGCAATTCTCACACCCTGCCTGCCGGGCATCTGAGCTGAAAACTCAAAATCGACCATTTTAATTCATCCTATCGGCCTATCCATGTCTCCCTGATCTTCTTCTGGTCACCTCCAAAGTTTCTCCATCCATCACTCCCAACTACATCTCTCCGGTCTCTTGTCGTCGACGCTTAATGCATAACTTCCAGTATACCCTTCACTTCTGCTTATCGAACATTCATCATGCCTCGATTCCTCATTTGGGGCGCCAAGGGCTGGGTCGCCGGACATCTTGAGAAGATCATGGGAAGTCGAGGCGAGGACGTCCATAAGACGACGGTTCGTATGAAAGATCGAGAAGCCGTCAAGATGGTGTTGCAAAGGATCCAACCAACTCACGTCCTGAACTGTGCCGGCTGCACGGGACACCCAATGTCGACTGGTGTGAGGATAACAAAGCCGAGACGATCCGTTCCAACGCCATCGGCACTCTGAATCTGACGGATTGTTGCTTGCTGTATGGTATTCACTGCACGGTCTTCGCTATCGGATGCATCTAGCACTATGACGATACCCACCCCATCGGCGGCCCGGGCTTCAAGGAGACGGAGCCCGCCAACTTTAAGGGCAGCTTCTATTCCGAGGTCAAGGGCTACGTCGAGGAGGTGAGTAAGATATCAGTGAATTAGAGAAATTCGTTTTTCTAGAGCCGGAGTTAACGGTGCTCGCAGATGATGAAGGATTACAACAACTGTCTGATCCTCCGTCTGCGCATGCCAGTTTCGGATGACCTGCACTCGCGCAACTTCGTCACCAAAATAAGCCAGTACGATCGGGTTGTCGACATCCCCAACAGCAACACGATCCTGTATGATCTCCTTCCGGCATCGATCTTGTTGGCGAAAAACTACGAGACGGGTATCTACAACTTCACCCACCCGGGCGCCATCAGCCACAACGAGGTCCTGTCCCTCTTCAAGGAGATTGTCCGGCCGGCTTCACCTGGAAGAACTTCACGGTCGAAGAGCAGTCCAAGGTGATCAAGGCGGGACGGAGCAATTGCATGCTGGACACGACAAAGTTGGAGACGAAGTTGGCGGAATACGGATATGTGCTGCCGGAGATCCACATCGCTTACCGACAATGTTTTGAGCGGATGAAGGCTGCGGGCATCCAATGAGAGCCCAACTCATTCTAGGACCCGGCATAGCGGAATGGGACTACTCGGCGCACGGCACGGTTCTAGCCCCCTGCCATCGGATTAGGCCAGCTGTGGGTATCCAAGATTTGCAAGCCTGCTTTGTTGGGAAAAGGGGCATAAGGAGGGGCATCCATCATCTTGGCCCAATAATCCAAGAATATGACAAACCCAGCGAAATGTCAACATAGATAGCTAGCCTGTGCCCTTTTTTGGAGCGGATTCCTAGATGCAGCAGCGTTTCGTCTGCCAAATAGCACACTATCTACGAAGTGTGATATCCGTGACAACAAGAGTGGTCGTCCGAGCCCTCTTTACCTAGCTGCGCGACCGCAGAATTCAGATCGCCAGGGTTCGCTAATAGTGTAAGATCGGAAGTGGGTGTCGCCCAGCTCCGATATGCGCCGTCACGAGCACAGAGCAATAGTACATATGCAGACGTCGCCTGGGCAGCTTATTAATGGGGACTAATTATTATCAGCGACCTGTCACGGTCACAGCTCGGGTCCGCTGTGGCTTAGAGGCGAGCTTCGTAATGCAGGCAGTTAGGTACCGGAGCCCTGGGAGCAGTGTCAACCTCTGTCAATGTAGGTACGTACCTCGACGTGCATTGGAGATATACCGAGATGGACAACAGGTAGAGAGAGATAGGCGGATAAGGCAATAACGACGTAATCCCCAGATTCCCAGATTCCCAGATTCCAAGATTCCCAGCAGTCAGCTTGAGGCGGTGCCTGTTAACGGTACATATACATGGTAATTTTTTTACTGGAAAGTGGGGGATAAGGACGTGGACGTGGCTGCCCCAGGCAAAGGGAAGGAATTCTTTCATGTGTCAATGTCCCGCGAAATAGAAAAATAATTCTGGGGGCCCTTATTGATATCACTCCGCTCCATCAACATCAACTTTCACAACCGCATATTCCCCATATTCCTCCAATATCATCCACCGCCGCCCCAGATACCCCTCATACGCTGCTTTTCTCCTCTGGAACACTATCCCAGAGAAATAGCTGGCTTTCACTTCCATACTCATAATAGTGCTCTTGTTACAAACCTCCGGAGTGCTCCGTATGTGCTCCGGTTTGTCACGTCATACCACATAATTGACAGGATCCGACAGGATTCCATCCGAATTTGCAGACAAGCGCGCGGAGGACTTTCGAGATTTGATCGCTTCCCCGCCGCCAATAGTTGATCAGTCAGTATGGTGGTAGATACCTCCTACTATGACGCCTTAGGCGTTCAGCCTACAGCCACCGACATCGAGATCAAGAAGGCGTATCGCAAGGCCGCTATACTTCACCATCCAGGTATGTCGCCGCATCCTGTGCCCCACCGACCTTTACCCGCTACTTTCTAACACATCAACCAGACAAGAACCCGAACGATCCTACTGCCCACGAGAAGTTTCAAGCTATCGGCGAAGCCTATCAGGTGCTATCCGACAAGGATCTACGAGCATCCTACGATAAATATGGCAAGGAGGGCGCGAAACCCAGCGAGGGCTTTGTCGACCCCTCGGAGTTCTTCAGTAGTATCTTCGGCGGAGATGCCTTCGTCGACTGGATCGGCGAGATCAGTCTAATGAAGGACTTGACGACAGCCATGGACATCACGATGGGCGAGGAAGACGGTGTCGCCGATGAAGAGGAATTCCCGGGCATCGAGGAAGCCATGCGTGAGAGCGCCAAAGCCTCAGCTGCCACCGCCGATCCATCGTCGGCTGCCCCACCGAATCCACCGATTATCCAAGTCCAGGATGAGTCGGAGCCGAGCAGTACGACTGCCGCCCAGCAGAACAAGGCTGCAGCTGAACCTTCCGCTCAGCCACCTCCTCTGCCACCCCGTACCCCCTCGCCAAAACCCAGCGTCTCTTCGAAACATGCCATCCCAATCCGACCCGCCCTCATGGATAGACCCTCCGACAGTACGCAGCAACTTCTTTCCGAGCAAACGGAAGAAGAGAAAGAACTGCGCAAGAAGGAGAAAAAGAAGGGCCTCACCAAAGAACAGCGCGAACAGCTAGCGGCATACGAGAAGGAGCGTGCCAGAGTCCGTAAAGAGCGCGTCGATACCCTCGCGCGCAAGTTGATAGACCGCATATCCATTTGGACCGAGTCGGACAAGACCCCAGAGTTGACACGCGCCTTCCAGGAGAGGATACGTCTAGAAGCGGAAAATCTGAAGATGGAGAGCTTTGGCCTCGACATTCTGCATGCCATCGGTGCCGTCTACCTGTCCAAGGCCACAGCGCTTATCAAGAGTCAAAAATTCCTCGGCATTGGGAGCTGGTTAAGCCGCATAAAGGACAAGGGCAATCAATTCAAAGATACGTGGAACACCATCTCTTCAGCCATCGACGCACAACAGACGATGGAGGAGATGGCTCGTATGGAGCAGGCCGGTGGCGATGATTGGACCGAAGAACGCAAGTCGGAATACGAGCGCAAGGTCACGGGCAAAATCCTCAACGCTGCCTGGCGGGGTAGCAAGTTCGAAATCCAGGGCGTGCTCCGTGACGTGTGCGACGAAGTTCTCAACGACAAGAAAGTTAGAACTGAGAAGCGGCTGGAGCGAGCGCATGCACTGGCCATGATTGCCGAGGTCTTCAATAAGGTGAGATCAATTCCTCGGCTCCCCGCGTCCTCCTCTCTCTCACCCCCTTTTCCCATCCACACATAGCGCAATGATTCATGTGGAGTTGGAAATCCCTTACTAACCGAAACCAGATCAGGAGAACCCCGGAAGAGGAAGGCGACTACATGGCTTTCGAACAACTGGTTGCCGAAGCGGCCATGAAGAAGAAGGAGGATTCCAAGAAGGACAAGGGCAAGAGCAAGACAGAAGCAGCCGAGACCTCATATCCCTCCAAGGAGACTTCGTAGAGCGCGGGAGGGGAATTCCTAGAAGTCCGCCTCCTGGCCGATGATGGTTTCACGAGGTTCCCGATATACGCTCCGAATGTTCCTCGCTCCGTTGGCCGCGACAAACATGGCGGCCTTCGCCCAGGCTTCCGCGAGCATTGGGTCGCTGATGTGGACCTAGTCTGGCGGAGCCCGCGGCCATGGATTTTGCAACGCGTCAGACGGCGGGCGCGGATTCGTGTGCTGGCGTATCGGAGCTGCGGTTAACGGTGTATGGAAGAGACTACTGAGACTGCCATAAACCATGGGAGGCCAGGCGTTCGCAAATTCCGTGGTGTGATGGCAGCGGCAGCTCTCCCTTTTGAGGAGTAAGGGTTTATGAGCAGGATAAGAAAGAACACTTTATCTTCCGGAATCATTGCAAGGTGATTTAGAGTAGGGGTTTCCGGGAGGACTCACCACTTGTTGTCTTATTACCGATAGATATCACACCACGGCGAAAGCCGTCGGAATGCTTATTTTTACGGCTTGGTCTTTTGGATCAAATACCAGCCGCGAGTCTAATATCACCTTCCTTCCCAGCTTCCCGGCGAATAATAATACAGCGTGTTATCCCCTCCCTTATCATTTCCTGGGGAACCTGTCTGAACTGAAGTCGTGTGAAGACGTCTAGTCTACCGCGAGCCAGACTTGGGATGTTCACGCTCCGCTTTGCGATGACCTATCACCACATCTATATATACCTAGGTAAGTAGGTATATACCGCTCTGCAGGTGGGAAAGGGAATAAAAAGGGAAGCCATATTGTTGAGATAGCAGGTGCGTTCCTGGGCGGTTCTCGATGTGCTTTTCCCCTTCTTCCGAGATATGTGTGTGTGTCTGTGTGTGCACCTGGAGAGACAGGTTCCCCTGAGAAATATGCGGATAGCTAGCACTAGAACTAGCCGGGTATCCTCCTCCCCTACTTATATTTCTCGAAGTAAAGAGATCTCGTTATCGGCGATGCCTGTAATAAATGTAAATTCACCGTTTGTCGGTGTGAGTCGAGTCAATTACTTCTTGCAACTCCTTGGTGTGCCTGAGGGGATATTATCTAAGAAACCCTTTTTTGCTAGTCGCATACCTACCTACCTTCGTACCTGCCTAGCGGTAGTAAACGCACATATAAGAGCCAGTTTGGCTCCTGTGGGACACTCTCTCTGGACTTACGCCCTTGCATAGGTAGGTAATGTGGCGTTGCCCGATGCTCCGTGACTGGGTGAATGTACGTAAACTTAGCGCACTGCTTCCTCATCTGCCTGTCCCGAGTATAGCGATCGATATCCGCCTCTGCACGGCTATGCCGATACGAGCGGACTGACCGACTCACTGGTGTGACACGTATTCTCAAACTACCTATATACATAAGGCCAGCAGACGCGTACACGCACTCGAGTCACCAAACCAAACCAACCGACGATGTGCTTCAGGGCCCCCTTGGACCCCCCGCAAGCCCCCCTTTTTCCTTTCACCATCGCCTGAAATACACACACCCATGCCCTACCAATCCAATAGATTTCATGTATATAATCTCACGGCTGAGCTATCATTGTGGAGATCTCCGAACCAGCGGTGATCTCTTTACCAGTCATCGCGTTCCTTAATACATCAGGCTTAATACATTGCCGATGCTGCTAGATCGGCACCGACCTCCTAAGCTGCAGTCTTCTCATTTCCGATCCAAAGTGGCTACGTGACGGGTATTACGTACCTCCTGTGGTAATATTTGTCGTCCTCGGCAAGAGTTCATGCTTGGATACCCGACGAAGCAGACAAACGGCATGCTTGCCCGGCTGCCGTAAAGCTCGTAAAATGGCCAGAAGCCGCCGGGTCCACCTCTCCCTAGCCAGCAGCACTTTGCCCTTCTCCTTCAACCTGACTGTCGACGTATAGTTATCGAGTGCTGAATCCTCGAGAAGCCTGCCCCGGTGCACGTAGGCCTGCACAAAGGCGATCACATATATCAAAAATTTTGACGCCATCTATTTGTGGAGTCCAAGCGCACAAGGATCGGAGTTTAGAAACGTCATTTGGAAAGCGGTGTTAGGAAACTGTTCCAGCGTTTGCCCAGCAGGTGGTTGACACAAAAAGTCGCGCGTCCCAAATGATCTAAAGGCTTTACAGAAAGTTTTATATGAAACCATAAAATTTAAAAACCCGGAAAAAAATTGGGGCAAAGAGGATAATTGACAACAGCATGAATTCTTCCTTATATTTATCTGTTGAAACTAATAAGTTATTATTCAAGGAGTCGTTGGACGGTTATTTGAAAGTGCGCGAATTTTCGTGTCGACCACCTGCCAAGTGAGTTTTTCTAGCCCCGCTATTGTGCACAGCCCACCGAACCCGCCTCAGCCACCGGGAAACTTGCGCTGCCCCACAACGCCAACATATACGTAATAATGCCGATTCTGATCAAGCATCCTCTTTAATCCTGACATCCGCGATTCAGAGCCCAGATGCAAGCCCGCCCCACTCGAGTGTTTGGTTGTTCCCGCACTCGGACTTCACGATGGATCCTCTCTCAATAGCAGCGTCGGTTGTTGGCCTCCTCATGGCAGGAGGCAAAATTATATCGATTTTGTCGCAGATAACCCGTGTATCGGATGCTCCGCCGTTATGCACGGTCACCCTAACTGAGATTTGTGACATATCAGGCGCACTTCGGCAAATGCAGAATTTCGTTACTGGGCAGATGGTTGTCCCGGTCGAACGACGCCAGCATGTGTTGCTTGAACACCTAGCGACTGCAGTTACTGGGTGTGTCCTGACGAAAGACGAGCTGGAAACGCTGGTTGATGATCTGGGGTTGGCATACTCAGATAATGGTGTCACTGGCGTGTTCAACCGGGCGAAGTGGATCCGGAAGGAGGATGAGATCAGAGCTCTTCTACAACGCTTGCAAAATTACAAGTCTTCGCTCAACCTTATCCTTACGATCTTCCAATGCAACTCATCTAGCAAGATAGAGGAATCTATGATGCGCCTATGCAGCCTCGTTGAAGAGGCAGTCTCAAGCAGCTCAGCCCTCTCGGTGCGAATAAGCCGGTTAGAAGGAAATAGGGCGATTGGACATGGTGACTCAGAGTTGGCCTCTCTGGGTGACGGTGATGCCGCTGAAGAAGATGATGCTACTATTCGCGCTCCCGGCAAGGCCGTAGGAGATCAACCCCAATCGAGCCAGGAGCAACGGACCGTAACCTTCACATTCGACGAGACGTTACAAAATTCTCGGGCCTACCAAAAACTACAACTCATTGGCCCTGATGCTCATTCCGAAACATCTATTACCTCTTCCGCACGACAGAGAATGACACCGACAATCTTTTCAGCACTCAGCATTGGAGATATATCCAACCTATCCCAATACTCTCTACCGATATTTCTCCACGAAATTAGCAATAATCGATGGTATGGAGTCATAGGCTTGCCTCACAACAATATACTGGAACCCGAGTCGAGTGATGCTGTGATTCGTGCCGTTATTGCTGTTGATTCCTTACAGACGTTGGCCAAGGCAAACCATCCCCAGCGGTTGGCGTTGTGGATGGCGTACTCCATCGGGCGGCTGACCACACTCGTGGACATATCACGGATAATTGAGAAACACGCACAACTGCAAACTGAGAGCTTCCGCATGGGACTCGTTCAAATTAAGCTTATACTAGACGACATCATGGACTTGTTGAGTCAAGTTTTCACCCGTGTCAGACTAGGGCCAGTAAGAAGAACGATCCATGCTCGCACTATAGCGAGGTTAAACAAACTCATCAATGAGAAGTTCGCGGAGCTGGACAAGAGAGAATCACGTTGACTCTGACTGTGAATGTGGCTCAAAGATGCATGGGTCCTAATCCAGCAGGTAAGCAGGCGAAATCCACGTTTGGTAATAACTGGACTGACGTGCATAACTCAGAAAATGAATTGACGAGCTTTTCCGACAGACCAACATCACTAAAGCCTCAAGCCCCTGGTGGGACCCCGTGCTATCCGGGACAGGTGACAGTGATAAGGAGCAGCAGCGAGATGGCGAGGAGTGACGAATTCGACAGGGACGAATTATTTAGCCCTGATTGGTCTTGACCTGGCCTACTTACTAAGACCCATCCCCACAGGAGCTACGCCGCACTCGGATGCAACATTGACTTCAAAAACTAATTTGAAGACTGCACCCGGGGACTGGTCAATGGCTTCTAAACGCAACAAAGTTCCAGGCGTGGTTGGCGGAGGATCAGCAGCTATTATTCTATCGAGGCGTTCCTAGAGCTGGGTTACTTCGTCGAGCTAGCTCAGGCCTCTTTTTAGCTCGTTCTTCTATCTACGTCGAGTCGAGCCCATCTCGACTTTCTTATTTTCTTCGTACGTACTTATGTATGCGTTGGACAGGGCCGGGGTATCTCGTAACTTCGAGTCCACGACCGAAAAAAGGACGAGACGAGGGACGACCAGGACGGGTAAAGTCTGTAGGTAGGGGACGTTGATCTCGAGTGTCTTCGTTGATCTCGCGTCCCATCGATGGAGTCTGTATATGTATATATCTATATATGTATACTAGGTCAGGTAGGTACTGGTCAGGTAATCCCCGGGGTATCTAAGTGTTGGTCGGTTGTTTTGTCTGTCCGTTGGTTTGGTAACCAACCACCTCTGTAAAACAAAGGAAAACAAAAAGGGGCCTGTCCCCCAAAAGCAGACTTTTTGCCCAAAGGCGCCAAAAACAATAAACAGGTAAGTAAGAGAACGGAGACGTGGCCGACATGCCGCGCCGGGTCCGTAGGTAGTGACAAAAAACTCCGTGGCGGCACGTGTCGCCAGATGCTCCCTTAATGCTGTGCGGCCCCCATCATATTCAAAAAGTCAAAAGAAGAGAAGGAAAGGAGTGGTGATGGTCGCCTTATGCCGTAATGTTCTCATAGGAGCTCTCTCCCTGCCCCCTAACCTCCATCGCTGGGCATCTCTATCCCGCTATCCCTATCACGAGGCTCGACGCTCCAGTCGGATATCCTCTCAGCCAGTTCGGAGGCGGTCTCCTCGAACTTGACCGTGTCATCCACGTCGCCGTCGTCCTCCTCCTCTAGACGCGGAAACTCTTCCTGCTCGTCCGGTTCGTCCAGCGGACTCAACACCCTGCCGCCGAGCTTGACGTCGTTGAGCTTGACGCTGTACGCGAGCGCCTTCTTCCCGTCCTTGATCAACTCCTCCGTCCAATTGAGACACCGCTTAATGCTCTGGTTGATTTTCTGGGAGTCGACAAGCAGTTGCTGGTGCTTGGTCAGGTCTAGTTTTAGCCGTGCCTCGTCCCGCGTGCGATGCTTGGCGTCGTGTTCTGCCACCTGGTTAGGGGTGAGATTCTCGAGGTCTGATTCCGTGTCCGACAGGGACTCTTCCTCCGGCTCATCTTGGACCCCCAGCTCATCGCTGTTATCCGAGTCTCCTTCGCTTAGGTTTGCGATTCGCAAGCCTACTTGCTCGGTGGGCGCAGCCTCTGGCGTCTCCTGGGTAGTGGCGGCCGCGGACGCCATAGCAAGTCCCCCGGCGCGCGACATCCGCTTATATCTCCTGAGCTCAGCTGTCTGCTTCCGGAGTTGACGCTCAAGTGTCCTGTTGATAGCCTCGAGAGACGCATTAGTAATCTGGAGGTCCTGCACCTTGCGTTCTCGGCGCGCGTTGGACACCAATTCGCTGATTGGGTCTGCTGCGTTAGACTTTGCCGGGCTGTGTACTTGGCTGTGTACCTCGGACCGAGAATCGTCTGCTGAGCTGGCACCTTCATTATCAGGCAGCCCCTCGGCAGCTTGTATGATAGAAGCCAGCGTCAGAGGCGCCGGAGTAGACGGGGTATGGAGAGGCGACGATTGCCCGGATGGAAATAGCGGAGACATCAGCTTCGGAGGGGGAGCTGCCGCACCCAGGTCCGACAAGACCAAGCTAGACTTTCGGGAATGAGTCCCTACCCGAGAAGCGCCAGAGCTCTTGCGCCGCGTCAACTTGTCGGTTGCGGATCCGGATAGGAGGGGCGGTTGGTTACGTTGAGGTGGATAGGCACGACTCTTCGACGGAGGCTGAGCAGGTTGTGACGGAGATTTGGCAGGCGAGCTAGGCCCTGCGCCGAGGTGGGATTCGGATGATTGAGAGCCTAGCGAGGGACGATTCCTAGACGGCTTCGAAGCTGCCGAGCTAGGTACAAGAGATGCGGGAGAAGATAGGCTAGGCCGTATTTCGGGTGCGCCATTGGCATATATGAATTTGCTGGAGACGTTGTCTTGTGACTGGCTAGCGGTTGGCATGGGATGTATCGGGGAGCTGGATCTGCTCTCGGCGGTAATTCCGTTGGCATGGAAGAAAGTCGGGGGTCTCGTTTGTGTTTGCTTTGCTGCAGCTGGGGTTCGAGAATGCTGGACGTCGCTGGCATGGAAAAACTTGGATTCGGAGGTCTGCTGGATCCCCAATCCGGCGTGGCTCTTGGGGTCGACGAGTACTGAGCCGAAGGAGACGGCCGGCCTCTTTGCGTGATCGACTGACAACCGAGGGCTCGTCTGGCCCGACGAGCTCTTGTGGTCGCCTCCCTCAATCCTCTCCCGACTCGGGGTGCCGCTCGGGGTGCTGCTGGCGCTATTGACACGGGTCTGTCTCGAACCAGACCGCGGCGTTACGTTAGCCAGAAAAGGAGGGGCCAGCGATGCCGAATGCTCGTCATGGTGTGCCGTATGGGGTACCGGGGTCCCCCTCCCCGAGTTCGACGGTGTCGGGCGCGATATCCGTCTGGTGGTCGGTGCTGTGGTTGTTACAAGCGGCGTCTGTGGTGGTATCTTGGAAGCTATCTTGGGCATTAAAGGGGTCCTATTCACAGCCCTCGCGGCGCCAGCACTGAGACACGGCATGGGGGGAGCTCGACTGCTGCTATTCGCAGCGGTTGATCTGTCTGGAGGCATGATGGCTGACGATGAAGGTGTGGTTCTTCCCATTGTCGTTTCTATTCCTGCCCCTATTTTTAGCGGTCGGTCCTAAATCCAATGGCGCTTTGGTTCATGCGAGATGCATTTTGAGTTCGCGATGTGAGTGGGCGGGGGGGCCTCGGCTTTGAAGCTAACGAGAACTTCGTGCGTGATCCGATATGCCAGACGCAGCCTTCGTTATGGAGGTGTCCCTAACGTTAGCTATATTGGATAAAGCTATGATTGTTGTTTATTGCAGTTGGCCGCGATGCGCGTCGGTCTATTTTATCGGCAACGGTCGTCGTGGTAATTATCGTTGAAACTCCCTGAATTCACCGCCAGGTATTCGCGAACATGGGTGCGATATTTTAGTCTTTTAAAGCTAGGAGGCCCCTCCTCCTATTGCGGATGTTCCTAGTCCTCGTTCGAGTATAGACTGTCTGTCTGTCTGTCGAAGCGGAAACCGGAGCCTCCTAGAAACGCGATTTTTGTCGCTGTACGAAGTATGTGGGATTGTGTTTTGGCGGAAAATATCTGGGGGAAATTGAGGTTACATCGACGTCCACATCGGTTCCTCTTCGTGTGTTTCCCCGTTACCCTGTGGCGGGATGAAATGGTGGTGGTGGTGGTGATAATTATTGGGGTGACAGATTGGCTGACTGGTCGATAAGGAGTGCTGGGCGCACGCCCGACTCCGACTACTCGAATGATCTCAATTCTTATTATTAGCATTACCTATCTGCCTATGTAGTAGCCCTGTAGTAGCCCTGCACATATGTATGTATGTAAGCCGGTTAGTGCTCAAATTAGCGGGGTCCTCTGGAAGCACTCTGCCCACCTTCTGGTCCCTACGTATCGGTTACGCCTCATTCTATTAGGTACTATTAGGAGTACTAACCTTACCCTCATTACTCACCATTAGGGGGTTTATTTCATTAGCGGACTACCCGGACGACTGAGGCCTGTTGCTAAGGCCTGTTCCTACTAGTTACAGTAGGTACTTAGGTAGCTTACTGTAGCTATGCACCCCATGCATACATGGTACAGCTTTATTCATCATCGATAGACGCCCTCCCCAGAAATTCACATGTGCCACCCCATACATATGTAGTTGATTTATGCGAACTCCCGTCTTGCTCCTCCACCTGCTCCGTCACATACGTCTCAAATAGAAGTCCATACATACAAAGTACAGCAAGCAGCTCCAGCTGGGCAGCAAAGACTAACAATTAACCCCCCTCAACCCCCTCCCCACCGGCAATTGACACCTAACTTCTAGCGCGTCATCTCGGAGCAGCCCCAAACCCTGCACCTTACCAGCGTCATCATTAGCAGTTCCCGTATGTTTGTTTTAGCGACAAAAAAAGAAGGCTACCATGCCAATTGCATGATCGGGGCTGGGAAAACATTCGACGAGCTGATTCCGGCGCTCAACCCCCACTTTCCTTACATCATTTTTCCCTGTTCCCCAATCACACGACTATACTCGATTTTCAATACGCAGCGCCCGCCAACCAGCCAGCCATTACTTTCTTGGGCTGGATAGGGCTTGGTGAGGTGAAGGATGGCACTAATAGGGATATCCCTCATACTGGCATCCGTTATCTACGTCGCTATACGGAGACCGCCCTTAATAGAGACGCTGTTGGCGCTATGGCGCGGTGATCCCAAGATCGAGCAACCACCGACCACGCGGACACTACCGCCATCATCCTCGTCGCCAGGTCCACCGAGACAAGCCGAAGACGATGGACGGGCGGGCGAACCTGTTCCGGATGCTTCCGCGGCGCCTTCTCCGCCGGCGATAGTGGTGGGAGCAGACACCAGAGAAACCAGCGACAGGGCCGCGATGCCTCCCCCACCGCCACCGCCGGCGGCGATGATAAGGAAGGAGAACGGCACCGCATCGCGCGCCGCCGAATGCTCGCCGCAGACCACGCCGAAGGCGTCGGCGACGCGGATCAACGACAGCGGCGTGCCGACCTTCACGCTGTCACCGGCGCCGCCGGCGTCGGCGGCAGCGGTGGCGCGCTCGCAATCCGTATCGTCATCGTCATTATCGCCATCCCCGCCGTCCATCTCCTCCAGCACCACCACGGCCACGACCACAAACGCGTCTCTGCCCTCGCTCTCGGGCGCTCCTGCCTCCGCGCCGCCGTCGGCAGCGGGCGTGGGCACAGCGTCGTCATCGACGCTCATGCCCCCGCCACCACCGCGGGCCCCGACCCTAGCGCCCCTCCCCAGCTCCGGATCCGCGTCCCGCCCCGCGGCGCGCCCGTCGCCGGCGCAGCTCGCGCGCCAGCCGGGCACCTCGACGCTCGCGCCGCCGCCCCCGCACAGCGCGAAGCCGACGAAGCCGTCGCGGAAGGTGACGCTGGAGCCGGGGTGCTCGCCGCTGGACTGGGCGCGGCTCGCGCAGAGCCCGACGTCGGACCTGCGGGGCCTCCCCCCCGGCACGCCGTACCTGCGGGTGCCGCCCTCGCTGCTGAAAAGCCAGAACGGGCGCCGCGGCCGCGACGCCTGGACGGCCCTGGGCGGCCGCGTCTACAACATCACGCCCTACCTGCGGTTCCACCCCGGCGGCGAGGCCGAGCTGCTGCGCGGCGCCGCGCGCGACGGCACGAGGCTGTTCGGCGAGGTGCACCCCTGGGTCAACTACGAGGCCATGCTCGCGAGCTGTCTCGTCGGCGTCCTCGTCGCCGAGGGCGAGGAGGGGGGCGCCGGTGTGGGGGAGATGGAGGAGATGGACTGATTGGTCGCTTCCGGGGGTGGGGTTGGAGGGCCCTTGTGGGTGAAAGGGATCCGAAACGGGCGATGGCGGTACGAGAAATTGGGGATATGGTTCTAGACAGGGGTCCGAGCGCGAGCGCGCGAGCAAGGACGCCGCAGCGAAGTGGTGGTGGTGGCGGTGTTGTCGTTTCGGCGTATCACGGTTTATTTGACATGCATTGTATAGACATAGCATAACATATCGAGAACAATAGACTGGGTCGGGCTGGGCAAGGTAGATATAAAGGATCGGCAGATTTTAAGGGTCCGCCGGCTCCGCGCTGGGGAGTGGGAAGTTTAGTTGCGTCCGTCGAGCGATGGTCAGGATCACGATCGCGCTTATTAGGTGGTCCAGTTCTGCGTTCATAAAGCGCGTGTATGAATATATGAGGCGGAGATACCCGCATCGGTAGTTAAAACATCCCATCATCTATGTGTTTCTCGGCCACAAAGCGCGCACATATATTCCCAGCTCGTCCCTTCCGCATGACGCTCAGTCATGTTTGTCTATCTGTGTGTCAGTGTCTACAGTGTCTACCAACCCCCGCACCCAAGTAGAGCGTGTGGCATACAAACGGAACAGAAACGAGCTAATAATAGGTAGCAGTAATACCTAGAGTTTCTTCTCCGTCCTCACCGCCTCCCAAACCTGAACCGCAGCTCGTCCTCGCTCTCGTCGTCGTCGTCGCTATCGCCGCCGATGGAGATGATCTTGGGCCGCTTGGGCGGCTTCTCCCTCACCGCGGGCGATGCGGGCGCCGGTCTCTTGCCCATCGATGCCGACATCGACCCTGCTGCTCGCGACGACTGTGTTCTCGGCCGTTGCTGCTGCGTGCTCGGCGCACTGCCCGCTGTGCGTTGCGTGCGCTGCGTGGTCTGCTGCGTCGATGTCCTGGTGCTCCGTGTTCTGTGTCCCGAGTTGACGACAAGGTCTTGGTCTTCATCTTCTTTATCTCGGTCCACGTTAAGGGCGTGAGGGTCGTGGTCGTCGAGCATGACTCGATCTTCGTCCTCGCTGCTGTCCACCGGCGCGAGCGCCGCGGTGCGCTTGGAGCCCTCCTGCGACCCCCTGGCCGAGGCGCCGCTGCTGGTCTCCGCATGACTTGCTCCACTGGTGGCCTGACTCCGCCCCTGCCCCTGGCTCTGGCTGCGACTGTGCGAGCGCGCCTGTTGACTCGCCATCTTCTTGGCTCGCGTCTGGCTGTCGTCCTCGAGCCAGTAACTGTCGCCGATGCCGTGCGACTGGGGCTGGACTTCCTCGATGGGGACGATGATGCGCTGCGGGGCTCGCCCCTGCGCCGCGCCGCGCTGCTGAAACTTCTTGAAGTTCTTACGCCCATTCCAGGTGGGGTCCCAGCGGCCCTCGGCAATGTCCTGCTCTCGGGTCCGCGTGCCGGGTGCGGGGGCCTGCCGCAGCTCCATCGGTTCCACAATCTGCATGCGTCGGATCTCCGCGAGGTCGAGGCCCTCGGGCACTCTGGCCAGCTCCTCGCGCTCGGCCTTGGCGCGCGCATCGGCTTCCTCGCGGCGTTGCCGCGCTAGACCCAGGATATCAATCTCTTTCTCGATTTTGGGTGTTCTGGTCGGGAGTTTCTTCGGTTCCTCCGGCAGTGGCGTCGGCGTCCGCTGTATAGGGACCGGGTCCTCCTCTGCAGCGATCCGGCGTCGCTTGACCTGTGCCGCAGTTGGCGCGATTTCGTCCATTACTTCCTCAGGGTCGGGAACTGACGGTGCTGGTCGTTTCCGTTGAGACTGTCGAGTGTTGTGCATGAGCTCCTCCGGCTCTGGAGAACCGAGATTTTGCGAGACCAATAGGCCGTCCTCCTGTGGCGGCTCTGGGTTGACTGCGGAAGATGCTGGCGCGGGAGCAGTTACCGGGTCATCATCGTCGTCAAGCGTGACACCGAAGCCCTTGAACCGACTCCTAGCTGCTCCTCTCTGTCTCCTTCTAAGCAGCGGTTGTGATGGTTCAGCTGGATGCTGCTCATCTAGCTCCATCGCTCCTTGGGCTGACGTTGATGTTTGCTCAGTTTGCGAACTCCGCTGCTGCTCAGGTTCTTCCTCAAGTGGTCTGCGGAGTCCACTGGCGTCATTGCGAATGATTGCGGGAAGGAAATCCCTCTGACTGACAAGGCGCTGATCTAGACGGAGCGAAACGGTTGTGTAAAACTGAGTATACCAATCCAGGTTATCGGAGTTTGTGGGCATATACTGGACCACGACCACCCCCTTCCCTTCGCTTCCGTCTTCGAATTCGCCTAAACCTTTTTCGCCGGCGACTCCTTTTACGTATCGGATGAAATCGTCGATCTGCGTCTCTCCGGGGACGACTTCGTTGAGAAGAGCCTTGCCCTTACCGCTCGTGATAGCCCCTAGCAAGGATTCGTATTGTTTCCTTTCGTAGAACACGAATGTGTAGCCATCGAATATCTCAGCACGCGCCGGGTTGGGTGCGAATTCCTCGCTGGGTATTGGGGCAGCCTCGTCGCCTGCGGGAGGAAGAAACTGGAGGGCGTCTGGCCAGTTCCCATCAAAATCTGCTTCTAGCGGACTCCTCTCTACCCCGTCGCTAACGTTCTCGGGTGCAGCTGCGGCTAATATGGTGTTCACAAACCCGTCGTTGACTATGTAATTGCCGTTGATCAAAGCCTGTAATCCTTTGGCAGTGTTGCGCTTTTTCGAGACGATATGTGTGGTAAATTGATTATCATACTCGCTCAGGTATTTAATGTCCAGTTGTTCGAGGCTCTGCTGAAGCTTGGCTAACGGGTTGGCTCGAAGTTCCTTGCTCGTGAAAGAATAACTCAGGACTACCGGAAACCAAGTGATCCTTACAAGATGGTCAGCAATCGCTAGCCAGCTCAGCATGTATATATATGGTATAGGGGTGGCAGTACTTGAATTTGGCTTGGAATGAGCCCATCTGCAATGTATTGACTGGTTCAGTGAGAACGAATTTGTCGCCCTTAATCTTCAAATCGTTCACCCTGGTGCCCATCTTCGAACCGAGATCTTCGACGGTAACCCGCGAACGACTAGATGGTCTACCCTGTTGTCATAATCGGTAAGCCTCTACATCTACTAAGTATCCGGATCCGTCTCTACAAGACTCACCCCGTCTCCATCGGTGACCTCATCGACTTGGATGATGCAATGTTTTCTCGATACCGACTTGAGGGCAGCGGGGTCCCCTTTGAGCGCAAGCTGTCCCGCTATCTTAGCATTAGTTATTCTGTAGTGCTTCGGGGGGGTATCTCGCTCTTACGTTCGGCGACGGTTCTACCAAAGAGGTATCGTTTTCCCGGTCGTAGCCATAGCCGCTTGCCTGCGCAGGAAAAAGCCCAGTTAGCACGCACTTCCAGGCCGGATGGACCGATGATGTGTTTCTTACCTTCGAAGGCCTCGCCTTCGTTCTCCAAGATCCACATTATAGTTAATTTAAGTTACATAGAATCAGTGGGGTCGTGGTTCTACCCGCGCAACTTCATGGCGAGGACTCGACCCGAGGGGTGTTGATGTAATGTCGTAAAGTCTAAGTACGATGTTTAACGGGGATTGGTACGTGCTTTAGGCACTGTGGGGAATTTCGAGTCCTAGAAAACTGGGGCAGAAACGCGAAAGATGCGCCAGGTCACCTGCCTGCTCTTCACGATATAATTCTTTGTTGCATATGCATCTCGGGGTAATCTTTGTCAGGCAGTATCTATTTACGCGAGAGGCCGTGCTCATCTCTTACCAGACATTTACTACGTGTATTCATTCGGAACTTTTACATGTACAAGCGCATTAGCCATGGCTACAAGAAGTTACCGTATACATCGTATACACTTAAATTAGAAGTGAGATTCCTGTCAGTGTCTTGAATGTCGAGATGTAGGTGCCGTAGGGAGACAGAGTGAGACATGGTTGAACTCCTTCGTGCCTGGAAAACGGCTGATATCAGTGTCACACCCGCCGTCTATCTGATACTGTGGCAACAGATGCATCCGGGCACTCCAGAGTCCGCAACAATGTTACTCACCTATATAGGTAGGGGAATCCACATATCTGTTCAATCTCTTTGGCGGATACGAGATATTATAGGTAAATTAGCCACGATTGGCACGAGATGAAGCCACAATATTTCTGCATATTTATTTCAACTGCGTTCGCTTGGCCGGCCCTGGCGGACATAAGTCCCGAGGAAACCTTCGATACATCATCGTCGGGGAGCACTGGGTCTCGCCGGCCCTTCTGAGCCTGAATCCCACGAGTCCCATCCTTCAAGTCACAGGTAGGAATGTGTGCGCGGACCTTTAGCAGATCGGCTACCGACGCCTCGCCAGCATGAGAGTCGGGGATGCCGAGATACAGGTTCTATCCACGGCCGGGCAACCCGGCGGCAGTGGGCGGGCCTTCGATCATACGCTAGTCGAAGGACTAGTTGGCAGCCGCTATCACGCCCTACCTCAGCCGCTTCAAGGCGTGGGCCTCCCTCCCTATGACGGCCGGGAGAGGCGGCCAGGGAGCGCGAGCGCGCGGTCACGGAGCTCGGGTGCCTGGGAGCGCTGATTGGCAACCACCTCGACAACGGCACGTTCTACGACGGGCCGGCGTACCGGGTCTTCTGGGCAAACCCCCGGAAACTCGACGTCCCCGTGTACATCAATCCGACCGCGCCCGAAGACCAGACGGTCTTCGGTACCAACCAGGGGGCCTACGCACCGGTTAGCGAGCCGGGAAACCCGAACACCTTTTAACTCCCCGCTGAGCATAGCGGCGAACCTGACCACCGGGGCATGGGGCTGGCATGCCGACGTCGGCCTGCATTTCGTGAGGCGCTACGGCGCCGGTGTATTCCAGGAGTTTCCCTGTCTCAAAACCGTGCTTGGCCACACGTGCTCGGTGGTCCCCTTTATCCTCGAACGGGTCGATGGGATACTTTCGGCGCGCAGTATCGGACGCGCTACCTTGCTGGAGGTGCACAAACGAAATGTCTGGATCACGACGTCCGGGTTCTTCAGCATGAACAAGATGGCGACGGTGTTACGCAACACACGGGTGGATAGGGTCATGTACAGCGTGAATCATCCGTACAGTAGCAATGTCCAAGGGAGGGAATTCATGGAGGAACTGAGAGACAGTACGCATGTAAGCGAGGCTCAGCGGTTCGCGATCGCTAGGGGAAATGCGGAAACCTCTTTCGATTAAGATATATTAGTGACTACATCGGCGCAAGAGCTCGGCTCAGCAACATATGTAGTGAAACCCCCATCGCTCAATATTTGTCATGGGAAGGGACAATTCAGAGTAGACACACTTGATATACCAAGTAGGAATTCGCTAAGGTGACGATCTCCACTATCAGCCTCTTATTCCATTATAGCATCATAAACTGTTAGAAGATGGGATATCTTGCTTCAATCCTCGTGTACGAGCCATGCGATACCCCTACTTCGGGCCGGCTACAATAACAACGCTACGCAACTATGAACGGCTTTGCGTTTGGGTCTGGTCCAATATTCGCAGATAATTATGCCAATAAAAGCGGCAAGCCTGGCATGGACGCGCGCGATACGGAGAGAATAGGACAGACTCAAGTTCCCCGTGTTTTCCCGCACGCCTCAAGAAGCCGGCCAGTACATAAGCATGTTCGAGAGTAGTACTCTCGCATTTCTGCATGATATTGTTTTATTGCATGCTATGTTATTCAGAATGCGGTAATGCATATAATAGGAATGAGGCTGGCGTAAGATGTAGCGTTATCAAAAACATTTTAGCTGCTCATCGATGCAGTATGCCTAAACATGTTCAACTAAAGCTGTGAACTCTCGCATCACCGGACAGTTGAAACCATCGGAACCGCATCGGACTATTAGTTTCCTCGGTTGACAAGTCGTCATGCGTCTAATCAATACCAGCACATATGAACTGGGGGAATTCTTCGATGAGCAAACACCCTACTACGCCATCCTCTCTCACACTTGGGGAGATGAGGAGGTTGGGCTCCAGGAAATGTTGGCATCCCCAGAGGTGGCAAAGAGCAAAGCAGGTTTCACCAAAATCCACCTTACTTGCGAACAGGCTCGTCGAGATGGACTAGACTGGGCATGGGTCGACACGTAAGATCTTGCATCTATAACCCAGTATTATCAATGGTCTAAAGCCACCTAGATGTTGCATCGATAAGACGAGTAGTGCAGAGCTATCCGAAGGTGCGTTCTTCTTCACTCGGGGTCCTCGGACAACACATGCTGATGAGAAGACAGCCATCAACGCTATGTTCCGGTGGTATCAAAGGGCTGCTGTCTGCTATGCATACCTCAGCGACGTGGTAGCGTCTGGATCTGATCAAGCCCTTGAATCATTCAAGAATGCTAGATGGTTTACTAGAGGATGGACGCTTCAAGAGCTGCTGGCACCGGAATACTTGGTTTTCTATAACCAGAATTGGGTCCGGTTAGGTGATAAACGCCGGCTCGTCCCTAGAATAAGTGAAGTTACCGGCATCGACCCAGCAATTCTTCTAGGTGGCAGTTTGCAATCAGTCATTGTCTCCGATAAGATGCGCTGGGCAGCTTCTCGTGAGACTACTCGGGTCGAGGACATGGCCTATTGTCTTCTGGGAATATTCGGAGTCACCATGCCGCTCCTCTATGGTGAAGGAGACCGAGCATTCATCCGCCTCCAGGAAGAAATCATGAAAACTTCAAATGACCCCTCCATTTTCGCTTGGGGTAGGAGCAAGCCAATTGATTTTGACGTCACATTCTCAGCACTGGAGAAGTATACGGTGGGTAGTCTCCATGTATCACGGGACCAGGCTTCTTCGCAGCGAACCAAAAATATCAATGCCCTTATGGAAAACGATCACTATATCCCACGCGGCCTTCTAGCTAGGTCGCCAACGGATTTCGGAAGCAGATATAGGAGGGGAGTCTTCGTATCTAAACAGTGGCAAGAGACAGAAGAACAACATACTTCGACATCGATTTCGAGCAAGGGTATCACAATTACGGTGCCGTTGTTTAAGGAACTACTAATATCCGAGGTATTTCCTCCCAAATGGTTATATCTAATGCGCCGCTATCAGGCCTATGACAACGAGCCTTTATATGTTGCGCTCATTGGCTGCGAAGCCCCATCCTCCGGATCCCGTCGATTAGGTTTAATACTTCGAGAATGGGGTCCTGGTCAATTTGGAAGGCTTCCATTTGACATTGCCTTGTCAATCCGACGAGGACCGGAAGACGAGTATTTTCCTCCTGGTGCGTTTCAGACAATCCACGTGAAGGAAGAGCCAATATTCCTTCATCCACGGGCAGGTGCGCTTCACTTTGATCGTCTTCCGACTGCTAGCCACCCCCAATGTTCCTATTACCTCACAAAAGTGATCAGTGTCGAACCAGCAGTATACATCCCGGAATCCAACTTGCTATCCAGCCCACACAGATTCTTTGGCTTGAAAATGGCAATGTTCTTTACTAGCCCATTTGGCATCGATGTCGGGATTTCCTTTGAGCGTACGCCATCTAGTACGACTCATGGATCGCTTGAAATAAGAGTCATGTCGCTAAATCTAACTTCTAACAAGGGCAAGGGGGAAGAAAAACTGCAAGCACCAAGTTCCATCTCCTCTATAGAAATGCCTGAGTACAAGCTCCGAAACTACCTGGAAAATTTGCGCCACTCCTCAATAGCCACGCAAAGCCTACGATTACCACGGTTCGACAATTGGAAATGTCGCGTCTTGCAAGAATTCGACATAAAGGTTGACACCAAGAGAATGCAGATACCAGAGGAGGAAAACGCCGTTGGCGATGTTATCAGTATCGAAATAGTACATGACCCCGCGTGTAACATCTGAATTGTGCGGGAAAATGTAAGGCCTCACACTATCCCGGGAGATTATTAGATTGTCACAGTTAGGCTGATCGCGGGAAAAGTTTTCATAGAGTGTGGGAAGTGAGAATTGTCATGGATAGTTCGGGCTCTAGGAGTAGTAGCTGGAGAGCTCTATATATGCAGTGGGAGCCCCGGAACAACGTTGTTGCGGGGTGCCTACAGTTCCCAGGGGCTTGATGACTAAGCTAGCAACCCCTATTCTGCGACACACCCCCCAGATGAGAGGGAGATGCTCCCTTGAATCTGTCAAACGCAGAGCCATATGATCCCTAGATAGCTATATCAACAAAAACAAATGAAAAGTGACGTATTTGACGCGAATTGGGTGCAATAACAGAGGGGACCTCGATCTCGCGTCCCCATCCCACGAGGAGGCGCATCTGGAGATAAGGGTGTGGATGTCATTATCGCCTCTGTCGACAAGTGTATATGCTTCATCGGTCTCGTGGAGGCGAATCAGGCCGGTTTCTTTCGTCCTCCACATTCGTAACCGTGAACCGCGTTGACATGCGCCCTTCTAGGCCTTCCTTTGGCCCACCTGCCAATTGCATCGAGTCAATGGATGTTTTCCAGAACCGTGAGATGGGAACTACTAACAAATAGCGATAAATCCAAAGTTTATGACAGCAGGTGCCCATGCGGTCAAAGCCAGGATTTGCCCAAATGTCCATTCCTTATCTTCGTTGTTCGCTCCAGGTGCTGTCTGGTCTATGGCTGTTCTCCAAGCCGTAATAAATCCGAGCAAAGTCCACATGACGACGAGACAGGTCAACGAGAAGCCTAGTCGCAATAACGTGCCCGTGTCTCGCAAAGTGTTCTCGTTTAGCTTGGGAATGCATATCGTGCCAATTGTGACTATGAAAATGGCTGCCATGAACCCCCCCAAGACGATTGGGTCGAAAGGTGGTGGAGGACCGCAAACAGCCTCCCACATCGATTGCTGGTCGTGTTGCCCGTCGTCTTGCTGGTCGTACGAATCAGGTGGAGCGAGTCGGAGTAATAGTCCAAGGTTCGCCAAAACGAGGCCAAGGAGAAGTAACCAGCTTGCCACCCGCTGCTTCCGGCGCCGCAGCCCAAACACCGCGCACTGGAGGAGAGCTGCACAAAAGGCAGAGAATAAGCAGGCCATCATGGAGATGACTGTAGTATATAGCGACGCATAAGTTGGTGCCTGCAAGAGCCTATTAGTTTGGACAATGCCGGCAACTTGGAGGCCGATACTAAAGATGATGGCTGAATCTAGGAATTCGATAGACGATTCTTGAAGGGCACTTAGGACCTTGCCCGCAGGGGTATCTTTTCGGGGAAGCCTGTGAATGTAATCGAAGAGAATAATTATTGCGTAGAGAGTAACCAGAGCTGCCTCCAGCTGATATGCGATAAATGTCTAGATGCAAGATAGCGTCAGTATCGATCGGTAGACACTAACGTGACTTGTCGGCATACACCTGGCCCGGCGAGATCGGAATCTCCCACCACCCCATATACCTCGCAGAATCGGCCCCGGACATCGCCAATCTGCTGGTCCTTGCATCTATCCCAGCCGGCGTCCATCCATTGACCGACTTGATCAATGGTGTTGTCCCCGAGAAACCATGCCATAAGTTGCGCATCAGTTGGATCGGCGTCAAGGTTATCCGGCAAGGAGGAGCGGAGGTAGGTGAGGACAGAAATCACAGTACTCTCCAGCCACATAGCGCTGGTCGCCGTGTCGCTGAACCATGCTACCACTGCAGAGCAGTTTCTGTAGGACAACGAGTCGAGAGGTGGAGGCGTCCAAGATGCGTTGACGGTTGCCATAGTACTTGCAGTAATGGCGAGTAGTGGGCCTGAACTGCTAATTTGTCTGGGCTGGAGACTGCGATATTTTAACTCCAAGGATCCGCACGCAGCAAGAATCCACTGCCCTACTGCATGACTGCACCGCAGAAATGAGAGAAAATATTACAGCCCCATTGGCCATGCCCGGCGAACGGAGCAACTATATAGTCCACTCCTTCCGGCCTGTCGCAAACCCCAGCCCACCTGGCATCGTAGCCAGAGGTGACTGAACGGGTATATAGATTGCTGCCGTGTGGCGTTCTCATCCAATCTGGGAAACAGCCCAGCCAACAAAACGCCGATTTCAATGCGTGACTGCATGGAGGCTCCCGGTGCCCTTCTCCGGCTGTTGTGATATCTACGCAGTAACTAGGCGTGAGAAGCCCGTCGGCTGGACGTGCAATAAATGATGCCCCAATACTTGCTCGTAAGGTAGCCAATGAGCTCGCCCATGAGGTCTCAGCACAAAACAGTGTACGTAGTAGCATACATCCTGTCGTCCGTAACTCAATAGTGTGATCCTGTCAGCTAGCCATTGCACCAAAAGATCATTTGCGATAAGCTTATCTAAGTGTTAAGTGCAAGATTCTTAGCTTGCTACTTATCTGGCAGATCCGGCGTCCGATAAGCGGCCCGACAGAAGATGTCGGATATAGGGGACATCAGTTATGTTGTATTAGACGACTAGCTGCAGACGCTCTAAAACGCGCACTCCTCTTTTTATGGAGTCTAGTCATGGAACCTATATGTTCCGATCAAAGGGAACCATTCCGTATATGGGGTGCTAATGCAACCCCTGCTAGCTAACATACCCCCTCAACGCCTTAACGCAGTTACGGCGTTAATCAGCACTTATTATCACTTCCTAAAGCCACAGCTTTCCATTCTACCTCTCCTCCGGCGATAGAATCCTCCTGGTTAGCCAATTCCTCCTCTGAAATCACTCGCAGGTTGTTCCTCCGCCGATCGATGGCTTCTATAATATCCACCAATCCTAGCTGCTTTTTAAAGTGCCTAAAAGGTTCGCGTATCAGGGCCTTCGTTAGCCCATCAGCCAGCATATCGCCCGTAGGTATATAATCCACTTTAATCATATCCCTTTTTACGGCTTTTCGTAGCCAATAATTATATATATCTATATACCGCAATTTTGTTTGTAATAAGGCGACATCGGCGTTAATAAACCGTATAGTTTATTAATTATCGTATTACATATTTAACGGTCTAGTATTTAAGGTAATTCTAAGCTTTTTAATTAATCGAAAATTAAATAAAGCTTTTTTTGCAGTTTATATAAAAAATAATAATTCCGCTTTTGTTATAAAAATAATTACTATATCTTATTTATTCGCCCGCCATTTTATCATTTTTTTAAATAACTTTATAACATAAACTTAAAAACTTTTTTAATCGATCGTATTATCCGCAAAAAAAGTATCGCTTTATATATTTAACGAATTTTTATTTCCAAATTATAACGTTAACGTCTTAATCCCGATTAAATATAATATAACTCGATCGGCCGTTTTATAATATACGTTATTAAGGTTTAAATTAAATCGGGCAAATTAAGATACCGTAAAAGCTATATTAAGTTGCGTATTAATTACTACGTACAAAATAAAACCGATCTTTTTTTAATATTTATTAATAAAGCTTAAATAAGCTAAATTAAAATTCGGCAATAGCTTAACGTTCGTTATTAACGTATTTAAAAAGTTATTTAAATTTTCTTTTAAAATTAAGTTAATTAACTTATTTATAAAGTTTAATTAAAAAAACCAAATTTTTCTTTTAACTTTATTTTTAATTACTTCGATACCGAAAAACTATTACAAATCCTTACCCCCTATAAAGATATACCGTTTTCGTATTTATTAAATTAACTGATCGACGAGGTCTTAATCTTTTTTACGGTATGCTGTAATAATATCGTCCACAAAAAAAAAATAAATATCCTTTAACGAATAAAATAATAAAGTTCGTAAAAAACGGAACGAAATTCCAATTTTGTAAATATCCCAGTAAAATCTTTTTGCCATAATAACGGCAACTCCTTTAATCCGTATAATGCTTTCTTAATTAAAAAAATTTTATTACGTTACGAATAATTTAAAAGCATCTTTATATATATTTCGTAAAGTAAGTTAGTATTAACGAAAACGTTTATAACGTTATACTGCTTAAGCTTTAAGTTAAACTTAACCGCGATAACGATTAAAGCTTAAAACGACCTTTTAATTAATATGGATACGTATATATTACTACAAACGTTTTTAAGCTATTAATCGCCCCGTACGACGAAACGTACCTTACATTTTTGCAACTAATTATATTTGTTAAATTTGTAAACGTATACCTATATATACCTTAATACTTATTTCCCTTTAATAGAAAACTAATTAACGGCTTCCTAGGATTACATTTCCTTATAGCTTTATAAATAAGCCTTTTCGGTTTTACGAAACATTTCTTTTAACAGGTATATATTTAGCTTTTTATAGCTTCGAAGTAACGGCGGTAAATTGCGTTTATATACCCGGTTTAGTAATTTAAATACCTTTTTACATGTTAAAAGATTATAACCTTTCCGATTAAGGTAATACGTATTTCGGGTAATTAATTTCCTTAAACTTTCGTAGCTTACCGGCCGGTTATCGTACGTATTTATAAAAAGGGTTAAACGTCTTATATTAAAAGCGGCTTTTTATATCTTGTATTCGTTTCGGATAACACCTTTTTAGTACGGAATATACGGGGGGCCTACGTTTATTACCCGTAAGGTACCTTCGTTTTTTACCGTTACTTTATGTTAAATAAGGTAAAAGGAATTTAAGGTTACCTTTATTTTTTCCGTCGGCGCAATAATCGTAACAGTTATCAGGGCAAACGTTAACGGGGGTAATAAACTAAAAGATAAAAATGGTTCGAATATAGCGGTCGTATAAAAGTAATTAATCCCTTAAAAATAAGCTTATTTTTCGCCATTTTATGCGCTTTCTATGCTGGTACTTTTCTGGAGTTATTTTTTTTGCTTAACCGGTAACTAAATTATTTTACTTAAATCTTTATCTTTTTTTTATATAAAAGTTAAATAGTTATTTACCTAATTAAATATTTTTACTTATCGGAACAACTTTTAAAACTTTTTTTTTATAACGTACAAAAGGTCGTTTTTTAAGTTTTTGATATTACCTAAAAAAGTAGCCTTTTCGTTAAACTATACGTTTCGAATAATAATAACCTTATTAATTAATGGGTTCCAGATCTCGTAAATATTCGTAAATCGGTAGCCAACGAAGTAACCAACCTATACTTTAAGATTTAACTTTTAAAATCTTTATTCTTTTTTCATAACGGCAGCTATTATAACATAAGCTATATAGCCATATACTTGTAAGTAAGCTTACTAAAGCTTCCGATTAAGCATTGCAACGCCGTCTTTATACGCCAGGTAAATATAGTAAACCTCGTATAAGCTTTGCCAAAAAAGTACGTATTTGGAAATACGGTTATATAAATATACTACCGCTTTAAAGATATATACGATTAAAAACGAAAGTAACTTAGCGCTATTTCGTATTACAGTCGTTTTTTCCTTAATAATATCCCTTAAACGTTCTGTACCCCCGTTTTAAGCCTAGGTATACGGTATTAAAAGCTTAAGTTTGGTATTGAAAAAAAGCGATTAAAGCATATCTCGAAGCTGGTAATTTTTCAAAATTTCGTTATCGTATTCGAATATTTATAGAAAAACCTTATTCTGGTTTTTAAAAACTTTTAAAAGGTACCGAAACGCAATAATTAATATATCTTGCTTTCGATTTTTAAAATAAATATTCCAAATAAAACTTAAGTATTTATCGGTAGCAAACATAATGTATTTATATCTTTCAAGGTTTTTTTCGAAGTTTGTAAAGTCGATGGTAATTCTTTATCCTAATCGGGAAGCTTTTTCCTTCGGCTTACGGCGTATTAGCCTTTTAACTTTTGCTTTATTATATACTTAGCATTCGACTATTATAAAACCCTTTAAACGGATTCCTTTTACATAAAATTATAACTAAGCGATTATTTCGGGCCCTAAATATCTTAATTTTAAATATCAAATTGTACCGTTACCGATTCGTAATAATTTCGTTATATATAAGTTAACGTTTCGTTTATAAACTGCTAAAGCCGCATAAGTAATTATTACGTTAATATTTTTAATAACGAATTAATTAAACTTATTTATTAACGTAATAACTATTTAATTGTATTTATTTCGAATAAAGTTATTAATTTTTTTGTTATCCTATTAGTACCCCTTTTTCTAAAACTGCCGGAAAGATATTAAGTTACATACGAAACTTTCGTAATAAGCTACGTCGTATAAACGTAACGTTTTCGTACTACTAAAGCTTTAAAGTATTACATTAACCTTTCCGTACCCCTTAATCGGTACGAAGCTATTACTTACGTACACCCCGTCGCCTTGTACGGTTAGTTTAAAGTTTAAAAACCTGTTAATAAAATTAAAAATATGGATCGTAAACCTTAAATCCAAAATTAATAAATTTCTTAAAGGGTAAAACGCGACGTTTATTATATTACGCTAATCAAAAATTAAAAAGTACGCCAAGATTCGCCTTACTTCTTATAAAAGTTAATCAGTTTTTTAAATAATTAATTTATCCATAAACTTTAATAAACGTTTAATTTCTTTCTTTAAAAATTAATCGGAAATAATCCGATATTAAACGTATGTAATTATTTTATCGTTAAAACGGAACCTTTTTGGAATTTTGCTAAGAAACGCATAAAAGTATTGAAATAAAGTATAATAAGCGCTTAAGCAAACCTTATAACGAATACCTTACATATCCGATTTTTATCGCTTTCGTTTATTTCCGCTTCGGTCCGTTTAAGAATTTCCACGACCGTTACGTTTCGACCTACGTCTTTGGGCCCTTTCTTGCGGTAAAAGGTTTATATCCTTAATCTTTTCTTAATTAGGATCGCCCTAATTAAAAAATCCTACGGAAATTCTTTAAAAGGTTAAAAACGTTACTTTAATATTTCGTAATATAAATAAGGAATAAGTTAACGTTTAATAATTCAAAAAGTTAACAATTACTTTTTAGTAACTAATCGTACCGTTATCAATTTCGGCTTTTTTTATTATCTAAAAAGTAATCGTCCAGTTTTCTATAATTAAAGCTAAAGTTATACATAAATCGTTAACTTATGTAATTACTGTCTTCGTTTCTAAAACGTTATAACGTTATTCTTAGGCCATTATTTCCTATTATTTTACGATTTATTCGTTTAGTTTTTTCGTTAACTTCGAAGCTTATTTTAGCCTTTTGCGGTATTTTCGTTAGGTATTGTTCATAAGTTTGCTATCGTATACCTTACCTAATTCGGTTAAAGTAACGTATTACTTCCTTAGGTTTTTTCCTGGAAAAAGATTCGTTTTTTTAATCGCTGGAGATACCGATTCCAGGACCTATTTCGTAAGGTCGTTAATCTTTTTTCAAAAATTCTCGTATTTCCGATTTTCGTAGATATATATCGCAAAGTTTTAAATATAAGCTTGTTTATTTTTTGTCGTTATCTTAAGCAAACTTGTTAGGTAACCCGTATAATCGACTTTTTCGGCTTATATGGTTCCTTCGGAAAAGAAATTAATTACTTACGTCGTTATTTAACGAAATCGTTTTTTCGGATAAAAGATTATATCGGGTTTCGTAGGTTCGACAGGCCATACGTTATTCTAATCGGGGTCGATATAACGCCAAATACCAAGCACGTACGCTTTTGATTAAAATTCGCCTTTAAAGCGATCCTAATCCTTGGATCCTTTATAGATAACGGAGGACGTCGACGGTACGGTCGCCATTGTGGATAATGGGGTATATAGGTAATTGCTATTAATGTACAGCCTATATCGTTTCAGCAGCAGCTAATTAATTAATAATAACGCGAATTAAGCGAATGAGACTTTTAATTGTCGGATATAAGGGATATCAGTTATGTTGTATTAGACGACTAGCTGCAGACGCTCTAAAACGCGCACTCCTCTTTTTATGGAGTCTAGTCATGGAACCTATATGTTCCGATCAGAGGGAGCCATTCCGTATATGGGGTGCTAGTGCAACCCCTGCTAGCTGACAGAAGACACTAGTGGGGACACCTGCGTTTCTTACCCAGGGGTGAAAGGGAAAGGATATAAATACGTTACGTTTGCTATCGACAGATACTTAGGCTTTATTTGGAACATTTACTTTGAAAATTAAAAGCAAGATATACTAATTATAACGTTTCAGCACCTTCTAAAAGTTCTTAAGAATTAGGATAAGGTTTTTCTATAGGTATTCGAATACGATAATGAGATTTTGAAAAATTATCAATTTCGAGATATACTTTAGTCACCTTCTTTCAGTATTAGATTTAAACTTTTAGTACCGTATACCCAGGCCTAGAACGAGGGTGCAAAACGTTCAAGGGATGTAATTAAGAAAAAGCAATTACGATTCTAAATACCGTTAAGTTATCTTCGTTTTTGATCGTATATATCTTTTAAAATTATAGTATATCTGTATAACCGTACTCTAAATACGTACTTTTTTTATAGCAAAATCTATGCAAGGTTTATTATATTTACCTGATGTATAAAAACAGCGTTATAATACTTAATCGAAAACCTTAAAAAGCCCATCTACGAATAATTTAGCTATATAGCCTATATTATAACAGCTATTGCCATAAAAAAACCTTTAAAAGCTAAGTTCTAAAGCATAAATTGGCTACCTCGTCGGCTACCAATTTACGAATATTTACGAAATCTGGAACTTACTAATCAATAAGATTATTACTATTGGAAACGTATAATTTAACGAAAAGGTTACGTTTTTAAATAATATCAAAAGCTTACAAAACGACTTTCTCTACATTACAAAAAAGAAGTTCTAAAAGTTATTACGATAAGTAAAAATACTTGATCAAGCTAATAACTACTTAACACATATACAAAAAGAAAATAAAAACTTAAACGGAATAATTCAGCTATCGACTAAGTAAAATAAATAATTGCAGAAAGATATTAACGTAAAAAGCGTAGAGAATAGAAAAAAAATTTAAACCTGCTTGCAAGAGATTAATTATCCTTATACGACCGTTATATTTGAAACCATTTTTATCTCTTAAACTATTACTCCCATTAGCGCTTATCTTAATAACTGCTACGATCATTGCGCCGACAAAAAAAAATCGAAATGATTCTAAACTTCCTTTACATTATTTAATCCAAAGTAATGGTAAATGACGAAAGCATTTTACGGATAATAAGCATAGTTCTTCCGTATATTCTATATCAAAAACGTATTATCCAAAACGAATATAAGGTATAAAAAGCTGGATTTAAGGTAAAACGTTTAACTCTTTTATAACTACGTACGATAACCGGCCGGTAAACTACGAAAGTTTAAGGAAGTTATGTACTTAAAATACGCGTTACCTTAATTAAAAAAGCTATAATACCTTGGTATATAAAAAGGTATTTAGATCGCAAAACCGGATATATAGGCGTAATTTACTACTACTTTTACGAAGTTATAAAAAACTAAATATATAAATAGTATGGGAGTACAAGGTGGCATTGCGGATTTGGTGTGATGAATTGCTGATGTATATTCCCATACACATGTAACGAACCTGTCATACAACTACCTGGTAGTATGAGCAGTATCCGAAATGGGTTCTTGATTTGCAAGTAACAATAAGGCGAAGAATGATTTAGTAATCTGGTTGTTAAAAAGATTTGCGAACTCTTTCTTTAATCGAAAAACGTTACCTTTAAGTAAAAGTTAGGATTAATAGCTAAAGAACGAATTGATTTAGGTGTTATCTACATAAGAAAACCGTTCGTTATATATCCTTTTATTATTTAGTAAATGTGTCTTTGATCTATGTAATCCACCGTAATTTATCCTATTTATCCTAAATCAACTAAATCACATTAGATTACCTTGGTCTTGGCTAGGTCCGTAATTTACCCGGAGCTCGTCCGCGTTAATCCTAAAGAAGTACTCTTATCTTAAAAAACCTTTAATTTGTAACATTATTCCCCCTTTTTTAAAATCTTTATCTTAAAGATAAAAAAGATAAATGTTCTTTTGTTCGAAACTGCCTTCATTATTTTTCTTTTAGCTAACTGGATTTATTATAACAGGCCGAACAAATAAGTAAAAAGGAAAATTTCGGTTTAATTAACGGAAATCCCGAATAATCGAACTGATTTAATTAGAAATTTTAGCGTTAAAGCTTTTCCTTGTTCGAATTACGTTCGCCTTAGTAATTTTGATTATTTTTATATAGTCGGTATTCCGAGTTGTAACAATTGCACTCGTCGTTAACGTCCATTGTATAACGTATTAATTATAAATTCCTTAACGAAATTGGTAAAGAACGTAATCGATTATAATAAAAGCAGCGTAAAGTCGAGGGTAGGTTTTTAGCATATTAGAAAGTAATTAAGAAAGAATTGGATGAACTGTGCTAGCGTTAGGAGAAAACGCTTCGTCGGCAAAAAGAAAAATCGCAAGAATTTATTAGACGACTAAAACGCTTACGCCTTTAATAAGACGCGTTAAAAAATGTTATTGCGATTTTGAAGGAAGGATATACACTAAATCAATTGGAAAAATAAGAAAAATTGGAAAAGAAATAACGTCGTATAGAAGCAGACCAAGCTTAGCTTGTTTTTGAAATGGACGTTATGGTAAAGGCGTTTATTTTTTTTAGATTGGAACGCTTTAGGATTGGATTTGAGTGCCGGGCCGCTATCTTCTGCGACCTTGGCCGCGTTAGAGACGATCGGTTAGAATTCTAGCAGTGAAACGTTTTAACTAGGTTTTTCGCGTTTGTTAGGTACTTAAAAGATTTTTAAGTATTTTCTTTATATAAGTAGTCCTTTTATTTAATCAAATATTAGACCTTGTCTTTAATTACCTTGGAGTCCAGTATTTGTTTAACTTCGTACTTATCGTCGCCTTTTTCGATTTCCAGACTGGTTTTTAATAAAGCGTTTTTGGGTGCGGGTTTAAGCAAAGAAATATGGAAAATATGGTGTATTTTTGTTATTTTGGGTAGTGACAGTCGGTAGTTAGTTTTAGAAATGACTTTATCGATTTTGAATAAACTAAGCTCTTTGAAATTAAGCCTATTACTGGGTTTTTTATTTATTTAAGAAATGTTCGAAGTTACGTTTTGTTTTTGGCGTAGCAAATAGATTTTATTTCCTTTTAACAGAATTAAATTTATTATTTTTTATTATTATAGTACTGGGTTATCCTTTATTAAAGAAATTGTAATTCGTTCTATAAACAGACTTGTACTGTCTGGATTTTAGTCGTTATTGTTTTTATTCGAGAAGCTTTCGCGGTTAATTTTGGAGCTTTGTCGAATGATTGCTTTGGTTGCTGAATTTCTGCTTTGTGGCTATATATAGTTGTATGGGGAGAAATATTTATATTTTTGTTAATAAATATATTATAGGCTATTTAGGTTAGTGGAAGAAATTTAACCTAATTGTTTTGTTGGTAGTTGATGTACCTTTTTAAGTATTGCTTTAATGTTTAATTGAAACGTTTTGTTTGTTCATTTGTTTGTGGGTGGTATATTACAAAGAATTTAAACTTAGCGTTTATTTGCTTAAAAAAGCTAGTACCGAACTTTAATATAAAAGGTTTATCTTTGTTTAAGATAATTTTTTTGGTATCCTATATTTGTTAAGGTAATATCGGACAAAAGCGTAAGTTAGTTATTTTGTTATTACGTTTCTTTTTAAAGATAGAAAGTACTTATATTTAGTAAATCTGTTAACGATTACTTATACTTTATCGTATTGCACTTTAGTAACGGGGTTTTTTTAATAAGGGTAAACGGGTAATAAAATCCTAAATAATAATGTTTTAAGCTTTTTTTTTAGAATATCTGTGAGCTGTAAAAGTCCATAGGGCTTATGTCGGACTGCTTTTGCCTTATTATAGATATTGCAATCCTTAACTATCTATCTGATAGTTCGTTGAAGTTCTGAAAAGTTGTACTTTTCTTGTAACCGTTTAATAGTTTTGAAAATGCTTTGATATTTATGTAATAAATTTTCGTAGACTTCTTTGACGAATTGCTTTTCTTATTTTCGAATGATGTAAACTTTGCTATAGTATAATAGCTGGTTTTCGGGTTATTTATTTAATTGTTGTACTTTTTTTTTGGCTTTTTATTATTATAAGAATTTTAGAATTTTGTTAAAAGTTTTCGAATAAATAGTTTCAGTATTTTACATAACCGTAAGGTGCCATTTTTAGTTTGCTGTAATATTTGCATTCGACGTTTTGGAATCTTAGAGTCGTAATCTTTTTTACGATTTAGGATATCCACTTGAAATCTTTTTTTCCCTTTAATATAATAGATTCGAAAATTATTTAAGTTTCGTAGCGTTTGTTTAGTTTTAAGTCGTTATGAACCGGGTAAGGATTTTATAATTTAAATAAATATCGAAATGTTTTTTTTAATTCTGCTAAAGAAAGATTCCTATTTTTAAAAGCGTTGATAATTGCCAGCAGCTTTTTGTAGTAAGTTTTATATTTAAGTTTTACGTTTCGTAGGGCTTTAAATTAATAAGTTATTAGGTACCATTTCCTATTTTTTTTGTTATTCCAAAATTGCGCCTAGGACATAGTTTAAGGTGTTTGTTTTAAGTGTTTTCTTCTGTCGGCGTTGGGTAATCTTATTATTAGCGCTTTAATAATCTCGTTTTTAAATAGCTGAAAAGCTTTTTTGGCTTTTTTTAAAAGTTCGAATTCTTTTCCGACATATTTTTTAATAGTAAGTTTCGTTAATAGTTTAATAATATCTTTATATCCTTTAATTAAGTTGCGTACGTAACTCGTAAATCCTAGAATTTGTCGGATATTTATAACGGTTGGTTTATTAGGGATGGGCCAGTTTTTGACTGCTTTTAATTTAGAGTTTTGGATTTGAATTTGACTAGAAGTAAGGGTATATCCCAAATAATTTAGCTTTTGTGTATACTATATACTTTTAGTTAGGTTAATTCGAATATTTGCTTTATTTAAGTTTCAAAAACTTAGAAAATATGCTTTTTATATTTTTCCAGCGTTTCGGAAGAACTAAGTATGTCGTCTAAGTAAATAAAAACATATTTATCTAGGAACTTTTTAAGTATAATTATAATTAAGCGTCGGGAATTAGCGAGTTCGTTAGTAAGTTTTAAAGGTATTACTCGGTATTCGTAATAGCTATATATTATTCGAAAAGCGGTTTTTTAATTTTTTAATTTTTGCTATTTTAATACGGTAATACTCGTTTTAAGAGTTTAAGCCGGTAAACTATTTAGCTTTATTTACGTTTTCTCTTAAAGTATTTATTAAGGTTAAAGGATAACGTGCCACACTACTGAACGGCGCACACTATTGAACGGCGTACTTTTTGGCAGCTCGCAACAACAAATTCAAATAACTCAACAACAACATATCGCATTAATTCAAATCAATCGGATTCTTTTTAGCTAGATGTATCTACAACTTCTTTACAAGTACGCGCATTATGTCCGGGCTTGCCGCAGACGCCACACTTCCATTCCTTGGTCTTAACCCTTTTACGACGACCCTCCCCCTCTCTCCCAGCTGTTATTGGCTGCATTTTTTTACCACCTTTTTCTTTTTGGGCCAGAAAAGTTTGTCCTTTTTATATAGTAAATGCTCTTCCTTTTTGAAGACGTTTGTTTTTAGTTTTGCGACGTTTGTTTAAAATATAATTCGTTTCGCGTAATTAGACGTTTTCTTTTCGGAAAAAAGCGGTTTTATACAATAATAACACGTAACTTTTTGTTACAAAATTAACCGATTTAAATATTCTTGTTGGCAAGCTACCTTGATGATTTCTAATCTTCTTTTACAAGTATCGTCCTTATTTTATTGCTTTACGGACATTTTTAGAGGTTTTCGCGGAGGGTAAAATGGAACCGGCGGAGGTTAGCGGGGAAACGGTCGGCGTAGGCACAATTAAAGGAATTTCTAATTCGGAAAGAACGTTATTAAGATCGAATGGAATAAAACCAACTTTCGCGAATTTAGATTTAATGTTATCGGACGTTATAACAGCTTGAAACGCTGTTACAGGAACAGGGGTTCCTGTCTGAAAGAAGCCAAGTTTTTGGAGGTTAGCGCGGATGCGGCTAAATCCCGGGCCAAGAGAAGACTTGGCTCTCGACGTGATCTAGTTGATTTAAGTAATCTGCTAGATCACTTAGATTACATAGATTACTACCATATTTACTATGGACGGATGGATATATAATGAACGAACCCTTATGTAAATAGCACTAACTTAGTTTTCGCTTTTTAATTATTAATTTAAGCCTTTAGTTAAAGGCATTATTTTTCGATTAAGGGAAAAGTTTGTAAACCTCTTTAACGAACAAACTCCTGAATTATTCTTCGTATTATTATTACTTGCAAATCAAGATTTTATTTCGGATACTGCTTATATTTCCAGGTGGATATATAATAAGTTCGTTACATTTTGATAGTTCCTTAATTAATAACCGACGAATGATTTAAGGTCTAATTGGGCATAAGTTTTTTTAAACGTAATAAAGACGATATTATAGGACGACGTTTAAAAGATAAATAGCATATCCGATTACCGTTATTAGTTAGTAAGGGATTAGTAACAAGATTAAATAATTTACTACTTATTAAAGAAATCTTTTCCTTAAATCGATAATATAGTATTACCCTTTACCCGATTTTAAGAAGGACCTTTTTTTTTTTAACCCTTGTAATAACCCGCCTCGGCAAAAGATATTATAAAAGTTCATAGATTTGATGTAAAAAAGGAAAAAGAAAAACAGCTTATTAAAGAACAGAAGGGTAAAAAAAGAGAACTTACTATTAATGAGAAATTGAACAGCTTTGTAAGAAAAGTTAAGACCTTAAAGGACGAAAACGCAAAATTTATCCGATAATAACGATCCTTGACCCTACCTTTGTTTGGTACAAATAAGACTCGTAAAGGCACTGTCCTCCCTTCCAGTTACTACGGAATGCCGGAAGTTAAAGGCTACAAACTAACCCTTTTAAAGCCTTATGATGGAATTATAAACGTAGAAAAATTCCTGGTCCAGGCCAAATTTTACTTCAAATTTTACGAAAATTCTTTGACGAAGGATTATCAAAAGGTAATAACTATTTTTCAGCTGTTCGCTGGAAAAGTTCTTTTGTGGTTTGAACCTATTATGAACGATTACTTTATGAATTATCCTGATTAATTTTCCGACCTAACCAATTATATTTTCGGCAATTATAAATATTTTAAGGAAAAAATGTAAGCCCTGTTTGGAAATTCCGATAGAGAATAATATGCGGTCGAATAGTTGCATCTTTTTTAGCAAATTAAGTTAATAACCGAGTATACGATTAAGTTTAATCATTTTGCATTAATTTTTAATTTCCCAAAAAGCGTACTATTTTATCCTTTTTATAACGGCCTAAAATCGCAAGTTAAAAATAAGATGTATAAAGTACTTAAGATTGGCCCCTTTTAAGATTACATTAATAAGACCATTATTGCCGATCGACGTACCTTTAAGAGGTATTTAGAAAAAAAAAGATTTAACAAAAAGAAAAATAACCAAAGTTTAAATAGCAAGTCCTAAAGGGATAAAACTAAGGGCAGATCCCAAAAGGAAGTAAGTATTGCTTTAAAAAAGCCCAAAAAAGATAAGTTAAATGTTAAATATTTTAACTGTGGTAGGAAAGGCTATTATAAAAGCGAATGTCGTTTCCTAGTAAAAAGGGACTTTAAGAAAAAAAGGATTCCTTAACTTTAAAAAAAGGTTAAAATGGTTAAATAAGAATTAAATAGCGAAAGTAAGGAAAAGAGGGAAATTAGTTCCATTTCTTCCCAGCGAGAATTCATTATTGTAACTATATATTACGAGCAGAATGGCGACCCAGAGTACGAGCGTTACCCGACTTATTAAAATCGAACGATTAAAGCTTGCAGATATTATTCAGGACAAAAAACCTTTAAAATAGCTATAGGGCTAGGATATACTTGTTATTTAGATAAGTAACGGTGCAGAATGCATAATGAACATGGTTAGTTGCGCTTTAACATAGTAATATACGATTCGACATTACCAAAGCCTGGTAAAGCTTCTAAAGATAAGGAACTAACTCGCCCGGATATACCGAATTCAAAACCCGTTTATAATTACGACCTGCTCCATTTTTCTGCATGTTATGACGATAATTATCTAACCTATTTTTATGCTAAAGAAGATAATGATTATTAGCCTAAATGGGATAAGGAAATACTTACTGAACTTAACGATAAGTGCAGATATATTAAGATACCTAGATGGCCAAAATATTTTCGATTTTGTTACCTTTACCCCGAATCGGCTTAGAGCCAGAAGGTTATTGCATAAGGATATTTGTACTATGCACTTATACTATGTGTAATGCATAAGATCTTGGACATGGGAGCCAGTTTTTCGGAGATTTTACCCCTAAAACCAGAACCTTTTCAGATATCGGAAGTGAAAGTTTTAAGATTAGTTTGCCAGATTGGCAAAAAAAAGTGGTTTATTTGTATGGACGATAAGTGTTCTAAATATGTAATTAAAAAGGCCCGAAAATAAAGACGCCTTTTAGCTAACAAGATTAACAAGTTAAAAAATTACGTAAACTTTCGAAATTAAGGCATCGAAGAGCCTTAACTTATAAGACCTTATACGAAGCAAAAATTGGACAGCATAATTAAATTAAAATTCCTTTTTAATATAAAAACAAAACGTTTAAAGCTATAATCGATTTAAAAACAAAAGGAAACTTTATTTTATTATCGGTTGCTGAAAAATACCGGATTTCCTAAAAGTATAAGCTGAAATTATATAAATTACTTACAGTCGACGGAAGCTTATTTAAATATGAAAATGGACGAATTTTCAAAAAAACAGAAAAACTTTTAATATAGATTTAGGAATATCCAGAAAGAATTAAGCTGGACGTAGCTAACATTTCGGGATACGATGTTATCCTTGGAATGCCGTGGTTCCGTTCCAGCAACCCTTACATTAACTGGAAAACCCAGAAACTTTTTTGGAACCGTTTTACGGATTCGTTAAAGGAAAAGTTCCGAAAAATCTGTTATTTAATCCGAAAAGCCAAAATAATAAACCCAGTTATTAAGGTACCCCTTAAATATCGAAAGTTTAAAAAGTTATTTAAGGAACGAATACGAAAAAAATTACCCGATTATAATTAATAAAATTATAAGATTTTTATTAAAGAAAAATACCATTTAAAACTTTACCAGATTTACTATATAAATCTAAAGAAAGTTAAGGCCTTATAAAAAAGTTTACAACGAAACCTTAAACGCAGATATATTTAAGAATTTGAATTTCCTGCAGGATATCCAGTTATGATAATACCAAAAATGAAAGATAAAAAAATCCGAGTTAACAAAAACGGAAATCCTATGTATCGGAAAGTTTACGACTACCGACAATTAAACGATATTATTATTAAAAATGGATATTTTTTTACCTTTATAAATATTATAAAGGAAAATATTAATAAAGCCAAATAGTTTACGGCGTTAAACTTACCGGACGGCTATTACTTAATTTAAATAACTAAAGGCGAAAAATAGAAAACCGCCTTTAAAACAATTTATGGATTTTACGAATATAAGGTAATACTTTAAGAATTTATTAATGCCTTTATTAATTTCTAACATATATTAATAATTATTTTACGGAAGTTTCTCGATAAGTTTGTATTTATTTATTTGGACGATATTTTTATTTATTTTAAAACTTTAAAAAAATATAAGAAATATGTTACTTAAATACTGGAAATATTCGAAAAGGCAAACCTGTTAATTAATGCCGAAAAAAACGTATGGCACATCCAGAAACTAAATTTTTTAAGCTTTACTATTATTCTAGGACAAATTTAAATCTAAGACTTTAAGATAAAAGTAATTAAAAGTTAGCCGATTTCCGATAAAGCAACCGTTACCGACGTCCGTCAATTTTTAAGATTTACGGATTACGTACGCAGCTTAATCAAAGATTTCGGGAAAATCGCTAAACCCTTAACGAACTTTATTACCAAAAAGTATACTAGAAAAAAATTCGAATTTCCAAAATAAGCCAAAGAAGTAATGCAAACATTTAAAAACCAAATTACCAACGCCCTTATTATAAAATTACCTAATTACAATAAAAAGAAACAATTAAAAATTAACGTATTAAATAAAGCCTTAAAAGCAATTTTAAAATAACAAGAAAATAACGGGAAATAATACTTAGTCGCTTATTACTTTAAAGCTTTAAAAAATGCAAAATTACGATACCTTATTTACGATAAGGAATTGTTAGTAATTATTATAATATTTAAAAAATAAGAACTTTACTTTAATAAAACCAAAAAACTTTTTAATATTTACTTTAACTATAAAAATTTTATTTACTTTATAATAACTTAAAATCTTAACAAACGATATAAAAATTGGATAATTTTCTTATTTAAGTTTAATTTTAAAATTTACTATATTAAAAGCAAAAAAAAATATTTAAATAAATATCTTAAACAGAAAAAAAAATTACGATATTAAAGTTCCCAAACGACGTATGCAAATGTTATAACCTATAAAGGAAAGTACCTTACGGTTATGTAAAATATTAAAAAAACTTACTTCCGAATTTCTGGCCCAGTTTAAAAATTCCTATAATTTTAATAAGTAAAAAAAAGTTAAACAATTAAAAGGATAATTTAAGAATTAGCTGCTATACCGCGGAAAAATTTACGTTTTACGAAAATAATAAAAACAATTTGTTAAAAAATTTTACGAAAACCCGTTACATAAATATTAAAGGATTTTTAAAATAACTAAGCGACTTTAGGAAAAATACGACTTCCTAAAACTTAAAAAAACCGTTAAACAAGTAATTAAGAATTGCAACGTTTGTAACAAAGCTAAAGCGGTTCGTTATAAACCGTACGGACTGTTACAACTTACAGAAATTCTAAATAAAGCATAGAATACTATAACTTGGGACTTTATTACCGGCTTACCTTTATCCAAGAATCCCGTTACTAAAGTCCGGTACGACGGAATATAGGTAATCGTCGACAAACTTACCAAATATGGATATTTCCTACCTTTTAAAGGAAATACAATAACAAAATAATTAACTTACGCGTTTATAAGATATTATTTTAACAAACATGGGATCCTGGAAAGGATTATTTTAGATAAAAATAAACTATTTATTTCCAAATTTGGTACCAACTTTTTTAAATAAATTAACGCTAAATTTTAATTTTTTACAGCATATTACCTTTAAACCGATAAACAAACAAAACGACTAAATTAAATTTTAAAATAATACCTGAAAAGTTATATTAATTATTAACAAAATAATTGGGTAAAATTATTCTTACTGGCATAAATAATTTATAATATATCTGTTAACGAAAACATAAGCATTTTACCTTATATAGCTATATATAAATAAAATGCAAAAACTTAATAATTAAAGCAATTATTCGATAAAATTCCGAAAATTACCTTAATAACATCTAAAGCAAAAACGATAATATTTAAAATTAAAACTATTTAAACTCGTTTTAAACTTAAGCTATAACTTTTTTAATAACGGATAGCTTAATATTATAACAAAAAAAAAAAAAATTAAGGGATTAATTTTATTAAAAAGAAATAAAGTTTACCTATTACGCCAAAAACAAAACGCAACCTTAAATATTTCATAAATCAAAACCAAAAAACCCAATAACAAGCTTAATTTCAAAAAATTCGGTCCGTTTAAGATTAACGAAATTATTTTTAAGATTAACTATCGACTGTTGCTACCTAAAATAATAAAAATATATCCTATTTTCTATATTTCCTTGCTAAAATTAGTACCCAATAACGCCCCGTTAAAAATAAACCTAAAGATCGAAAAAGATACCGATAAATACGAAATCGAAAAAATACTGGACTTAAAAATGGTTAACGACAAAATCCAATATCTGATTAAATAAAAAGACTACCTACCTAAAAACAATACTTAAAAGCCCTTTAAGTACCTAACGAATGCGAAAAACCTGGTTAAAACGTTTTACTGCCAGAATCTTAACCAACCGTCTCCAACGCGGCCAAAATCGCAGGCGATAACGGCCTAACCCCCAGATCCAAACCTTCGGCGCTTTAGTCGAAAAAAGCAAACACTTCCATATTAGCGTTAATCTTAAAGGCAAACCGCGCTTACTTTTCCTTTATGCGATATTGCTTTTCTTCCAATCTTTTTTACTTTTTTAATTAATCTAACTTATATCCCTTTTTTAATATAACAAAAGCTTTTTTTTTGAAAACATTTTGCTAAAAGCGCAAACGTTTTAATCGATTAAAAAGCTCCATTAATTTGTTCTTTACCTTCCGTTACTTCTTTTATAATCGTTCTCGTTCTTCTTTAATTTTTACTAAAAAGTTTATATCCAATACGTTACAAACTAGACGCTAACGACGGGTACAACAATTGCAACTTAGAACGTTAACTACAAAAAAGCAGTCAATTTCCCCGAAACGAATGCAATTCGAATAAAAATTAACTTTGGAACCAAATTTCTTAATATATTCTGTACGATTATTACGCGCTTCGCATTAATTAAATCGAGGTTTTTTCTTTTCTTTTTCTTTTTAAATACGGCCTATTATAATAAGATTAACTAAAAAATCCTTATACTTTTTTTAATTACCCAAAGGGTTACTTACGGTTTTTATCTTTGGGACAAAAATCCTTAAAGAAAGGAAATAATATTACAGAAATAAAAGTTCTTATCTAAAAAAAGCCAAGTTCTTAAAAGTTAACGCGGATACGGTTAAATCCCGGGCCAAGAAAAGACTTGGCTTTCGACGTAATCTAGTTAATCTAAGTAATCTGCTAAATCACTTAAATCACATAAATCACCATCATATTTACTATGGACAGATGGATATATAATGAACGAACTCTTATATAAATAGCACCAACTTAGTTTTCGCTCCTTAGTTATCAATCTAAGCCTTCAGTTAAAGGCGTTGTTTTCCGATTAAGGGAAAAGTCCGCAAACCTTTTTAACGAACAAACTCCTAAATTATTTTTCGCACTATTATTACCTGCAAATCAAGACCCCATTTCGGATACTGCTTATACCTCCAGGTGGATGTATAACAGGTTCGTTACAAACGCGTCGTAAAAGCTGGCGAGAAAATCTTTTTTGGTAATATAAGTATAATAACGTCGTTTTAAGTTTTCGATATAACGTAAATAAGCGCGTTTTAAAACAAAAAAATAAGATATATTAAAAGGTTAAAGCCGATGCGAAAACTGCGCGGGTATATAAAACGTAATAATGTTGTTATTAGCGCGGTATTTTTCGAATTTTATCGAATGGTAACTTTCGTAGCCGTCGAGGATGAAAAAACGTTTCGAACTTTTCGTACGCGTCCGAGTATGTTTGTTAAAATGCTGGATTTATTCGAGACCTAATTTATTTGTTGTCCAGCTATTATTACTTAATGCGATCTTTTAATCGCCTGCTGGCAATGGGTTATTGGGGTACTAGGACTTAAGATGATTTTTCTTCGCCATGATAACAAATGGCAGTATAGCTTAACTTTAGAAATTAACAGCTTAGATAATTGTAATTTATTATTTATTTTCTTATTACGTTTGTTTAAGTTTTTTACGTTTTTCGGCATTGGTAATTATTATGCCCGTTGCCATAATGAATTGGGACGGGGAGATTCAGTTCCGATCAGAGCATTTTTAGGAACGGTGTCACAATTCAGCCAAGCTAAGCCCCCTAGCCCGGCACCCTGCACCATTTTAGCCTTTTTTTTTAAGATAAGATTATCCTTAATCCATCTTGAAAAACAAAAATGGAAACATAACGTAATAAATTCCTAATCCCATAAACTATATATAAAACCCATTAATTAATCTAATTAACGCTTACGCGGCTTATTCTCCATTATTTTCAACTTAGGGCGTCGTTCTCGACGTTTAGCCAGATCCTTTTTTTGCTTAGCTTTCTCTTACTCCTTCTAAACCTTATCCTTTAGTTTTTCCGTACTGATCAAAAACTTGTACCTAACCCAGCCTGGCCATCCTTATGGGAAGTATGGTTCAAGTTTCTACCCTACATCCTTAAATATATCTCCTACCCACTTATACAGCGTAATATATTAACCTTGTACCATTACCATTGCTCGCTAATCACTAACCTTCGGTCGGGGTTTATACTTTATGGCGAATAGTAATCTCGTAAATGTCAAATTAGGACGTATAGCTTTAAATGCCGATGGGCCAGTTTAAATTAATAAAGAAAGGGGTATTAATATCGGAAATGGTTTTAGGGATAATAACTGAAATTAATCGGGACGTTGCTTTTGTTAACGTCGCCGTCTGCCATAGAATGATCGAGTAAATTAATCAAAATCTGGTTTATTGTCATCTTCCTCAGCTAATAGGAACGGGAAGTTTCCAGGCCATTTTCCCACGTTTCTTTTAGCGTATTCCTCTTTTAGTTTTAGGCCCAGGAATGCTTTGATCATATCGGTAATGCTATTCTCCATTCGATACTCGCCAATCCTGTCCTTTCGATTATAATTCTGTTTCCCCATTTCGCAAGGTCGCGGGCAATAATATAAAAAACATAAGCAACCCACAATCCGTGAGAATAATATCTGGTTTAAGTAAGCATTCTAACGATTACCATACGGACACGCGGATTATCAAATCCTAATTTTTTCCACGCTTTTCGGTACAGCTGAAATAACAACTGGGCACGATTTTCGGTAATATAAGTATCGAATATCAGCACTAAACGCTTTAATCGGTCGTGTAACATACCAATCCAGTACTCTATTAAACCTTCATTTATCGGAACTTTAATTTGGGCGACAAACCATACATATTTCGGGTTACCGGTATTAATCGCTTCCTAAGTTTTATTAAAGATTGGTCTAAACTTGCTATATAAAGTTACTCGTCCAGCTTCTGGAATAACGGCGATGATTTTTAAAAATACGTCCTGGGCAATTATTTAAATAAAAACAGTAACATTTTCGAAACGTAAATAGGTTTTATATTGAACGATTATAAAGATTTACTATAAATATCCAGCCATTTTGTTACTTTATTATTTTGTTAACTAATAAGGTAACGGGTTAATATTTCTTTATAGACGTTAACTATTAATATCTCTTAGGTATATAGGAATAAGCCGATTAAAACGAATTTAAAGCGTAACTTCTTTTACGGGGTAAGGGGTAAAACTATTATTATATATCTTTTTAAAAAATTGTACCATATCATCTTTTTTCCCATACAAGTACATTAACCGATTATGCAAGCTTTCCAAAATTCGAAATGTTCAACTTTTTAAAGCTTTCGCTCTTACCTTACATAATATGCTTTTTGAACGACGATATAATAACTAGAGATATACTAATCAGTATGCTTAAATATGGTATTAAGTAACTTAAAGACAATAATAATAACTAGGGATAATATATAATGTGTATGTAACTATATTAATATAATATAAATGCTATACAGATATCAAAATATAATTATTATATAGGTGCAGGAATTCGCTAAAATCTGCAAATAATTTATGCGTCCAACTAATCAAATGCATTCAGGGCCAATATACTAAATTTTTGCAGATAAAACGTATACGCCGAAGAAATCCCAGAAAATTTCATCCAAAATTGTATAGGAAGGTACCGTCGTCGTCGCTTTTTTTAATTAGATATATGCATTCGTTTTCGTACCTATACTTCTTTTGCAACTTTTGTGCTAACATTACTTCAATATTTCCTTCCAAACCTAACATATACCTAAACATATATATAATTATCTTCGTTACACTAATTAATACCATTATAAGTTCTCGTTAACTATCAGATTTACGCAATCCCCAAGGTTTTCGCGGAAGTGCAAATGCAGATAATTTTGTTTATGCTATAAAAAAAATCGTCCATTAAGAAAAAATCCGGTCCAGGTAACAAGCCTTTAAATCCTAGTATTAAGAAGCCTGTCGATTCTAAGGTTAAGGCGAATATTAATATACTGGACCAAATTTTTGATTAACGTCGTAGGATTTTGGCGGTATCAAACTTGTTTATATTTTCCAAGTTATCAACCCGTCGTATTAATAAGCTATTAAGTAATATTCGGGATTTAAAATCTCCATACAGTTTTAATAACGTTTGCAAGTTATAAAATCTAATATATCGTTAAATACCTATTTTTAACTTTACCCTTACTTTCCAGTATAAATTCTGCAGTATAAGCCCTAATTAAAACAGTTTGCTACTAGAAACACCGGTTATAGATAATTCACTATTCCTAAAACCTTAGCCGGTTCGATATATATTCTTATTAACAAAGGTAATTGATATAGCTTTAAAGCCTAGTCCAATCCTTGGTATCGTTAAACAGACAATCGGAGGTCGACGATCAGTATCAGCTATCCATATTCCAATTAACATGTCGATACCCCGTAGTAATTCTGTCGCTAGGTCTTTATTAATAGCTTCGACAATCCCAGCAGCTTTACGTATTATTATTCGGGTCCCTAGGCCATACATTAGCATTAAAGCGTTACGTTTTTGCTGTATTTATCTTAATAATGCTCAAAATGTAGCCAGATTTTAAAAGAAGAATAATATTATATACTATATTGCTTTTAAATATATTGAAGTAAGTATTTAGTTTCTCTTATAACATCGTTAATAAAGTCCGCTAATTAGTATAAATGCTTAGGGTTATATTTATCAGCGTTATCGGTGGTCCAGCTACTGGTCGGTATATGTAATAGCAAATTAAGGGTAAAAACTTTTGGTCGGCGGCAAATACCCAGTCCAATATAATTAGATACTTCCAGTTAATAAAAAACTTGATAGCTTATCCAGTATACGTCGAAATTTATCGGGCTAATCTTTTAAGTTACTTTATAACTGCTTTTGCTAAAAATCCTAAATACGTTATTAAGTTATTTATTTAAGCATTCGGTATACCTAATCTGGTACCTTTCGAGCTTTGCGAAAAACGATATATAACATCGGAACATCTTAATTAATACGGAATATATCTATTCTTTAAATACTAATCAATTCCTAACTTTTTTAACGTAGCCTATAAAATTATATTGGATTTATCGAAAGGTATAATTATACCTTCCGAAACGAACGGTTCAAAGTATTTAAGCCTAGCTTTTTACGATTATTACGAATCAAAAAAAAAAAAAAAACATTCGCGCAAAAACTTATTCCATCATCAAGATATTCGATAAAAAATTAACTTCGAAACAAAGGAAAAAAAAATTTACTAATCCCTAATCCCGGGCGAATATAACCGGAACGCATTAATTATAAATAAAACATAATGTCTATCGTATAAGGTATGGATAGGCGAAATAATAAGGATATTTAAAGAAATTTATAGGAACTTAAAGAAAATTTAAAAAATTTAAGGAAATTATTATACTTTAATTTCTTGTAATTAATCGCGTTAATTTTTTCCGTTCTCTTAATCGGATAATTTTTATCGTATTACTATCGTCCATGATCGCATAACTTTCAAATCGGCCATTAAATATTTGTATCTTAATATTTGTTTTTACAGATTTTAAAGCTTTAAGTTGCCAATCTTTAAGTAATTCGACATTTATAGTATCCGAGGTATCCGACAGCGTATCGTCCGGCTAATTAAAAAGAAATGGTTCGTCCAGTCGTTTCCTTATAAGTTAATCGGCTTCCAATATTCTTTTTCATGTTTTACAAATTGCTTTAATTTATTAATAAGAAAAATACCTTATAATTTATCCTATTAATTTCTTTCAAATAATAAATACCTAAACCAGTAATATTACTAATTAAATACGGGCTAGTTCAACGGTACTTTAGCTTTATATCTTTAAATATATTTATATACTGTAACGTATTATATAACAATACTAGGTCATTTATTTCCAAAAGTTTATCTTTTATTTTATTTTTATCTTTTTTATTCGCCAGTTTAGCTACTTTACGGCGTTATTTAGCGATCACTTTGGTAACCTTAACCATATTTTTAATTTTTCTTTTTAAAAGCCGAATCCTTTACGTAATTAAGTTTTTTTTCGGCATATCTAGGTTCTAAGTTATAATTTTCCATATTGGCAGAACTATTTCGATTAATAAAAGCGCTTTTTATCCGTACAGCAGTTCATAAGGGCTAAGGTTATAACTTTTTATAATGGTATTGTCGGCAAAAACCATCTTAGGCAAAAGCTTAACCTATTTTTTGCTAGTCCCATTTATCGCTTTTATTAAAGCTTTAACGATCGGGACATATCCTTTCTCGACCAGGCCTTATCGCCAGGCTGCATACGCGGTACCAACTTTTCTTTTAATTCTTAATACGTCGCAGGCTTTAATAACTTCGCCCTTATTTTTTAAGTTTCCGTTAATCTTAATCTTAATCGGAACGTTACATCGATAAAAAACGTATTTATCTAAAAACCTTTTAATTGTTATTAACGTAATTAATTATAAGGCTTTAACTTTTAAATAATCGGATAATTTGCATTTAACTTCGACCGTAACTTTGCAATTATCGTTATTAAGTATAAACTAAACATCGATTACTTAAACAACAGTTATATTAATCGGCTGCAAAAATCTATGGTCTTTTTCGAAATGCCGATCGGTTACTTTTTAGCACTTAATATACGCAAATATTACTTTTCGAATATAGCCAAATATAATACGCTAATAATACAAAGTTACTATACGACGATAAGTCGAATCTCGCCCTTTATAATTACAATCCTTATAATATTACCTAATTACCGCAAGTCGTTTTTGTTCGGTATTAACTACTTGCCGGCTACCGCGTTTTTTATTTGCCTTACGCCAAAAAATGCCGTCCTAAACAAAGTATTTTAACGCTTCGGATTTAAAACTATTTCTTTTCCTTTTTAAAGCATTATCGAACCGACCAGGAAAATCTAATATCGTTAGAAACCATATATACTTTTGCAACTTTTTAAACTAATTTCCAAAAAAAAGTTTTTATTACCGATCCGTATTAATAAGTATAAAAGTTATACCAATCAAAATAAGGTTAAGCCGAATAATATTAAGCTAAATATTAATAAAATTATCGACTTTGTTTTCCTATTAATCGCCCAACGCGTTAAAAGCTTTAGGTAACTTTCGGAACAAGTTATCCGCTACTATATTCTTCTTATCGGAAATATATCTAACTTCGAAATCGAACATTTTTATCCAGGCGACCTATCAAGTAATTATAATACCAGGTAAAAAGCTTAGAAATTATTAATTTAAGCTACTAGTACCTTAACGTCAATCTTTAATACAAATCGGACTTTATAAATATAGTTCCGGAATCTTTTCAGAATTTTGAAAACAACTTGATATTCCAATTTATTAACGTCGTAATTTAGCTTAGCATCTTTCCAGGTACCACTTTTAAAGCGCGCAGGATGCTTTATTTTATTAATTAATGCTTTGATATTTCGTAATATAAACGGTACCTAGATTATAACCTAATAATCCAGAAGGTCAGCCGTTACTTTCTGATAACTGATCGTACCGTTTTCAATCTTCGCCTTCTTTATCCTTTAGAAGGTCGTCGTCTATGCCCCGGCAATAGAAGCTATTGCTATATAGTGGTCGTTGACCTATACGATCGCTATTTTCGTTTCTGAGATACCGTATTGCTGCCGTTAGGTTATAACTTCCTGCTATTTTACAATTTATTCGTTTAAGTTTGTTAATTTCGAAACCTGCTTCAGTTTTTTTTTGGATACTTTCGTTAGGTGTTAATTAAGAATCTGCTGTCGTATACCTTCCCTAATTCAGCTGGGCTGGCGTACCACTTCTGCAAGTTCTTTCTTAAGATAAGATTTATTTTTTTAATCGTTGGAAATACTAACTCTAGGACCTATTTCTAAGGTCGTTAACGCTTTTGCGAAAGGTTTCGTACTATCGATTTTCGTAAATGTAAGTCGTAAAGTCCTAAGTATAAGTTTATTTGCCTTCGGTCGTTATCTTAAGGGTATTTTTCGGATAGCCCGTAGAATCGATTTCTTCGGTTTGTATAAGTCTTTAAAAAAAGAACTTGCTACTTACGTCGTTATTTAACGAACTAGTTTCTTCGGATAAAAGGTTATATCGGGTTTAGTAAGTTTAATAGGCCATGGACTTTGATCAGAATTAATATAATCCTAAATATTAAGCGTGGACGCTTTAAATTAGAATTCGCCTTTAAAGCGATTTTAATCTTTGGATTTCTTGTAAATAACGGAGGACGTCGACGGTGCGGTCGCCATTGTAGTTATTGAGTATAGATAATTGTTGCTGATGTACAGCCTATACCGTCTCAGCAACAGCTGGTCAATTGATAATAATGTAAATTAAGCGAATAACTAAGACTCTTAATTGTTAGATACAGGGGATATCAGTTATATTGTATTAGATAACTAGCTGTAGGTGCTCTAAATCGCGCACTGCTGTTTTATAGAGTCTAGCAGCGAAATATATAAGTTCGATCAGAGAGAGCTTTTCTATATATGGAGTGCTAGCGCACCCCCTGCTAGCTGATAGCCATCGCCCGTTCCACAATCTCGATATACTTCAACGAAATCATCTTGCCGCAGGGTCTTTAACCTCGTACTAAAATAGCGGTAATCGCCAACCGTTCGCAGCCATTAACTCTATAATGTAACAGGCCTTTTATTCGTAATATTCAAAAAGAAAATTGTAATAAAGGTATTGCTAAAAGCGTTATTTCTGCCGGCGTTACCCTCGATCCATAATAACGTTATATTCGAAAACGGTTTACCATGCGCTATAATCTTCAGCTTTCCTTCTAACGTTACTTCTCTCTTTCTTCTTAAAGCCGAAATATATCTTATCTTTGAAAACAAGCCTTGTGAAAAAAATCAAGGTCCTCCCAATAGCCCCCCTTCAACTCCCGCTGGGCTCGTTCTACCCGTTATTTTTTAATAAAATCGTTAAACCTAAGCTTCTTCGTCTCGGAACGAATATAAATCTCTAACGGCTTCAAGGCCCTCTTGGTCGTACTCGTAAAATACCAAGGATTCGCTCCGACCTTCTTTACGAAATTCTGCCAACCTAGACGGTAGTCACTTTAAGGGTAAGATATATAATAATAAAGATAATCAACGAATTCGACCTATTTTTCGTCGAATTTATGCTTCCTTTCTTTCTTTTCGCTTTAAAGTAATAAATTAGGAAGTTCTTTCTTTACCTAGCGCCTGCCTGTAATTTTGGGAACGCCGAATATCCTAAAGATTTCGCGATTTGAAACTTCGACATTAAGGGTATCATTAAGCTTTTTAGCCCCTTTAACCTTAGCTTTAGCCGTACCGTTAACGTCTATAATTATTACTCAAAAAGCTTAAAGGAATTGAAGGAAAAGAAAGGGAAAAATACTCATTTTGATCGCAAAGCTTCGCTTTATATCATGATGCAAAAATATTATATCATCGTTATCGATATTGCTGAGCTATGAAGGAGTGAAATCATCATGATATTAGCATTTAGAGTGCGGTTTTGAAGCTAGCTGGAGTAGTGCGCCATTTTTTTTTTACTAGCGCCTGAGGAAGAAGGTGAACAGTTTTCCGGTGGGGCTTGGGGCGGGACAGCCTCAGGGGGTTAGGGTTGTGAATGGGCGGCGGTGAACCAGGCGTCAGGTGAGGAGGAAGAAGGAGATGGGCGATGGGACCTTGATGACTTGGATGATATGGAGTTGGGGTGATGTCTCTTTCTTTTGTCTTGTTTCTGATTTTTGTCGCTTGGAATTTTTGCTGTTTCGGTTGCTTGCCCTTCTGGAGTTAAGGTGGTAGGCGTTGGTTTGGGCTATCTTGCTGGTGTTTTGGCTCATATTTGTGCTTTGGCGCTTGGAGTACGTCTGTCTCTTGCCAAGTTAGGATCAGTTCTAAATCGCTTTGCATATGAAGTTCCTGCTTCTGAAAACGCCTTCCGCTTTGCCAGGGTGTTCTATTAGAACCGCTAAGTGGAATCTTGTGATGTCTCGGGAATGGGGAATCGAGTAGCCCAGACTCGAGAGTCGAGACATAACCCCTTTCTCGTCGAATGCTAATTGATATGTGGAAAGTATTCCACCCAAGACGGAATGGCAAAGACCTTCGGATCTAGCTGAGACAGATTGAGAAAGCACTCAACAATCAAGAAGACCCTCGAAAACAGCAGCAGCGCCGTAAGCATTGGCAGGTAGTAGAAAACGAGACGAGCCCGCATAAAGACACGCCCTAGCGTCATGTACTTCCTCCGCCATACCGCATCCCACGCTGACTCGCCGTGACTGAGCCATCGTAAAAAGCGGTAGTAAGGGTCAATCAGAAAATTGCTGTATAGCACAAGGACGGCGCCAGGCCCGCTCGCAAGGAGGCCGCTTGACGAGATGATCCAGAGTTTGCGCTCTGTTTCGGTGCCGAAGGGGGCATCTGCCGCGACAAAGTGCAAACCGCCGTAGAAGGCGTTAGCTAGTATCAAGGCAATGTGGGTAGGGAGGTGCCGCTTGCGGAACTTGCTAAAGCTGAGGATATTGGTCGGCCAGTTGTGGATCCTGTCGACGAGAAGGTCCGGAACACCGTCGGGGTTGAGTTCGATGTCGTCGCTGTCGCCTCGGAAATTGATGTACGACTGGCCGGCCTCCTCGTGCCTGAGAAACCGCTCTACTGCCTGCGACGCGCGGCGCCAACGAAGCATGTCCCCTGCTTTGAGCACAATGTAGGGCCGCCGCTTCACGGATCGTGGCGACCGGGGCGGCTTCTCGCTCCGTACCTCAAAGCAGAAGCCGTATAAGGTCTGCCACATTTGGAGGACACGCCATGCATCCGGCAGCTGACAAGCCCGGTCAAGGTTTCCGGGATCATGTTCGGGAATCGTCAGCCTAGCTTGTACCCCATTGTCGTCGGCGCAGTCAAGCGTGGCAGATGAAGTCCAGTACGGGCGGCCACCTGAAGCTAGCTTTGGATCAAACCTAACCCGGGGACGAGACGTCTTCGCCGGTTGATAGCGGAAAAGCTCCATCTCTCGACGGCCGTTGTAATGGCTAGCCATAGCCAGGAAGGCCACGATGTCATCGCAAAGCCGGCCATCTATGAGAGTCGACCCGGCCACGTCCAGGGGTTTCGACCACCAGATGCAGTAAATAAGGAGCGCGCACAAAGCGTGCGCAAACGTGTTGAGCTCTAGGAGGGCGATGGGGTAGCCCCTGGCCATGCGGAAAATAGCCGACACCGAAAACCAGGCCGCCTGAAGGCAGATTATGAACTTCTTCAGCCTATCAGCCTTGCTCTTGTCCAGGATCTCCTCTTCGGAGATGTCCGGGATAAGCTCTGGCTTGCAACGGGCGAGCAAAAGAAGACCATCGGTGGACAAGATTTGAGAGCGCGGCGAGCCGGGAACAAAATCCCGCGGGAGATTCCGCAGGTCGATGGCGAAGCCGCCCATGACGGCGTACCAGCTGTGCATCCTGGTCCATTCGCACTGCCTTCCTGCGGCGGCTTGTCGCGCAGCCTCCGGGTCCTGACGCTTATCCCCATCGGCGGGGGTAAGGTTATACATCTACATACGAACTTAGTCTCACAGGTGATCTGGCTTCCTAGGGCGAGCGCGGATTACTTTTACCATCGTCTCTCCTTCCTCCCCGTAGGGACTCATCTGTATGGGCCACGGCGCGGAGGGCCTGAGGATGGCTTTCAGAGTTTGAGAACACCATAAGTGTAAGGCGCATGGAGTGTGACGAATGGACATCCAGATCTCGGCCGCCAAAGCTTTCATTGTTTGCCATGTCGTTGGCGGAGTAGACTGGCCCAGAGCTTTCCGCATGTCCTTAAGCAATGTTCTCGAAGATACGTACTGAGTCCACGCCGTGAATGCGATCTAAATAGTGCATGATTAGTTCAAATTTTATAAAACCACGATGGCTAGTACCTACACCGCGGACTGTCGACGTGGGATGCAACGTACCATTTCCGGGGCCAAGAACCCAACCATCATCCAACCGAGCTTCCTCCATACCTGTTCAGTCGACTTTCCGGGAGCTGGGATGTTGAGATGGACAGCCATCCAGGTACATAGTAGAAGCGTGACAAGACACGCAGACAAGATGCCCCATGTTCCGCGGAACGTTGGTTGGGCCTGCCAGGAAACCGTTCCGTTTGCGGTTGCATTCCCGAACAATCCAGATATTGCCGCCATTAGCACTGAGCTATCGACGAAGAAAACTCAGATCCTCAAGCATGGGTTTGGCTTCCTGGAGAAAGACCACCACACACTCGAGCGGTACAGCCGGTGGGATGTCAAGCGCTTCTACGATGCGCTCTGTGAGCTTCTCGCGCCGTCTCCAGTACAGTAAGAGGTCACTGGAAATGGAAGGGCCTATTGTTCAGATTTATCAGTCCGTAATTATAGAGTAACCCTCATTGCGTTGTCTCGCCGAGGAATCGATGGGGTTACGGCGGTCGTTTTGTGAGGCTGCGGCGGCTTGCGGCAAATGACATTCACCAGCACGATGCTATTGGTACAAGAGGGGAGATGCAAAATAACGCACTGTCCTTGTTCTGCGATTGCGACGTTGCGGCCCGAGTCAGTGGGCGGATAACGGTTGGCCGTGGAGGAGCCGTGTGCAACTTCCCGCATGAGCCGCAAGCCCTCGGCCAGTTATCCAGCCTCCGCTACTTTCTTGAGAGTCACGTAGGCCTGTGACCCATCATCATTGGCTCTGCGATGATGCGCTGGTGTCAGACCCAGCTGAAGACGAAGTCCGTTAGCTCAGCCTTAGCTTAGGCAGCACAGCTACTAACGGAGTCTGCTGATCGTATCACAGGTACAGTTTTCTCTCAGCCGCAACTGTTTTCTGTGTATATAAGGAGGTTTCAATACCTTCTGTTTCTATCTAGAATCTCTTAGAGGTCAACCAGATAATTCATCCTTCTTCAGTTATATATGCTTCAGTATGTAATCCGGGGTCTTATAGTTATGAGCCCGGTCCGCATTTCTTTTTATTTATGCTTCGATATATTTGTTAGATACGTTGCGGACGTCGCATTTTAAGGTAATTCGGAACTTTGCCGTCGCTTCCGTAGTAACTTTGTAATTTACTGCCGCCTTTTATTAAAGATATTTTTTGCCCAGATATTATTATTTTTATTTCCTAACCTTTAATTGTATTATAATTAAAGTTATAATTTTTTTTCTGTTAATAAACTTTAATAAGGTTTCGTTAAGGCGCTTTAAAGCGCTTCTTTTTAGAAAAGGAACCTTTAGGGAGTATGATATTTTCGAATTTTATGTTAGCTTTAAGGCGGGCTACCTGTAGGAGTATACTAACCTTAATACGGACGAATTTTTACCGTTGTTAAAGAAACCCATTTTCCTTAACTTTAAGAAATTCGATTTAAATGCTTTTAACGAGCTAAATTTCGGGCCAAAGGTAAATACGAAGTTTTCGAAAGCAGTGAAAATATATAATCGAAAGCAAACCCTTTTTTTTAGCTTAAAAGAAGGCGCTCGCCGAGATCAACACGTTCCTTAACCAATCCGTTTACTTTAATCGTTATTAGGAGTACTAGAAAAAGGTTATATTTCGAGGTAAGCTTATAGCGTTAAAAAATAAATTTAAGCTTAATAATAACGTTCAGATTTATAAAGTTGACGGCCATTATAAGGAAACGCTGAAAATTAACAAAGTTTAAATAGACGTATAGCTTTTTAATTACTGGAAAATATATATTAAAGCCGAAAAGCTTGGTATTCCAGCTGTCGGAAGGTATTACGCCTATTTCGACTTCCTAAAAGCTGTTAACGCCTTTGTACCCGACTTTTTTGCCGCTTAATTAACCTTAGTAAATGATGTTATGCTTAAAAGTTAAGCTATAACCGAATTTTACTATATAAAAAAGTTCGTAAAACGTTTTCAGAGTTATATGAGGCTAAGGAACTTTTAAGGCGTTAACGTCGATCAGTTGTTACGAAGAAAGTTCGGTGTTACTTTTAACGGAAAAATTCCGAATAAGACAGGATTTTCCCAAAACGTTTCGAATAATAATAACAATATCTAAAACGGTAACCGCTATCTTAACCGATAGTATGTTTGCAGTATGGTCCATACCTTTAAGAAATGCCCTTATATCTGCCTAAAGGTTACGCCTAATGGATAAACCGAAAACCTTAAGGTTAGGAAAAAGGTAGATAAGCGCATCGCGAACGGTACTAACGGTCTAAAAGCCGCTGTTAAACGTATTAAGAAAGAAACGAAAAAACAGACTTTTCAGTAATAAATTCTGTAATAAATTTAGTAACTGTTACTTTAAGTAGTTTTTGCAGTTTTCGTTATACGACTTCCTTCTTACGTAAACCTTTAGGTTAATAGCGTTATTACCGGATATAGTTTGAAAAGATTTACGCTAATAGATACGTACTTAGATTTTTACTTCGGAAATCGGGAGGCTAACTTTATCGATTTATATCCTTTTATAGTAAGCGGAAAGCTTCTAATTAAAGGAAAATATTTAAATATTTTGGGTAAAGGTACGAAGAAGATTATATTTATTATTTCGAACGGTAAAACTAACGACTTTTTTCTAAAGAATTGTTTGTATATTTTTAAGAGGCATATTAACTTAACGTTCTACAATCTATTTCGGAAGATTGGGATTTATTAGAACTTCGAAACCGACGTTATATATTATAAAGCTTCGAAAACGTCGAGAATGCAGATGACGAAGATTAAATAGATCAAACGCCAGCCCGTTATATACTATATTAAGCTGATAGCTGAGAATGACGCCGATAACGTTGTTACTTTGGCAGCTTTTATAGTGGCCGAAAAATCCGAAAAGCCCGAAAAGCCCGAAAAGCCCGAAGCAGCAGTTCCGGAAGACGAAAGCGATTTTAAGAAAAAAGTTATTTTCGAAAGCGAGGACGAAAACGTTATTACGGAGCTTTTAATCGAAAAGTTTTTTTCCAGCGAAGCTAACTAATTAGAAAAAGCTTTACGGAAACGACTTTCGGGATCTTTTAAAGCCTTTTAAGGAAGACGCCACCCTGTAATCCTGAAAACTTGCTCATTTAAGCTTTAGGGCTTTAGAAAAGGTGGTATAAGCAGTTACTGGAGCGAAAATTCAGCTACCGTCGAAAATCGACTGTTAGAATTGTGCTGTTACGAAGGTTCGAAAGAAGATTTTGCGAAAACCTTAAACTAAAGAACGTAAGCCTTTCGTTATGATATGCGCTAACCTTTTCGAATTTAATAGCGCTTTTAACGGGCGAACAAAAGTATTAATTATTACCTACTTTATTATCGGAGCTAGGATTAGTTATATTATAAAACGGAAAAGTATACGTTTACTACTTTAATAAACATAATTGTTTTCTCGAAAGATAATACCATATTAAAGTTAAAACGATCGTATTAAACGAAGAGATTTTCTTTAGAAAGAAGCTTCGACGATGGCTCCTAAATATAGCTATTACGTATAAGATTTTATCTTTATATACCAAAAAGCCTGTAAGCGTTTAAAAACGCGTTAAGGGCGTCATTATTATAAAGGTACGTCGTTTAATAATTAGCAGCAACCTTCCTTTTAATTTGTGGCCTGAAGCTGTCGAAGAAGCTACATATATCGCTAACCATATACCTATTAAAGTCTTAGGATAGAAGATACCTATCCAGGTTTTTAACGAATAGATAGCAAAAAAGAATCAGATATTTATTTCCGAAAAAGGCCTGAAGGCGAACGTTACGAACTTTGTTTTTTTCGGATTAGAGGTTTATGTACTTACGGAAGTAGTCCGTCGGGGAGCAGAACGCCTGAAGAAAATGGACCTTAGGGCGTATATCGGTTATTTCGTTGGATATATAGTTAGCAACATATATCGGGTGTGGGTTCCTTCGCAGCAACGTGTTATTACCGTTCGAGACGTTACTTTCGACGAGATAAAGAAGTATCGTGGTGATCAGCCGTAGAAGTCGTTACTCGAAATCGCAGAACTAAACGATCAGATCGACAGCATCCTGATCCCACCCAAAGCAACGACTTTTTAAGGGACTTTAAGAGCTATATTTAGCAGTAACCCTCTGGGTATAGGCGTTACTGGGGGGGTGGATAATACGGCAGCGCAGGGTCCGTCTGTCGAAGACGAAGAACCTATATATAACATTATCGTGGTAGTTACGAACGATCCTGATTAGGAAGCTTTACAGGAAGCTAAGGGGGTAGAAGTTGATTCGGACGAAGAATCTTTTAATTCGGCGGCTAGCGACAATACCGAAGAAAACCCCGATCGTTCTTTAGAAAAATTAGGTGATTTGGGAGGCGAAGACCTTTTTCAGGGTTTGCCCATACCGGAAGCTATTCCAGCCTTCGAAGATTTAGGTTATTAACAACATTATTCGCCGCCGTTAAGGTAGGTTCAAAATATATTACCGAGTTCCTTTCAGTTACGGTAACGTCGTACCGAAATGGAATTTTTAAACCTTTTAACAGATATCGAATTTAGGATTTAAAGAAGGAAAAGAAAAAGATTACTTTCGGCTAATGCAAGTTATAGACTGGCATTCGAAAAACGCAACATATATTTAACCGCCTTTAACGCTATTTTTACGACGGCAATCAAACTGGAACGCTTTTATCGAAAGGATTTCCCTTTGGTACTTAAGAACTGGCAGAAAGTTATTTAATACCGTTACGGCGAAGCCTGGAAAGCAGCTGCGTAACGAGAATAGGACCAGATATCTCAAATAAAGCAGTTAATTGCCGTTATTTTACTTTAAAAGGCGATTAAAAACCTCGGCTTTAACGGTATACTTCTGTTAATGTAGATATTTACCTACAAATTTAATAAAAATGGGGTTCTTTAAAAGTTTAAAGCTAAATTTATTATCCGTAACGATTTTTAACCTCGTAGAAAGCTTAACGCTTATGTATTTATATCAATAGAAAGGTTTTCCCGAATATTAATAACCGTTGTAATCCGATTTAATCTAGACTTTCGTTAGTTAAATGCTGTTAACGCGTTCCTGTATAACAATATCGATAAGTTGATATACGTACGTTTCTTACAAGGATTCGTACGCCCTGGTTACTATTTAAGGTTCCTAAAGGCTCTGTACGGCTTAAAGCGATCGCTATTTTTATGGCAACGAGACCTATTTAAAGGTTTAAAAAGCCTAGGTTTAAAGCCGGTCCCGGATAACCTATGCATTATAACTAATAACTGGCTAACATTATTTTTCTACGTCGACGATATATCCATAATATATAGGAATCGATATATAGCACGCGCGAAAAAATTTCTTATAAAATTAATACAACGCTTTCATATTATCGACCTTAAAAAGCTTTAATAGTTCTTTAACATACGTATTATGCGTAACGGCAAAGTTAAAAAGCTGTAATTAATTTAAAATATTTACTGGAAAAAAATATATTCCCGTTTCGAGCTTTCGACGCTTAAAAAACGTTATTTTAAGGTCCTTAAAATGGAAGAAGTTTAAGAAATACGAAAGCGAACTACCTGCAGCGTTCAAAAAGCTATATTTCGCAAAGATCGGCAGTTTGTTATATGAAGCTGTTATTATTCGCCCAGATATCGCTAAAGCTGCTTTTTACCTGTTACAATATAGCAAAAACCCAAGCTTTATATACTTTAATACTATTAATAAGGCTTTAATTTATAAATCTTATACCCGTCACTTTGCTATATAATACGATAAAAACGAAAAACTTAACGTATAATCGTTGCTTTATTCAAGTAACGCATTATTCGCGAATAACCTTAACCGTAGAACCTTTTAAGGATTTTTGATATTACTATTTAGTAATCTTATCGTTTGGAAAGCAAACAAGCAGGATATAGTTATTATTTTAAGTACGAAAGCAAAACTGTTGGCCTTTTTTTAGACCGTTAAGGAAGCTATCTTTATGTAAAAGCTTTTTAGGACTATAGGCCTAAAACTATATAAAGAGCTAATTATTTAGATAAACAACAAGCAAATAATATAACTAGTTACAAAAAAGCTGTACGTTTAGTTACGAAACTAAAGTATGTCGATATTTACAACCATTAGCTTTACGAAACCTTCGCCACGAAAAAGATTAATATCGAATGGACGCCTATTAACGTAATGGTTGCGGATAACTTTACTAAACCACTTAGCTTACAGAAATATTAGGAATTCGTTCGGTTGCTAAACTTTCAAAACGTTGCTTTAAGGCTGAAAAAAGCTTAAAGAAACTTCGATATAGCAGCGTTATTGCCTTGTAACAAAAGGGTTATTGCTTCTATTTTTTCTGTTATTTCTTTCCATTATTCCTTCCTTTATACCGAAATCTAGATTACCTTAAATATCTGGTTATTAAGTTAACTTTCTAACAGAGCTTCTGTGGTTTAGCGGTAAGATATTAGGTTATAACACCTGGAAACATGGGTTCGAATCCCATTAAAGGCTTTGGAATGTCGAATTCTGTAGTCGCAGAATTCGATATTCCCTGAACTTTGTGCTCCCGCTTTTGCGTTATAAATAACCATTACGTTTTTCCCTTTTTGAGTAGTATACAAAATCGTAAAAGCTTCAGCTGTTAGTTCCTAACAGCTGGAGGGGTGTCTTAGACCCAGCTGAAGACTAAGTCCGTTAGCTCAGCCTTAGCTTAGACAGCACAGCTACTAACGGAGTCTGCTAATCGTATCACAGGTACAGTTTTCTCTCAGCCGCAACTGTTTTCTGTATATATAAGGAGGTTTCAATATCTTCTGTTTCTATCTAGGATCTCTTAGAGGTCAACCAGATAATTCATCCTTCAGTTATATATGCTTCAGTGTGTGATCCAGGGTCTCATAGCTGGTGTCAGCGGCCTCACACCCGCGCCGTGTGTTCATCGATGTGGACGTGACCCGGCCGCACAAGTTGGTCCATATTCCGACCAGAGAACAACCGACTCTCGCCTTGTTCTCCGAAGTTTACACTGGGCTGTGCCTCGTTGGTGCGGTATTGTTTGCGGCTGCTGCTGGACCGCTAACTCATTCAGCGTCAACCCGCCAGCGCCGCGATTATCACGCTGGTACAATTCTTGTCAACGGGTCACAAGGCAACGTGCAATCACGTTCAGTACGCCATTAGAAGTTCAATCTGTTATTCGACAACGTTCAGCTCAGTTGATTCTGCTATATCCAATCTCACAACACACCGACATTTCTTCCCAAATGAGCAAAATGGTTAGCCACAAGAAAGTAAGAAAGGGTGGATATGCGCTATTTACCCGCGTTTCAGGTCCATGTTTTTTTTTTTTTTTTTTTTTTTTTTTTTTTTTTTGGATCTGCGTCACATGTAGAGCAGACGATTCCTTTGAGACCTTTATCGCTGCAGGTCTCGCAAATAGCGATCTTTTCCTTTGGATGAAAAGTAACCAGGAGGGAGATGCAGAGGAGGTGTTCGCGAAATTTCAGCAGCTGAATCTTGTGGCTCGTGCCACCCTGGCAATCAGCAAGACAGAAGTGGAGCTGCTGAACCTGCTGGTTCTTACTGTTTTGAGTTTCATTTCAGTCGGCTGATATGAAAGAACGGGCTTCGGCTTTAATTAGCTTTATTACTTCTTGATGTAGCTAAATCGTTACCGTTTTTAGGTATATATAGTGTTAACACTTTCGTTTAACGAAGTATGACGCGTTTCGTAATAAATAAGGTTTTATAGTTTAAATATTAACGTATTCAAAAGAAAATTGAAAAAGTGTTAATTCGAAAGGCAGTTATTTATTTGAAAAACGAAAGATATTAAATAACATTTATAAAGTAACCTAATTTCCCATACAAAAACAACGGTTAACGTTAAAGCCTTTTATTTTCGAAGTTATCGCGGAAAAATTCGTATCTTATCCATAATATAATTACTATTCCATTAACGTAACGTCGGCTAAAAAGCTTTCCGGATTTATTAATTACTGTATGCATTCGATAACGTTATACTAAAGCTTTATTAGCTTCTATCGACCTTAAACCTTCGACAAAAAGGCTAAGCTAAAAGTTAAACCGAAAACCAAGCCGAAAATAATTAACCGTACGAATGTTATTCGTAAACTTTAAATTAAATAATATTTCTTTTAAAAACGTATTAAAAATAAATTAATGAAAGGCTTAACATTCCGAATTATAAAACTAAAAAACGCGGTTATTAAGCTGTAACTGATAGATTAAACGTAGAGAAAATCTCCGTAATGAAAAAGCAAGTAAAAAACAAATATAATTACCTTTGGGATTAAACTTAAACATAGCTTACGTTAAAAAAAAACAACTTGGTTAAGATAAAACGTTTTAACATTTTACGGCTAAATCCGAAATATAAAAAAGCTACCTAAAGATTAATAATTCATTCTATATTAATCTGTATAAGAATAACTAACTATTATCTAAACGCATCCCAAAATAAAAGCTTTCCGCTATAAAGCTCTAAAGCACTCCAAACTTTATAAAGCCGTATTCGAGCTCTCCGTTAAAGCTAAAAGCGAATTAGCTATTAAATTTTTTAAAAAAAAAAAGCATTATAAGTTTTTTTTTCTTCCAAAAGTCGACTGCCGACGAAAAAACAATCGCTATATGGAAAAAAAAAAGCTAGCTTCGTTAATAATAATATTTTAAGGCAAATACGCGGCTGTCCTCATAAACGCTTTACTAATAACCTGGATATATAGGAAAAAAGAAAAAATTTAAAAGAAACGCTATACGTTAATAAAGGAAAGTTTCGAATATATCGTTAAAGCGTCAATTCGCAGTGAAACGTTAACTCGAAATACCGGATTAACTATAAAAATCGCTTTCAGGATTTTTAATAATACTTATATCGGTTAACTTAACAATAATACGTTATTTGCGTCGTTTAAACTTAGACGTAAAACGATCGCTTCATTACCATATTTACCGGCTTAAACGATCATTTAAAACTTTAAAAATTTCGAAACTTCGAAGGTATTAAAAGTTCGGGCCCCGGAAACCGCGCAGGTAAGGACGAAAAAGTTTTTAATAATAAAAATAAGGATATCGCTAATTCTTTAAACATAAAACTGATAGAAATAATAGGAATAAAACGGATAAAAAGTTATAAAAGTAATAACAAAAATATTAAAATATTAAAATAATGGAAATAATTAAAGTAAAATAAAAAAAATAACTAACTGTATTTTTTGAAAATCGGCTTTTCCCAGTTAACATTTTTCGTTATAATGTTATATATATATGAAAACACAGCCCCGATAAGTCTACGGCTAGTAGTCAACCAGCCACCGACTTATATGCTAGTACAAATAACTGTCTGGCAGCATTAGAGAATACTAGATGGAAGTAACCTAATACATTTACTTCTTGGAATTTATTTTGCAACTGGTTAGCGATTACCTTATTTAGCATAACGTCCCACACAAGCGAACGGACCATATAAGCGAACGGACCATATAAGCGAACGGACCATATAAGCGAACGGACCAAAATTTCAGACTACGCAATAACAAATTTAAATAACTCAACAACAACATATCCCATTGACTAAAATCAATCGGATTCTTTTTCGCTAGACGTATTTATAATTTCTTTACAAGCACGCGCATTATGCCCGGGCTTTTCGCAAACGCTATACTTCCGTTTCTTAGTTTTAACCCTTTTACAACGACCTTTTTCAACCGCTATTAGTTGCATTTTTTTACCACCTTTTTCTTTCTGGGCCAGAAAAACTTATCTTTCTTATATAATAAATGCTCCTTTTTTTAAAGACGTTTATTTTTTGTTCTGCGACGTTTGCTTAAAATGTAATTCGTTTCGCGCAATTAAACTTTTTTTCCTAAAGAAAAGCAGTTTTATATAATAGCAATATATAACCTTTTGTTACAAGATTAGCCGACTGAAATATTTTTATTAACGAGCTACCTTAATGATTCTTAATTTTTCTTTACAAGTTTAGTTTTTATTTTGTTATTCTACGGAAATTTTTAGGAGTTTTCGCGGAAGGTAAAATGGAACCGGCGGAAGTTAACGGGGAGACGGTCGGCGTAGGTACAACTGGAAAAACCTCTAATTCGGAAAGAACGTTATTGGGATCGAATGGAACAAGACCAGCTATCGCGAATCCAGATTTAATGTTATCGGACGTTATGGCAGCTTGGAACGCGTCGTAAAAGCCGGTAAGAAAATCTTCTTTAGCAATATAGGTATAATAACGTCGCATTAAGTTTTCGATATACCTCGAATAAGCGCGTTTCAAAACAGAAAAACAAGATATATTAAAAAGTTAAAGCCGATACGAAAAATGCGCGGGCATATAAAGCGTAATAATATTGTTATTAGCGTAATATTTTTCGAATTTTACCGAATGGTAATTTTTATGGCCGTCGAGGATAAAAAAACGTTTCGAATTTTTCGTACGCGTCCGAATATGTTTGTTAAAATGCTGGATTTATTCGAGACCTAATTTATTTGTTGTTTCGCTATTATCATTCAATGCGATCTTTTAATTAACTGCTGGCAATAAGTTATTGCGGTATTAAAACTTAAGAATATTTTTCCCCGCCATAATAACAAATGGCGGTATAGCCCAACCTTGGAAATTAACAGCCTGAATAACTGTAACTCATTTTTTATTCCCTTATTGCGCTTATCTAGGTCTTTTACGTTTTTCGGCATTAGTAATTACTATGCCCGTTGCTATAAAAAGCTCTATCAAAAATCCAGTTTCGTCGAAGTTATAAATATCCTCTTTTGCGATACCGTATTTCGCGATTATAACCCGAATAATCTTAAATTATTTACGAAACGTTTCTGGATTCTCGCATAAAACCCGTTAATAATCGATTTTCCAATTTAAACGCGTTTGAAATTTCTTTTGTCGTTTAACAAAGTTCGACGCCCAATTACTTCTAACGCGTTTTATAACGCGCTAGGTAAGCAATATATTGGCCATATCTTCAACGTATTAAAGCCGGATAGGAAACGCTTACGTATTTAAGTCGAGAATTCGGTCGACAATAGATTCTTTTTCGGTCGTCATCAATTTTTGCGAATTGGAGATAGTATTAGTTCTGGCGTATCGGCCGTTATATCGAGCCTTTAAGGTAGTTGGGGCAATTCGTATATAGAACTAAGTTTCGCATAACTTAATTTTGGGTTTCGTTTTTTAGCCTGAACGGTTAAGTTTATTTTCGCTTCTTTTGTAAGGCGTTTTATGATGTTGGTGTTAAATAATGGATCAATTAAGTTGGAAGGTTGGAATGTTAAGAATTTTAGTCCGTTCGCTTGTGTGGTCCGCTCGCTTGGGTGGGACGTTACAGCTCTTTCTTACCTTATAAATTTTCTATCTTTACCATGAAAAATAACGCGAAAGTTACTAAAAGTAAAATACGTAGATTATAGGACGAACCTAATTCGCCTGCAGAAAAAAATACAGATCTGAATCCGATCGACGAACGATTAGTCACGATATAAGTGCATATAAAAAAATCTATTATAAAACCCCAGTAAGAAAATTACGTCTTTTAAAAATATGAACTACTTTATAAATGCAGCCGAAGCGTATTGCGATAACCGTTAGTCGAACGGTCGGACAACGGACGTAGCATAATAGTAACGCTTTAAAGTTTAGAATAAAGAAAACTTAAACCCTTTAATAACGAATAGATTTAGGAAATTATCCGCCAGCAAAATAAGTAGTATTCGGAATTACTTCGGCAAATAGCTGAATAACAGGCGATTATATAGGCCGAAAAGATAAAGTTTTATAAGCTATTCGCTACGTCGGCGCAAAAGCCTAAAGGCGATAAGCGGGTACCGTATTATAATTGTCCGAAGCTTATCGAACGTACGTCGATTAGAAAAAAAAACCTGGATAAAAGCCGTGAGCGAGGTATATGCCGAGCGGCCAAAACGAAATATAACTATTTATATCCAGTAGGCTATTGTTACGTCCAACTAATGTGGAGAAAGGATGTGCCAAGAGGATTGTCGAAATGGCTCTAAAAGTCTTGGATGCAACGGGTAAATCTCGGCTAAAAACCTTGTATGCCTGGTTGTATTTGGATTTAATAGATGTGGAACATATCCATCCATAACCACCATAAAAAGATATGCTTGGATTTGTTAAATGTAAAACATATCCAAACATATCCACCATAACTACAGAATCGGAAGAATATATATAAACCAATAATTTCCTATGTAAATAGCATTCAGATAAATTCGCTTTTTAGCTATCAATCTAAATCTTTAATTAAAGGCAACGTTTTACGATTAAAGGAAAAGTCCGTAAATCTCTTTAACAAACAAACTACTAAATTATTCTTCGCCTTATTATTACCTGCAAATCAAAAATCCTCTTCGGATACTGCTTATACCTCCAGGTAGTCGTATAACAAGTTCTTTATATTTTGATAATTTCTTAATTAATAGCCGACGAATAATTTAAGGCCTAATTAGGCATAAGCTTTTTTAAACCTAATAAAGACGATATTATAAAACGGCATTCAGAAAACGAACGACATATCCGATCGTTATCATTAACCAGTAAGGAATCGATATCTAGATTAAAACATTTTACCCCTTTCCTTTATTAAAAAAGTTCTTTTTCTTTAATCGATAATATGGCCCCTTTTACTATTCGGTTTTAAGGAAAACCTTTTTCTTTTCAGCAATAACCCTCCCCGGCTTTTAAGAAAACCATTAAGGTTTAGGAAAACGAACCGGAAAAGGAAAAAAAGTAATCCGATAACCCCAAAAGCAAAGAAAAAGAACTTACGATTAACGATAAGCTGCGCACCTTAATAACTAAACTTCAAGCGGTAAAAAGGGAAAATACCAAACTTGCTTAACAGCAAAAATTTTCGACATTACCTTTATTTGGCGCAAATTAATCCCGCGAAAACATTGTTCTATTCCTTGCTTATTATAGAATGCCAAAAATTAAAGGCTATAAACCAACCCCTTCAAAACCTTACGACGATACTTACTACAAATATAAAAACATTCTTAATTCAGGCCAAACTTTACCTTAAATTTTTCGAAAACTTCTTAAAGGAAAGCTATTAAAAAATATTAACCATCTTTTAGCTGCTCGCAGGAAAGGTTCTTTAATAATTCCAGCTAATTATCAAGAATTACTTCGAAAATTACCTTAACGAATTATCCGACCTTATTAATTACATCTTTAATAATTACGAACACTTAAAAGAACGAATACGAACCTTATTAAAAATCTAAACAAGTAGTAAAATACTGTTAAAAAGCTGCACCTTTTCCAACAAACAAAATCAACGGCTAAATACATTACGGAATTTAATCACCTTGTAGTAACCTTTTACCTACCGGAAAGCGCCTTATTTTACCCTTATTACGATAGCTTAAAGTTATAGGTTAAGAACGAAATATACAAAGTATCCAAAATAAGGCCTTTCCAGGATTATACTAACAAAGCCATTATTGCCGATAAACATATCTTTAACAGGTACTTGGAAAAAAAAGGGTATAACAGAAAAAGGGACGATCGAAGTTCCAGCAATAAGTTCCAAGGAAGCAAAAATAAGGACAAAACCCAGAAAAAAGCAAATACTACTTTAAAGGAACCTAAAAAAGATAAATCGAATATTAAATGCTTTAACTGTAGCAAGAAAGGCTATTACAAGAACGAATATCGTTTTCCAGCCAAAACAAACTCCAAAAAGGAAAGGATACCTTAAAAAAAGGCCCGAACGGCCGAACAAAAAACAAACAATAAAAGCGAAGAAAAAAAAAAGTTAATTCCACTTCTTTCCAACAGAAATACACCATTGCGGCGACCTACTATAAACCAAGCGGCGACCTAAAGTACGAACGTTGCCCGATTTGCCAGAATTAAATAGCTAAAGCCTGCAAATATCATCCTGGATAACCAGCCTTTAAGATAGCTATAGGGCTAGGATACGAATGTTACTTAAATGTGTAAAAATGCGAAATATACCACGACTATAGCCAGATACGCCCAGAATTTAACAACTACGGGTAGAAAACCCTTAAATCCAGCGAACCCCTAAAACGGGCGGTATACCTTAAAACCGAAACCCCTAAACAAGATTTTATTAATAAGTACAGACTTTTTCATTTTTCGGCCTGCAACGATAACGATTATCCAATTCACCTTCGAGCGAAAAAAAATAACGACTATTGGCCCGGTTAAAACGAAGAAACCCTTACAAAGCCTAATAACGACTGCAGATACATCGAAATTCCCCGATATCCCAAATACTTTCGATATTGTTATTTGCACTCCGAATCGGATCAAAGCCGAAAAAGCTATTGCTTAAGGTTACTTATGCTATACCCTTATATTATACTTAATGCATAAACTTCTGGATATAAAAGCAAGCCCTACAAAAATCTTAATTTCGAATTAGAAACCTTTCTAAACGTTAAAGGTAAAAATCACTAAAGTAAAATGCTAAATTAATCAACGAAGATGGTTTACTTGCATGAATAACAAGTATACCAAATACGCAGTTAAAAAAGCCCGCAAATAAAAACGCCTTTTAACGAACAAAACCACGAAATCAAAAAACGGCAAAGGCCTTCGAAATTAAGACATCGAAAAGCTATACGAATTAAAACCTTATATAAGGCCAAAAAAGGATTACGAAACCAGATCGAAATTCCTATTCAGTACCAAAGCCAAATATTTAAAGCTATAAATAACTTTAAAGCAAAACCCAATTTTATTTCGCTAGCAGTAGCCGAAAAATATCACATTTCTTAAAGGTATAAGCTAAAATTTTACAAATTACGGACAGTTAATAAAAGTTTTTCCCAGTACAATAGCAAACAAGTTTTTAAAGAAACTAAAAAACTTTTAATATAAATTTAAAGGCATTAAAAGCATATTAAATTATATATTGCTGACATTTCAGGTTATAATATTATTTTAGGAATGTCGTAACTTAATTCCAGTAACCCGCTAATTAATTGGAAAACTCGCCAGCTTTTTTAGAACTACGAATTAATTTCTTTTAAAAAAAGGTCGAAAGAAATCTGCTATATTATCCAAAAAGCCAAGGTATTAGACTTTGCCAGTATAATACCTTCAAAGTATTAACGTTTCGAACGACTTTTTAAAAATAAAAAAACTATGAATTACTTCCATATAAATTATAAAATTATCGCATACTTATTAAAAAAGGATATTACCTTAAGTTTTACAAAATTTATTATATAAATTCAGAAAAGGTAAAAGCCTTATAAAAAAGTATCCAGTTGGACTTAAAAGAAGGTTATATTTAGCTATCCGAATTTTTCGCAAAATACCTTATACTTATAGTACCCAAAATTAAAAACGGCAAGTAGAAAATCGATTAAGATAAAGATCCAGTTTATTAATGCATAGTTAATTATCGCCAGTTAAACGATATTACCATTAAAAACAGTTATTCTTTAACCTTAATAAATAGCTTCATAGAAAATGCAAGCAAAGTTAAATAATTTACCGCATTAAAACTTCGAAACGGTTACTACCGTATTAAAATGGCAAAAGAAAAAGAATAGAAAACTGCTTTTCGAACGATATACGGACGTTACGAATACCACGTTATACCTTCAAGACTTATTAACGCTCCTGCTAGTTTTTAACGGCTAATTATAACTATATTTAGAAAATTCCTAAACAAATATATCTTTGTCTATTTCGATAATATCTTTATTTATTCCGAAACGTTAGAAAAATATAAAAAGCATATTTTCCAGGTTTTTGAAGCTTTAAATAAAGCAAATATCCGAATTAACCCCGCTAAAAGGATATAGCATACGCAGAAATTAAATTATTTAGGATTTATCCTTACTTTTAGTTAAATTTAAATTTAGGATTCCAAATTAAAAGTAATTAAAAACTGGCTTATCTTTAACAAAGTAATTGTTATAAACATCTGATAAATCTTAAGATTTACAGGTTACGTACGTAACCTTATTAAAAGATATGGAAATATTATTAAGCTATTAACAAAACTTACTATTAAAATATATGTTAAAAAGAAATTCGAACTTCTAAAAGAAGTTCAGGAAGCTTTTCAGCTATTTAAAAACGAAATTACTAAAACGCTAATAATGAGATTACCTAACGTTAACAAAAAAACCGCCTAAAAATAGATATTTTAACTTATGCTTTAAGCGTAATTTTAAAGCAACAAAAAGATAATGGGAAATGGTACCTAATAGCCTATTATTTTAAGGCCTTTCGAAACGTAAAATTCCGATATAAAATTTACGACAAAAAGCTGCTAACGATTATTAACGTTTTTAAGGAATAGGAACTTTTTTTCAGCAGAATTAAAGAACTTTTCGATATTTACTTAAATTACAAAAGCTTTACCCGGTTTATAACGACTTAAAAGCTAAACAAACGTTACGAAATTTAGATAATTGTCTTGTCGAAATACAATTTTCAAATCCATTATATTAAGAGGAAAGAAAATATTTAAGCAAATATCTTAAGTCGCAAAGGAAATTACGATTTTAAAGTTCCAAAACGTCGAATACAAATGTTATAATAAATTAAGGACGGTACTTTACGGTTATATAAAATATTAAAGTAACTTACCTTAAAATCTTTAACGAAATTCCGAAATTCTTATAATAAGAAAAAGTAAAAAGAAATGTAATAATTAGATAAATAACCTGAAAACTAGTTATTATATTATAGTAAAGTTTAAATCCTTCGAAATTAACAAAAATAATTGGTTAAAAAGTTTTACGAAAATTTATTATACGGATATTAAGATATTTTCAAAATTACCAAACGATTATAGGAAAAATACGACTTTTCAAAACTTTAACGAATTATTAAGCAGGTAATTAAGGATTGCAATATTTGTAATAAGGTAAAAGCAGCCCGATATAAGCTTTATAAACTTTTATAACCTATAGATATTCCAGAAAAAGCTTGGAATATTATTACTTGAAATTTTATTACCGGTTTACTTTTATTAAAAGATTCCGTTACTGGAGTTTAATATAATGGAACATGGGTAATCGTTAACAGATTCATTAAGTATGAGTACTTTTTACCTTTTAAAAGAAACGTAACGGTAAAATAATTAACTTACGTTTTTATCTGATATTACTTCGATAAATATAAAATATTAGAAAAAATTATCTTAAATAAAGATAAGCTTTTTACATTAAAGTTTGGTATTAGCTTTTTTAAGTAGATAGGCGCCAAATTCAAATTTTTTACAGTATATTACTTATAAATAAATAAATAAATAAAACGTTTAAATTAAATATTAAAATAATATTTAAGAAGTTATATTAACTACCAGCAAGATAATTGGATTAAATTTTTTCTACTGGCTTAAATAGTTTATAATACTTTTATTAACGAAAATATAAGTATTTCTTCCTATACAGCAATATATAATTACTAAGCAAAACTTAACGGCTAGATCAATTATTAAACGAAGCTTTAAAATTAACTGCAAAAACTTTTTAAGCAGAAACGGTAGTAATTAAAATCTAAATAATATAAGTCCGTTTATAAAATAAATACGATTCCTTTAATAAAGAATAACCCAGTATTATAATAAGAAAAAAATTAATATTTATTTGTTACGTTAAAAACAAAACGTAATTTCGCACATTTCCCAAATTAAAACAAAAAAACTTAATAATAAGTTCGATTTTAAAAAGCTTGGTCCGTTTAAAATTTATAAAGTTATTTCCAGAACTAATTACCGACTGTTATTACTCAAAACGATAAAACTATACCCTATTTTCTAATTTTTTTTATTTAAACCAGTACTTAAGAACGTTTTATTAAAAATTAGTTTGGAAGTCGAAAAAAACGACGATAAATACGAAGTTGAACGAATATTAAACTTTAAGATAATTAAAAATAAGGTCCAATATTTGATTAAATAAAAAAACTACCTGTATTAAAAAATACTTGGAAACCCTTTAAGCACTTAACGAACGCGAAAAACCTAATTAAGACGTTTTACCGCCAGAATCTTAACCGACCGTCTTTAACGCAGCTAAAGTCGCGGGTAATAACGGCTTAATACTCAAATTTAACCCCCCGACGTTTTAATCGAAAGAAATAAACGCTTTTACCATCGCGTTAATTTTAGAAACAAGCTGTATTTGCGCGGCAGTAGCCCGTCGTTGTTCATTTTCTACTTTTTCTTTTTCCTTCAGTTAATCCAATTCGAAACCTTCGTTTAACATTTCTATCGCCCGACGTTTTAAAAAATCCTGTTAAAGCCTTAACCGCTTTAATCAACCAAAAAACGCCTGCATTTTTTTCTTTTTGGCGCTGACGCAAGTTATCCATTTTTTTTTCAGCCCGTTTTTAAAAAAATTAATAATTAATCTTTTACCTTTCGTTACTTCTTTTAAAAACGTTTTTACTCTTAAGTTATTCGGTTTAAAAAGTTCATTATCGCTACGTTACAATTTCGACGTTGACGGCGTTGACAATTATTACAAAAGAAAACGCCCGCAGCAAACCGACAATTTGTTTTTTCGAAACGAATATACGAAGAACAAAAATAATGCTTATCGCCAAATTTTTTAAGCCAAATAATCCGACTTTTACGGAATAATCTCTAATCTGGACAAAAGCGCCTTTTTGGTTTAACAGTCCGATTCGACATCATGAAACAAAAGTTATATTATATAAAAAAATCAAAAAAGAAAAAGTATATTTACCTGTTTTATTTTTGGGACAAAGATCCTAAAAAAAGAAAAATAATGTTACGTCCAATTAATGTAAAAAAAGAATATGCCAAGAAAATTGTCGAAATAGCTCTAAAAGTTTTAAATATAACGGATAAATTTCGGCTAAAAACCTTATATACCTGGTTATGCTTAGATTTGATAAATATAGAACATATCCATCTACAACCATTATAAAAGGATATACTTAGATTTGTTAAATGTAAAATACATCCAAATATATTTACCATAACTGCAGAATCGGAAAGATATATATAAACTAATAATTTCTTATATAGATAACATCTAAATAAATTCGCTTTTTAGCTATTAATTTAAGTTTTCAATCAAAGATAACGTTTTACGATTAAAGAAAAAGTCCGTAAATCTCTTTAACGAATAGATTACTAAATCATTCTTCGCCCTATTATTACCTGCAAATTAAGAACCCCCTTCAGATACTGCTCATACCTCTAGGTGGTCGTATAACAGGTTCGTTACAGCTATAAGCCATATAAACGCTTTTATTGCGAGCGTTTAACGATTATATTGCTTTACGTTTAATTATTTCGATTACGAAAAAAAGCTGAAAATAGAAAACTTATAGACTTTTATTAGGAAAGATTATTCGAACCTTACGTTTTTCGACCGAAAATACTGGGAACAGTTTATGAACTTACGATAACAAGCCGATTAGTTACCCTTGGACTTTTAAGCTAAATAAAGGCTTGTAGTTTATAAAATAAAACCTACAGACGCTTTAAGCTCGGAAAATAATCGGGATAATAAACATTTCGCATTTAATTACTTTTATAAATTATTACCAAAGTTAGGAAATACCTTATTACATAAAGACGTTAAATTAAACCGAGTTAATAATATAGCAAGTAAAGCAAAGCATTATTAAAACACTTAGAAAAAAGCGAATAAGAACCGGTCGTTTTCCGCCAAAAACATTATAAGAATAAGCAGTCTTATTTTAACGCTTTTAGGAAAGGGGTCTTTAAAAAAAAGAACCGATTAAAGGTATTACGAAGAAATAATAAAAAACAAGGTCGTTTTTATATTTGGAATTCGGACAACCGTCGATTCAACTCCGACCGAAATAAGTTTGCGCGATTCAATATTTTTAAATTTTATAAAGGTCCCCCGAAATGCTTTAATTATGGGAAGTTAGGTTATAAGGCCGTCGACTATAAATTAAAAAAGGATATTAAAATCTTACCTTTTCGACCGTACGGAAACCAGCTTTCGAAGGCGGTATAAAATGTTACGGTATATAATAACGATAAATCGAGATTATTCCTTAAATATAATTCCAAAAAAGGAGCCAAAATAGATATATACGTTTAATTCATTTCAGCAGAAAACTATAGAACAGTCGGAATAAAACCGGTTTTTAAAGGGAAAGTATTTATTAAAAAGGGTACGGAATATGTAATAGTATAAATAAACATAGATACCGAGGCGCAGGTTAATATAATAAACAAAAAGTTAGCAAAAAAGCTTAAGCTCCGACTTATTTCCGTGGATATTCCGGGCTTTATTAGCGCTAACGGCGTATATATTAAGTGTTACGGGGTTTACAATATCTTTATTAATATAACAAATAGCAACAAGAACGAACGAAAATTTAGGTAGATATATTTCGCGATACGTTACGACCGGGAAGCGCCCGATTTTTTATTATCTCGGCCCGGAATAAGCAGATTAAAGATTTTATTAAATATGGCCACGTGTTAATGGATATATAGACCGTTATAAGAGGTTGACGAGCAGGGAAATACAAACTTAACGCTTTTCGGTAAGCAGGTTTATATTATTAATTTAATAACGCTAACCAATAAGTTAGATATACCTGAATTCGGGAAATAGTTATATTAAAAAATAACGGAATATCGAGCTTGCCTAAAGGATTTTTAGTAAGTATATTTCGAAAAAGCTATGAAAAGAATTTTCAGCTGCCAAAAGCAAAATACTTAATATACCTGATTCTTAGCAAATCGCTCTCTTTTAGGCCTATTTACCCCATTTCGGAAAGGTAACGGAAAGCGTTCGAAAAGTATATACGGAAAAACCTAAAAGTAAAAAAGATACGTTACTTAAAAGCAGACGCGGAAGTACCCGTACTATTTATACCTAAAAGAAATAGTAATTTCGGACTATACGTCGATTATAAAGGATTAAACCGGGTTACGATAAAAAACCGGTACCTTTTACCTTTGATTTCGAAAATTATAAACCGTTTAAAAGCTGCCAAAATATTTTCGAAAATCGACCTTAAGGATACGTATTATCGTATTCGGATTAGGAAGGGTAACGAATGGAAAACCGTTTTCCGAACGCGCTACGGCTAGTTCAAATATACGGTTATGCCGTTTGGCTTTACTAATACGCCAGTTGCTTTTTAAAGCTATATATATAAGATATTAGCTGGATTAATAGACTATATATATATATAGTATATTTAAACGATATCGTTATTTATTCGGATACTGAAAAAAGGTATACGAAGTATTTTTAACTGGTTTACGAACAGTTGTTATAATATTAAATATTCGTAAAAGAGTTTAAATGTAAATTCTTTAGAAAAAAAGATAAAGTTTTTAAAATTCGTAATTAATACCGAAGGCTTGGAAATGGACCGCTAACGGGTTAACGTTATTAAAGTATAGCTAGAACCGGAATTAACCCGAAATATCCAGGTTTTCTTAAGGTTCGCGAACTTTATCAGAAATTTATCGCATATTATTCGCGTATTACGAAATCTATTATAAGATTCTTAAAAAAATTACAACGCAGAAAGGCAAAATTTTATGAGCCCGAAAAGGTATAAAAGGTATTCCGGACCTTAAAAGATATTTTCCAATTGACGACCATATTCCAATATTAGGATAACGTTAAAAATATTAAGGTCGGAACGGACGTTTTAGTAACAGCTATATCGGGAATATTTTTACAAAAGCTGGAAAGTAATAGCGTTTAATATTCGGAGAACCCACTTATTCCTAGACGCTCCTAAGGCAGAAAAGCTTCTTAAAACGCGAAGAACGTGCCGAAAAGCTTTAAGTTTCTCGTCGAGAAAGCTGAAGGTGATAAAACGTAAGGGCCTTTCCCGGGCCCTCCCCGGGCCGACGGCAGCAAAGCACCGCACCCGCCGCGACGACGCTCTCAGAACTCACATAGAAACAGAAGCCTCTTACCGTTTCTCACCTGGCCTCACCTTAACCTGCCCCGGAAGCAATAAAGGAGGACTTCGAGGCGGTACCGCAGCGCATTTAGAGAACGGACAGGATCGTTCTTCTCCACCGCGGTACGGCACCGCACCGGGATAATCAAGTTAGTTAAAAGGGTAAGCTTTTGGCGACGGGACGGTAAAAAACGTGTCGATAGCGCTCTTGTAGCGCAGCGTAACCGCAGCGTACGGGTTTTCACCTTGGGCTCTCCCTTGGTTTTACCGTGCGGAATATGTACATATACAGTAGGAGTACCGCATGCCCTAAGAGCGATACGGCGTATAAATAATAATAATAATAATAATAATAATAATAATAATAA